>CM050168.1:208964483-209314483 GCA_027410445.1 Discoglossus pictus | reverse complement strand
ATATACATATAAATACACACATACTCATATATTTATGTTTTATTTATATATATATAATGTATTCATTATTTGCTATTTGCCTAAGACTTGACATGTTATATTCCCTTGACATGTTATATGTACATATATATATATATACACACACATACAGGTCTATACATATACTTATATTGCACACACATATATATTTTATACATGTAATTTTACACATATATTTATGTAATAAGAGCCCTACTAATAGGATCAGGGAAGTGAGGTATCCTTGAATCAAAGCTGAATTATCCAGAAAGTCAGATTAGTTTAAGCAGAACAAGACTCTGAAAAGCTTGAAGTTTAGATCCAGCTCATGTGTCTAATCATCTAATCATGGCAGGGTTAGTAGCTGCAGACAGGCAGAGTAAGGTAAGGGGTTTCTTATTCCAAGGAGAGCTGATATTAGGAAGGGAAGATGATTGTGCAAGAAGTAAGTATAAAGTGTGCAAGAGGTAAGATGGTGGAGTTGACAGCCTTTCATTTATGGATGAAAACAGCCCTCATCACCTCATCCAAGACCTTCTCACCTGAGAAACTGTTTAGTAATCCCCCAGTTGTGCAGAGAATAAGCACAGAGTTTCATAGGAAGGAATAGCAGCATGCAAGGAGTGAGCAAGTGCACAGCAGAGCACAATAAGTGTGCAAGGAGTGAGCAAGTGCACAGCAGAGCACAATAAGTGTGCAAGGAGTGAGCAAGTGCACAGCAGAGTACAATAAGTGTGCAAGGAGTGAGCAAGTGCACAGCAGAGTACAATAAGTGTGCAAGGAGTGAGCAAGTGCACAGCAGAGTACAATAAGTGTGCAAGGAGTGAGCAAGTGCTCAGCAGAGTACAATAAGTGAGCAAGTAGTCAGCAGAGTACAATAAGTGAGCAAGTAGTCAGCAGAGTACAATAAGTGTGCAAGGAGTGAACAAGTACTCAGCAGAGTACAATAAGTGAGCAAGTAGTCAGCAGAGTACAATAAGTGTGCAAGGAGTGAACAAGTACTCAGCAGAGTACAATAAGTGAGCAAGTAGTCAGCAGAGTACAATAAGTGTGCAAGGAGTGAGCAAGTGCTCAGCAGAGTACAATAAGTGAGCAAGTAGTCAGCAGAGTACAATAAATGTGCAAGGAGTGAGCAAGTACTCAGCAGAGTACAATAAATGTGCAAGGAGTGAGCAAGTACTCAGCAGAGTACAATAAGTGTGCAAGGAGTGAGCAAGTGCTCAGCAGAGTACAATAAGTGAGCAAGTAGTCAGCAGAGTACAATAAGTGTGCAAGGAGTGAGCAAGTGCTCAGCAGAGTACAATAAGTGAGCAAGTAGTCAGCAGAGTACAATAAGTGTGCAAGGAGTGAGCAAGTGCTCAGCAGAGTACAATAAATGTGCAAGGAGTGAGCAAGTACTCAGCAGAGTACAATAAATGTGCAAGGAGTGAGCAAGTACTCAGCAAAGTACAATAAATGTGCAAGTAGTGAGCAAGTGCTCAGCAGAGTACAATAAGTGTGCAAGGAGTGAGCAAGTACTCAGCAGAGTACAATAAATGTGCAAGGAGTGAGCAAGTACTCAGCAAAGTACAATAAATGTGCAAGGAGTGAGCAAGTGCTCAGCAGAGTACAATAAATGTGCAAGTAGTCAGCAGAGTACAATAAGTGTGCAAGGAGTGAACAAGTACTCAGCAGAGTACAATAAGTGAGCAAGTAGTCAGCAGAGTACAATAAGTGTGCAAGGAGTGAACAAGTACTCAGCAGAGTACAATAAGTGAGCAAGTAGTCAGCAGAGTACAATAAGTGTGCAAGGAGTGAGCAAGTGCTCAGCAGAGTACAATAAGTGAGCAAGTAGTCAGCAGAGTACAATAAGTGTGCAAGGAGTGAGCAAGTGCTCAGCAGAGTACAATAAGTGAGCAAGTACTCAGCAGAGTACAATAAATGTGCAAGGAGTGAGCAAGTACTCAGCAGAGTACAATAAATGTGCAAGGAGTGAGCAAGTACTCAGCAGAGTACAATAAATGTGCAAGGAGTGAGCAAGTACTCAGCAAAGTACAATAAATGTGCAAGTAGTGAGCAAGTGCTCAGCAGAGTACAATAAGTGTGCAAGGAGTGAGCAAGTACTCAGCAGAGTACAATAAGTGTGCAAGGAGTGAGCAAGTACTCAGCAGAGTACAATAAATGTGCAAGGAGTGAGCAAGTGCTCAGCAGAGTACAATAAATGTGCAAGGAGTGAGCAAGTGCTCAGCAGAGTACAATAAATGTGCAAGTAGTCAGCAGAGTACAATAAGTGTGCAAGGAGTGAGCAAGTGCTCAGCAGAGCACAATAAATGTGCAAGTAGTGAGCAAGTGCTCAGCAGAGTACAATAAATGTGCAAGGAGTGAGCAAGTACTCAGCAAAGTACAATAAGTGTGCAAGGAGTGAGCAAGTACTCAGCAGAGTACAATACGTGTGCAAGGAGTGAGCAAGTACTCAGCAGAGCACAATAAGTGTGCAAGTAGTGAGCAAGTGCTCAGCAGAGTACAATACGTGTGCAAGGAGTGAGCAGGGAAAGTACATTAATTATACAGGTATAACAATGGGAAGGAGCAGACTGTATACAAGGATTGAGTGTTTAAGTGATATAGTAAAAACACACCAGTCACTGTATAGAAAGAGAGTATGAGGAGTGCCTGGAGTGGACAGGAGTGTGTCTAGAATTAGAGATCATGATAATATATGGAGTGTGTAGGGTGTTTAGAGACTGGGCAAGGAGTGAGTTTAGACTTGCAGATGGGTTAGAAAAGCCTCTATGCCTGACACTCAAGGAGGGAGCAAGGAGTAGAGTTTGTACCCATGGCATGTATGTAGTGAGCAGGGACCTTAGTGCCGTTGTCTCTGGCACTCATTACACATACAGAGAATTATTTTGGCCCTGGCATTCATTGCGTAAAAAGGTAGCTCTCTTGGCCGAGGCACTGGCATTGATATATTGCCCACCATATGAATACCAGAGCTAAGCACCGAGAGAGTTCAATGCATTATATATGAGTGCCAGAGCCAGGGACAAGACAACTTGAGACTTTCTATATGAATGTCTGATCCATGGCCAATAGTGTTCCCAGCTCACCATATGAGTGCCAGGGCCAAGAGAGCACTCTTTGTCCTGGCTCTGACATTCCTTTAGTGTGACTATAGAGTTGTCTTAGCTCTCGCATTCCTATAGGGACCATGGAGTTGTCTTGTCCTTGGCATTCCTATAGTGACCATGGAGTTGTCTTAGCCCTGGCATTTCTATAGTGACCATGGAGTTGTCTTAGCCTTGGCATTCCTATAGTGACCATGGAGTTGTCTTAGCCCTGGCATTCCTATAGTGACCATGGAGTTGTCTTAGCCTTGGCATTTCTATAGTGACCATGGAGTTGTCTTAGCCTTGGCATTCCTATAGTGACCATGGAGTTGTCTTAGCCCTGGCATTCCTATAGTGACCATGGAGTTGTCTTAGCCTTGGCATTTCTATAGTGACCATGGAGTTGTCTTAGCCTTGGCATTCCTATAGTGACCATGGAGTTGTCTTAGCCTTGCCATTCCTATAGTGACCATGGAGTTGTCTTAGCCCTGGCATTTCTATAGTGACCATGGAGTTGTCTTAGCCTTGGCATTCCTATAGTGACCATGGAGTTGTCTTAGCCCTGGCATTTCTATAGTGACCATGGAGTTGTCTTAGCCTTGGCATTCCTATAGTGACCATGGAGTTGTCTTAGCCTTGGCATTCCTATAGTGACCATGGAGTTGTCTTAGCCCTGGCATTTCTATAGTGACCATGGAGTTGTCTTAGCCTTGGCATTCCTATAGTGACCATGGAGTTGTCTTAGCCTTGGCATTCCCATAGTGACCATTGAGCTCTCTTGGTCCTGGCTCTGGCACTCATGTACAAAGCACTGAGCTCTCTTGTCCATAGCAGGCTTGCAGCTGATGCAGTGCTGTGTGTATCAGGGGTATGTTTGGCAGAAGGTGGAGAGAGGGGGATGGGAAAGACATCTTTACCAATTCATCATTCTGACAGTTGGTTCAGTCACCTGGAATTCATTAAAACAAACATTGCATTCTCTGCTGAGTCCTACTCGTTTTTCCCATTTGATGGTTTCCACCCTCTGCCAGTATTTGTGTTTCTGGATTGCGATATGCTTTTATGATTGCTTCTAATTTCCGATGGCCTTTTTAATTAGATAAGGCTAAAAGGTTCTCATTTCTAGGTTTCCCCCAACTCTGTTCCCTTCCAAATACTAGTGATGGTGTGGTCATGCTGACCCCTGCTGGCCATTGGGACAATTGCGTCCTTAACTTTAGAGTTTTATTACATTTTTGTATTTTGCATTATTATTATGACTATTCAGTTTAAATATATCATTTTAAATGGTTACTTGTAAATATTCTCCTCGTACTACACAATAAACTATATACCCTATATGCTTATTATTATTATCATCATCATCATCATCATCACTGTTTAATTTTTATCATCAAAAATTATTATTACTAATTTTATTATTAATAGAACAATTTTATGTAGTAATATTAATAATAATAGTACTAAAAATAATAATATACAAAATTGTTCTTTTGTAATGACTAATTTTTGTTATTACCATTACATTGATGGTACTTCAAAATATCAATGTTTATTAATACTACTGTCCAATGCCACATGTCGCATGAAATAGGATTGCAATTAATATTATTTGATGTTATCATTACTTTAGTTGTATTACACTGCACTTAAGTTTTGGAATAATTACAATATTCTGTCTGTACAGCAATGTGTTTTACCACAGACTAATGTAAATGAGCTTTCAGTTTAAATATAACATAATCAGATGAAGTATTTAGAGTTATTTTTATTATTTTTGCCAATAACCCATTCTCTAGGAATATTAGCAAAAAAAAAAAAAAAAAATAAGAAATAAAATATACAATGTAAGTTCTGGTAAGTTACATCTATTATTAATATATCCAGTATTAAATTATATGAACTAGAGAGACTATACATTATCCTATATGTCACAAGGTGTACAGTATTTATTTTATACTCTTGTAACTCACAGATCCAAAGCTCTGCTCCTATTAATAGCTTTTAAGCATAGACCAGTCTTGTAAAAAATGACTATTCCAGTTCACAGCTACCATCCATTTCTGCAACAGCTGCTTACTTCCTAATTATCCTTATATGCAATGTTAAGGGGGCCATATGGAATAAGAATATTTGTGTGTCTATATCTAATATTAGACATGTCAATTCTTTCCTACATGTAAGACATTGGTATGGATTCAGTTAAAGAATCTTCTAAAGATGGTGCCAGGACCTCTCTGATTGGCCAAAGACATATTCGTACCCAAATTACTGGAGAGTAATACCACTTTTAGAGGACCACTTCATAATGAAAAATATGTAATGTCTCCATAATGTCTGGCTTAATTATGAGCTTAATTATTCATGAATAAGTTACAAAGTTGTTTTTTAATTATAAAATAAAAATAATAAATGTTGATGTCTGGTGGACCCTGGCAGTGGCAGGCAATAGTCTGGAATAAAGGTTTATTTTAATTTGTTAGTAGACAAGTGCTCTGGCCAACCACATATACCTTTGGCTTTTTTTTATTCGCCCTTACAGGCACCTACCTTTTAAAGAGAAGTTTCAAGGGAGAGGATCCAAATTATTTTACACCATCCTCCATTAACTAGCCCTGCCTGGAGGCATCCATGATACTGAGAGGAAGTTTTGTGTGTGAGTGGGGATTTTGCATTTCTGGAGAGCATTCCTGATGTAAATAGTCTGCTTCTGGGCCTGTGAGGGGAAGGGGTGCAGTGCCAGTTTCAATCAGATCCAATTCTCTCATAGCCTCTGGACCACACTATGTTTCTCCGCCTTCATACATCCCATCACTGATAGATAGAAAAAAACACCCCTATAACCTAACTCTCTGGAAGTGATGTAGCAAAGACAAAATGGATTCTTCTACTCATAAAATGAATTTCCCCCAAAAAATCTTTTATATCCATGACTTACATATGCATTTTTTCTGGAACTACAGTGGTCCTTTAAATACTCCATCGCTCAAAATACCCATTATACCCATTTCTTGTAAATCCAATAAGATATTATTGCTTTAGGATATATAACAAGTCTCAAGTTTTACTTATTAACTTAAAATCACATTAAATGGACACAGCAAAGGTCTCAGTTATTGCTGAAAAGACAAGTACACGTTTATAGATAAATATTCATGTAATTGGTTAAAATAATTGTTGGCAATTCATTTTGAAAGATAGGTATTTTTAGCATAGATTACCAGAAAAGGTCATACCTCTCTGAAACTACCTTCATCTATAGTGAGTTGGGGGTAATAAGGAAGTAGAGAGTACCCACTTGATTTAATTAAGAACAAAGAGACAATCTTTAACTATTATAGGCCTCTGTGATTCCATACTGTACTGTATTGTTCCTAGACTTTGACAAAGCCACATATGCACAGAGATATAATATCAAAATATTTAACCAACTCGTGCCTTTAATATCAATATACATATACATCTACAGCGGTAGATTTAATTTTTTAACCCTAAATCCACCTTCTCTATAATACATTGGGATACAAGCCTGGCTATTTTCAGCTAAACAGACTCTTAGTTATAGGTATATGCAAGTGAGCTGGGTTATGAATGCATCTGATAGAGGGGAATTAGTAGTATATGATTACATTTATTTCCATGCACTATGTTTTTTTAGCTTTGCATTAAAAAAAACTGTTGCCGGTGATGTTTACACCCCCAGGATTGAGCTAGTGCTTCTAAAAGTGTACCCTGTCCATGTAAGCATGTCAGCTTTGCAGCCAATGAGCAATGCTGTATGCAGCCAGCATAGATGACTACTACACTGGGTCCTTAAAGGACCATTAATCGACATTCAAGTAAAAATGCTTGAGCAGTTACATGGTTGTTCTTTAGACATACACCCTGTCCTTGATAAATTCAGACAAATTATAATTGTACTGAAACCAAACATTTCAGCTTCTTCTTCCAATGCTAATTAGTTTTTTTAGGTGAATGAGCATTTTTGCTTGATTTATGCAATTACCTGCAACTTCAATGGGGCTGGGAGAGATTTCAGGGGCTAGTGGAGGTAATAGGGCAAATCACTGTTGCTGGGAAAGATCCCAGGGGCAATTCACAAGGACTGGATGGGGGGTAATGGGGCAATTCACTGAGGCTGGGAGAGATCACAGGGGCAATTCACTGGGGGTGGAGGTAGTGATGGGGTAAATCACTGGGACTGGGTGGGTTACAGGGGCAAATCACTCGGGCTGGGGAAGGTATCACTTGGGATGTAGATAAAACAATCAGTGAATGAAAGGAAACATACCTTGTTCTGGGTATTACAGAAATCTAAAGGAAAGCTGCAGCTCAATTCACACAAAAAAGATACACTGTATTATGTATGCTTATTTTCCCAGGGATTTTCAGGGGTGTCAACATTGACAGAAAACAGTTTGCAAATGCAATAAATTCAGCAAACTTAGGGCAACTGTTTAAATGTTTATTTTGGTATATTTGTCATGCAAACAATTTTTTTCATACACTACTAATTCTCCTCTATCAGATGCATTCATAATCCAGCTCACTTGCATATACCTTGAATTATTCAAACTCTCAAGCACGTTACATTATTTTGCAAGTAACTATATTGATGTTCTATGTATCAAAGGTTTGTTCCAAATGTGATATGTTTTGGTGTTCATGTTCTGAAGTTTGTAGCAATGTAAGTTTCCTTCAGCTATAAGTGGCAATTTATATACGTTTTTCTCTTTCTGTCACTAAATTGTTTATATTTGCAATCAGCACCACATATATTATATCTGCAATAGGTACAATCCTATTAATACATTTATTTATTGATATTATTCACAATCTTGTAAATGTAGTGACTTGTGTATGTGCTTTCCCATCTGTTATAAAAAGGACATCAGATAGATTTGGAGCTTTGTTTAGTCAAGCCTTCCAGAAAGGAGGAATCCCTTCAGGTATCATAACATTCCTTCAGGATTCGGTGCTTTGGTGGTTCCATAGTTGTAATACACTTGCAGCATTCAAACATTTGGTATGATTAATACATTGTTCCAATTTTAAATTAATTTTCTTTTGCTTTGGTTTGGTGGTAAACACCTGGAAAGTTAAGGCTATTACTTTTGTAATCTTTCTCTGTGATTATACAGATTTTTTATAATATCAGAGGGAATTCACTTTTTAACTGCCCTTTTTTTCAGTTGTAACAATTTGACTGGGTTACTATCTGGAATTAGATATTCTTCAAGTTCCACAAATTGAATAATTATTTGAAGTCCATACCATTGTCCCACAATTAAATCTTTTCATGGTCAATGATTTATATAAAAAGGCAGATTAAGTGAATTCATAAAGATTGATGTTGAACAAAATTCAAACTATACATGGAAACAATCTGAGTCAGATCACTCCTAGTTATTTTTTTTTATTGTGGTTTCATCAAATTATTTTTAAATACTTGAATGTTTCTTGATTATATCTTAATTTTAAATCTGCAATATTCTTTTACTGGCCTAGACAAACAAAAAACATTTTTATTACTGTGCTGCATCCTCCATGTTACTATGACATTTAATATGTTAAAGGGACATACATATATAACTCATATGTTAATATTTGAAAACAGGCTTTAAAATTCACTGAAATCTTTGTTGCATGGAAAACGTCCTTCAGATGTTAAAAACTTAAAGGAAATGCAGCTTTGCAATACTGTCAGCTACAATCAATCAGTTATCACAAGAAATCCTACCATTGTTGCAAATGAGAAGGGACCACAAAAGTATAACCAAGAGAACCTCAAGGCAAGCCTCCTATTTGGTAGGCTCTATCAATAACATGGGGTTCCCTGGTGATCCAGTGGTTAGGATTCAGTGTTTTCACCACTGCAACCTGGTCTCGATTCCAGTCAGGGAACCAAGAGGTCCCACCACCCTGAAGCCATGAAGGATTGGGCCTGGTCAGTATTTGGATGGTAGACCACCTAGGAATAGTAGGAGCTGTATTGCTGTGGCACACTGGAGAAGGAACTGGCAACCCACTCCAGTATCTCCAAGTGGATCAACATTGTGAGTTACAGTCCATGAGATCACTGAGAGTTGGACATGACTGAATGACTCAAACACACACACCAATAAACTGCCGAAACAGGACTAGATGCACACATGATTACTGGCAATCTATCATCAATAATCATTTATAGTGATAGCACAACTGATATGTGCTGAGCACCTATTCCCAGACAAAGCTCAATATAAATGAAAAACAACTAATATCAATATGAAACATCCCTGGGATCCTATGTAAATATTTCCTTCCTGTGATTTTAGTCTCACTTCCACTCCTCAGGCTGTAACAACTATATAGGACACACAGCTAGGTACCTAAATTGCCCTTTTGGGAACCTCACAGACTAGGGCTATTATAAGGGCAAGAAGTAGGTATATAAATTCCCAGGATGATTACATTCTGTATATGTCTCTGTGATTACACTGATTTAACTTGGTTTCCTTTTCAACTTAAGCCCCACTTCCAATTTAAAAGGAAATTAAAAAACTTTATTATGTCTTTTTTTCAAAAATCTTTTCCGTGTCCCCTTAAAAGCATTGCAATTCAGTTGCCTCGTCCCTGCAGTATTAGTCCATAAAGATGCTGGACTCCTGCATACAGCCAGAAGTTGTGCCTCCGAGGCAAATAAAATGTAAGTATTGCCCCACTCCTATGTGCACATTGGAGCAGGGCCATCCTGGCATGCAATAAATCAGCAGTTTACTGTCCTCATATTCTGATATAACAGTGCTGTACACTGTGTAATACAACTGAATATACAATGTAATATAACTGAATACGAGACAAGAATACAGGGCGGTCATCTAGAGGGTGTTTGAAGAAAAATATAGAAACTAGATTATAGAAGGAATAGTTAGGGGTATTAGACTAAGAACATAATTAGGTAGGGAAAATGTGCGTATATTAGTGGAAGCATTCATTATATACAGAGGAAGATTACATGTGCTCGGGGGCATTTATATTTCTGCATGAGCAAGGCTTGCAGTTATCTTTGTGAGCTGCGTGCATCTGAGCATGTGTGGAGAAGGGAGTAGATGTCAATGTTGCTAATTTGTTACATACTACACAAAAAGGTGTTTTTTCTTAAAGTTGTCCTTTAATAAGAAGTCACAATTTAAGGCTGAAATGTAACAGCACGTCTTGAAAGTTACTTATTAGACAGAGCTAATAGTAAGTGAGATTGTCACCATGACGCCAGTAAAACATGGAGTTTAAACTACAATTAATTAGAGTTTAGAAGTACAATTTGCATTCAGACTCACAATCCAACAATGTAGAAATCACAAAAAAATCAATAAAGCAACTGTTCTAGTCCATGTGGATTCCATGATGTGTATTAACCCCTTGAATCCTGGGATCGATATAACACATAAATAATTTTTTTATTGCAGATTGTGCAATTAATTCTAATGCCTTTCATAGCTTTCCCAGTGTTTTTTACGTACAGTAGTGTGTTTATATTTGCTTTTACAGTGTTAAGAACAGGTGTTTAACCCACTTGCAAGTCCTATCTAGTACTAGTATAATTGTTTGATACATTTGCTATTTACGGAGTAGAATGCAATTGCGGGCTACATGAACTTTTGTAATTGAATATCAATTTTCCTTCTTCATCACTGTTTATACCATTTACAGGCTTGTAACATCAAAGGGGGAGATAGGACAGAGCTACATTTTTGACAACCACAGGGCTTTTGAGCCTCTAACCCGCAATTGAAATGCGAGTAGCTAAAAGTAGCCAATTGATTATCAGTAACACTTACCAGCTACGGTCCTAATTTTTGGCATAAGTAGCTGCAAGGGGAGGGCGCAAGCTACTTAGCTATTCAGTTTGCGGCCTCCAATCTGGTTACGAGACTCGAGCTGCGATCCCCCGTGATTAGTTCAATCGCAGCTTACTTCCGTCAAAGCCTTTGATCTTTCGCGAGAGTTGCGGCTGCAAGAAATCCCAATTCGCTATTCAATTGCTAGGATCACCCTTCCGTCAAGCCCGTTAATCGCTAAAATTGAACCGCAGCTTACTTACACCAAAGAAGTCTTTCAACGCTCTTACTTACAAAACTTAGCACTAACTAAGCAAATAAAAAAAGCCAGCCTGTACTTTTATTAGAAGTGAAAGTGATTTTAAATCTTAGTATTAATAGCTCAACATTCCCCTACACTGAAATCGTCAAATAAAAATAGTTTATTTCATGTCAAATTTTCATCATAAAGTCCTACGGGCTTCAACATCCAAGCCCCTAGGACATTTGAATCCAATCTCCGGGAGGTTGAAGCCTGTAGGATTTTATGACAGAAATGTAACATGCAATAAAGTAGTTATTTATGCCGATTTGCGAGTTTGAGAACGTTGTGCCATTAATTCTGAGACCTAACATCACTTTCTCTTTTAATAAAAGTACAGGACAGCTTATTTTATTGTGCTACGTTTTAAAAGTAAGACCTTTGCGGCCGTACGGGCTTGAATGACCTCCAAGACTGTAACTTGTGATACAAGCCCGCAAATTTGGAGCACTGGCAATGAAAATATAAATGTAATCCAGCACTGTAAAGCACTGTAAATGATGGAGAACACAATGGGTGACATGAGGATTAAAGGCACAACATTCTCAAACTGGCACATCACCACAATACAATACTTTATTTCATGTTTAATTTCCGTCCAAACTCCGACGGGCTGGAATAACCTCCAAGCTCTTAACTCGTTATTCAAGCCCGTAGGACTTTGGACATAAATTAAACGTGAAATAAAGTATTATATTGTGGCGATGTGCCAGCTTAAGAGTGTTGTGCCTTTAATCCTCATGTCACCCATTGTGTTCCCCATCATTTACAGTGCTTTACAGTGCTGGATTCAATTTATATTTGCATTTCCAGTGCTCTGAGTTGCGGGCTTGAAACACAATTTACCGCCTTGCGGCAGTGATCCTGTTCAAGCACGCAAGTGCTTACTGCCGATAGCATGGTTTGCGATCTGCAGCAAAGGGGACCTCCTTGCGGCGATGGCCAATTGAATTGCAGAGTAGACGTAGCACAAAGCATGGTCGTAGCCCGATCACAGGGAATGGCAGACTTGTGGCTGATTTATGGCCCCGATTTGAATGAGGCCCTACATTATGTGCTCATGTAATTGCATTTTGGTCAATTAAATAGGAGTCTGAATCGTGTGATAAAGCAAAATGCACATAAAAATTAAAAACGTAAAATTGTGATTCTAATTATATTTTGGTTTTGCTTTCTAAATTCATTCTCCCCATTATCAAACCTAGTTAGTTAACATACCATATAGAAAAAAAAAAAAAAAACTAACCATGATGGTCCTTTAATAAATAGGGCCTCATTCTATTAGCGGCCGTAAATCGGCCGTAAGGCTGCGATTCCTTGCGGGGGTTCTGTTAACTCGCGATTCTATTATACGGCCCCGCAAGGATCTCCTTTTACGGCCGGCCGCATATCTTGGAACCGGCCGTAAGCTGTGAAATATAAAAACTCAAAAATAAATTCAAGCCTGCACTGTACAGCTCTGTAAATGCTAGGGATCATATTGGGGGACACGAGGATTAAAAGGAACCCACTCTCAAGCTTGCACATCAGCCCAAACCCAAGTTCAAATTAACTGTTTATTTTCCGGCTGCGGCGTGGGCGTGTCTGAGGTGCTCCAAGCACTCTGGACTTTTTACATGGATATTTTACGGATATTAAAAATAAAATATTTTACGGATTTGAGTATAGGATAATTATGTGCTATTTTTTCTAACACCTAAAATCCCTTTATAGTCTTCTCAAAGTGCAGGATGGCTTTATTTAAGCTATTTTATGTGCTTAATTGGTGCTAGCGGGACCTCTTTCCTGCAAGTAAGCAGCGGCTCGCTTTTAGCCTTGCAGAGAGGTTTCCCGGAGCAATTGAATTGCAAAACTCTTGCGGCCGTTTTAGATCAAAGGCTTTCCTCTGGCGCGAGCGGCCGCGAGAGATAGCAAGGCACCGGCCGCAAGCCTGCCGGAGCCTCCGGCCGTAAGGGAATAGAATAGCAGAATAGCTTGCGGCCGGTCCTTGCGGCCCCGCAACGGCTGCGGCCGCTAATAGAATGAGGCCCATAGTTTCTAAATTTCATATAGATTTTTTTTTTAGTATTAATTGTGAAGTGGTTATCACAGCCTTTATGCTGAAAGTGTTTCAAGGTTTGTGTAAAGCAAAATTGTCAAATCAATTGGCGAGCACAACAATGCAAAGATGGTGGCTCTAGGTTGATAAAATGTTGCATATCCACATCCCAATAATGTAAAGGGTACGTACTAGGATTATATAATTATATTAAAAAGAAAAGGATACTTTGTTCCTGTTTTGTGTGTCACTCCTTTAATTACAGAGAATCTGAAGAATTAATACTCACCCCATAATCTAGTAATTGTAATTAATGGAGTGGCACACAATAAGAAATAGTGAACACAGGCAGCTTTGCTATTTTGAGTATTTTGAGAATATGAGTATTCAGTAAATAAAAGATAAAAATTAAACAGAAAAGCACAATAGGAATGTGAGAAAAGCCAAATTATACTATATTTAGTGGAGTGATTCCAAATGTAGTATTAATTAGAACTAAAGGTAATAACAAGAACAAAGACATTTTCCTATGGTAAACTTAGTTTGTCAAGCTGTTTGTCGGCCTTTGTGATGCACCGAAAAGAAGGTAAAATGTTATCTTAATGATGGATGATTGTACATAATTGTATTTAATTATTGATAAGCCCTAACAAATGTTTCAAATGCAGTAGGTTGCACAAAAAGAGACTAGGCATGCGACAGTTTAGAAAACAAAAAACTGTCTTATCTAAAATAAGGACAAAATGTGTAAAACCACTGATCTGAGGTAGAAAAAATGAATATGTGAATCCAAGTTTCAGAAATTATTAGCCTCACCAGGTAAAACTGGGGGTTTAACATTGATAAAGTGTGAATTATATGGACAAAAATCAAATAAACATTGTATACTGTCATTTACTTGTATGTTTTAATGGAGGTACATATGAGTATAGATTGAAATAAGGATAATGAATATTTATAAGTGGGATCATATTAACTATTGTTTTCTTTATATTCCTGTTATGTTTTTTACAATGTATGTTGATACAATGGCCAAAATTCACTAAATTTCCCACGGATTGCAAAGTGGTTTGCTAAGGCTATAATTGTAGTTTTTAAAAAAAAAGTATAATTAATAAAATAGTGCATACTTTTATGGGTTTTAGATATTTTGTATATAGAAATTGAGCTTCCCATAATGTTAACCCCATGTGGTCTCACTTTCTCTATTTATGAAGGGGTAATTTTCAGATTGGCTTCATGGAGGGTCCTATAGATTTAACCCCTCCACAGAGACTCCAGAAATACATTTCAGTGTAATAAATATGCACCACTGCATCTGCAGTTATTGCTTTCTGTATTTTAGATGTTCTCTAAAGGCTCATGTTGAGATAGAGGAATGAAAACCACACACAGAGCCTATAAATCATATGTATAAATATCCAGATATGACCACGTGAAGAGGCCCATTACACAGCTCCATGTGGAATAACGAGACACTGCTTTCTGACCAAATGTATTACATGAATTGTTACATTTATATAGTAGCACTGTTTACACCTTCAAGATGCCATTTTATCATGTGATGTATTTGTAAGAAAATTGTAGGTTACTGTATTTTTCATCAAATGAAAACAACTGTCTTGCTTCATTTTGAAACAGATAAGATTTTCAACTAAAAGGAACTCTTGTGTGAAATTTTTTGAATAGATAAACCATCTCAACTAGATCACTTCAAACAAAATATAGTCCAAATAGGAGATCCCCACGAGGTCGAAGACACAGGTTCAATTCCAAGTTAGCAAAATTAATTAAATCAGTTTTGATGTGCAACTCTCCAATTTAAAGTGGCTCCATAGTCAGAGGTATATGTAAGCTTTATGTTGTCCTAGGCCAATTCAGGCTCAGGCACCCCAACACCCATGGGTAAAGTAACTGGTTGGGGGTACAAATCCCCTGCAGATTTTTCTGTTTTTGTATGTATGTATATATAAGCTATTTTACGGCCTGTGTATACAATGAGCTGTACCCCCCCCCCCCCAGATTTATTCTGGCTCCTTCACCCCTGCCAACACCCCAGCGAATACTCTTCCTTTCCCCTTGCCATACCCCAGTTATAATATTACCACAGACATACACATAAATACCATAATGTGGTCATCTATGCATAAAGAATGTCAGACAGCGTCAGGCACACTTGCACACAGAATTGTCACTGTGTATAGACATTATTGTGTATATGCACATACTATTCCAAGGCACTAATATCAGGCAACCTGCTGTCCCCTGAAAATATGCCCACCTGAACCTAAACAGAAAAAAACTTCTGTATCATATTCCATGCTACAAGATGTTGTATTGTATGTATTTCCTAAGTCAACATCAAGGCAAGTCTACATACACTGTCAAACAACCTCAACATGTTCTTGGCTCTGTGATCCTTTCTAAATCCACTAAGATTTCCAATGGTAATGAAGTCCATGATGGTGCAGCCACACTCAACATCACATTTCTAGTAGTCTGTATCTAACTATGTTGTGCAGTTTTGGTTCTAATGCTTTTTTCACAGTTCAGACAGAATAGGATCCATGAATTGGGTCATAGGTGGTGCAGGAAAGCCAGATCCCCTTTGGGTGCAGAGGCGCTCCAAGGTGCATGTACGTTGCTCTTTCAGTTGGTTCCGTGAATACATAGTTACATAGTTACATAGTTACATAGTAATTAAGGTTGAAAAAAGACTTTCAGTCCATCAAGTTCAACCTGTTAAGATCTCCTCTGATCTGCAATATGCGGATTAGTTATTAATTAAATTATTGATTAAATAATTATTAATAGTATAGTATTGGAGAATGAATAAAGAGTTAGTCCATCAAGTTCAACCTTTTTAGATCTCTATTGATCTTTTTAATTTGGACTATTTATTATTATTGTTAATTGTTAATTATTGTTAATTGATCCAGAGGAAGGCAAACATAAAAAAAAACCCCATTGAAACTTTGCCAATTGTCTCATAAGGGGAAAAAAAAGCAAAATTCCTTCCTGCCCCCAGAAACTGGCGATCAAATTTCTCCCTGGATCAATATTCCTTGCTAGTTATCTAGGATAGCCTTGAATGCCCTCTTTATTCAGAAATATATCTAACCCCTTTTTGAAGTTGTCTATCGAATTCGCTGTCACCACCTCCTTTGGTAGAGAATTCCACAGTTTAACCACCCTAACTGTGAAGAACCCTTTTCTTTGTTTAAGGTGAAATCTTTTTTCCTCTAACCTCAACGGATGTCCTCTTGTCAGTTGAAAATCTCTTGCTACAAAAAGTTCACTTGACAAAGCCTTATATTGACCCTGGATGTATTTAAATAACGTAATCATATCTCCTCTTAGACGCCTTTTTTCTAGCGAAAATAAGTTTAATTTTGCTAGTCTTTCTTCATAACTTAGCCGCTCCATTCCCCTTATTAGTTTTGTAGCCCTTCTCTGTACTTTTTCCAGCTCTAAAATGTCTTTTTTGTGAGGTGGTGCCCAAAATTGTACTCCATATTCCAAATGAGGGCGTACTAGAGATTTGTATAGTGGCAGAATTATATCTTCTTCCCTGGCTTCTATACCCTTCCTAATACATGCTAATATTTTATTTGCCTTTGCAGCCGCTGCTTGGCTTTGAGCGCTGTTACCTAGGTGGTTGTCCACTAGTACTCCCAAATCCCTTTCAATATCTGATACCCCTAGATTTGCTCCATTAAGATTATAGATTGCTTGGCTATTGTTCCTTCCCAAATGCATAACCTTACATTTATTTGTATTAAATCTCATCTGCCATTTAGCCGCCCATTTCTCTAATTTATGCAAATCCTTTTGTAGGGAAAGTACATCATTATCTGATTTTATTACCTTGCACAACTTAGTGTCATCAGCAAAAATGGAGACACTACATTCGAGTCCTACTTCAATGTCATTAATAAATATGTTAAAAAGGAGAGGACCCAATACTGAGCCCTGAGGAACCCCACTTATCACATTAGACCAATCGGAGTATGTTCCATTTACAACAACCCTTTGCTTCCTGTCTTTTAGCCAGCTCTCGATCCATGAGCAGATATTTACTGCAATTCCTGTATCCCTTAGTTTGCTCACTAGTCTTCCATGTGGCACTGTATCAAATGCCTTTGAAAAATCTAAAAAGACTACATCCACTGAGTTGCCCTGATCCAAGTTCCTACTAACCTCCTCATAAAAACTAATTAGATTGGTCTGACACGACCTTTCCTTCATAAATCCATGTTGACTGCTACCTATGATCCTGTTCAAATAGACATATTCTTGTATTCTGTCCCTTATTAACCCTTCTAAAAGCTTCCCAACTACAGAAGTGAGGCTCACTGGTCTATAATTCCCCGGATATGCTCTAGATCCCTTCTTAAATATAGGTATCACCTCTGCTTTTCTCCAGTCATCTGGTAGAGACCCTGTAGTGAGCGAGTCTTTAAAGATTAGATATAATGGTTTGGCTATTGCAGAACCCAGCTCCCTCAGTACCCTTGGATGTATTCCATCAGGACCTGGGGCTTTATTAACATTTATTTTCTCCAACCTCTTTTGTATTTCTTCCTGCGTTAACCAATTATTTAGTGAAGGTAGTGTAGCCCCATCATGTTGCAGTGTCCCAACCACTGGTACCTCCCTTGTGTAAACCGACGAAAAGAACCTATTTAGCTCATCTGCCTTTTCCTGGTCACTAATTATCAGATGGCCTGTGTCACATTGTAATGGTCCTATCGATTCCTTCCTGGCCTTCTTCCCATTAATATATTTATAAAATATTTTAGGGTTAGTCTTACTTTCCATTGCAACTGACTTCTCATTTTCTATTTTAGCCAGTCTAATAGCCCTTTTGCAAGCCTTGTTGATTTCCTTATAGTCACATAAAGATGCCTCTGTTCCCTCCTGCTTGTATAATTTAAATGCATATTTCTTTTTCCTCATCATGATCTTTAAGTCATTGTTAAGCCACATGGGATGTGATTTACTCCTATTTATTTTATTTCCACATGGTACATGCTGATGAGTATGCTTATTTAGTAAGGATTTGAATGTTGTCCATTTATTTTCAGTATTTTTCCCTGTAAGTTCTTTTTCCCAGTCTATATGTAGTATTGCTGCCCGTAGCCCATTAAAGTTAGCCCTTTTAAAATTTAGAGTTTTTGTTGGCCCCTTACAACTCTGTTTTTTGTATTCAATCTCAAATGAGACTGTGTTGTGATCACTGTTCCCCAAGGGTTCCCCTATTTTTACATTTGATATTATATCAATATTACTTGTGATGACTAAATCCAAGATGGCCCCATTTCTAGTAGGTTCTTGTATTACCTGGGCTAGATAATGATCCCTGAGTGTACTCAAGAACCTGCTCCCCTTAGCTGAGCTGCTGGTCTCGTTTATCCAGTTTATATCAGGGTAATTAAAGTCTCCCATTATTAGAACTTGCCCATGCTTAGCTGCATTTCCAATCTGTAACAATAATTGTATTTCCTCACTTTCAGCTATATTTGGGGGTTTATAGCATACTCCCACCAATATGCATTTAGAATTAGCTCCTCCACTATTTAGCTCAACCCACAAGGATTCAATGATGCCGTTAGTGCCAGCATAAATATCTTCTCTAACTATAGGCTTAAATTCAGGCTTAACATAAAGACAGATCCCTCCTCCTCTTTTACCATTTCCCCTATCTTTCCTAAATAGGTTATAACCATCCAGATTAACAGTCCAGTCATGAGATTCATCCCACCATGTTTCCGTAATGCCTATTAAGCCCCATTTTTCTTGTACTGCTAATATTTCTAGCTCATCCATTTTCCCAGGCAAACTTCTTGCGTTTGCAATCATACACTTTATGTTGCTATGGCTCTGCTGATGTGAAGTGCCTGCCACTGTATTTGAGGCCCCTATTAATATCTCCCTACTTTCTATTGTAACCCTCCCCCCTTCTCCTCCCTCATGGGTAAATAATTCATCCCTTTCCCTCTCTACCCTATTTACCCCAATACTTCTATATAGTCCCTCCCCCCCACCTACAAGTTTAAAAACTCCCCCAGCCGTTCTACCATCCTATTCCCTAGCACAAAAGCGCCCTCATCATTAAGGTGCAATCCATCCCTGCTATAGAGATTGTACCCAAGTGAGAAGTCAGCCCAGTGCTCTAAAAACCCAAAACCCTCTGCACTGCACCACTTTTTTAGCCACGCATTAACCTCCCTAAGCTCCTTCTGCCTCCCTGGGCTAGCACGTGGCACTGGTAGTATCTCAGAAAATACTACCTTGGAGGTCCTTGCTTTAAGCTTATTCCCTAATTCTCTAAAATCATTCTTTAGGACGCTCCATCTTCCACTAACTTTGTCATTGGTACCAATGTGTACCAAGACCGCCGGTTCATTACCAGCCCCTCCCAATAATTTATCCACCCGATCCACAACATGCCGAACCCGAGCACCCGGGAGACAGCAAACTGTTCGATTGCTGGGATCTGGGTGACAAATTACCCTGTCTACCTTCCTAATAATAGAGTCCCCTACCACCAAAACATGTCTGTTGCTCTGCCTATTCTGCCCTCCCTCTTCTCCAGTAGAGCTGTTCGCCCGGCTGTTAGAGGGAACAGCTCTATCTGGCATTGCCATTCCTGAATGGACATCGCCAACAGTTTCACTCAATCTGGCAAATCTGTTGTTGTTTGCCAACTCAGAACTGGCCTGCCTCCTCCTGTACCCTCTGATTCCCCTTCTAACTGTAACCCAGCTACCTCCCTGGCCATCCTCACTAGCCCCAGCTCCTCCCTCCATACTAGGCCCAGCTAAACTGTGCTCCGTGAGCACCAACTCCCTTTCCAGTGGAGCAATATCACTAAGTGCTGCAATTCTCCTCTCCAGATCTTCAATTTGAGCTTCCAAAGAGGCAACATGCTCACACCTGTCACAGAGGTATGGACCCTGGATCATCTGTTCCAGTAGTGCATACATTTGACAGGATGTACACTGAATAAGGTTGCCACTGGACTGACTCATAATTATTATTATTGTCTACGAAATTTCAGTGGGAAAAATAAAGAATAGAATATATTTATATAAAGTTTTCCTCCTTTGCACTATAAATCTGCCCCCCTTTTCTTTGAAGGCCCTTCTTTTATTTAAACTCCTAGGCTTTTACTAGAATTGCACTTGATACTGAAAATGTTCGCAAGCTCACAAGTTCCCCTTCTCCGGTTTCTATAAACTTCTGCCTTCTCGTCTGGGCACAAGTTTAACAGTCAAGCCACACCCCTCTCACCTGGGCACAATTAGTGCACTCTGCAGTTTATTAGCCTTTACTTTTTAAGGTAAATCCACTTGTAAACAGACCCCAAACCAGCTCACAAACCTTTTATCCAAGTTTAACAGTCAAGCCACACCCCTCTCACCTGGGCACAATTAGTGCACTCTGCAGTTTATTAGCCTTTACTTTTTAAGGTAAATCCACTTGTAAACAGACCCCAAACCAGCTCACAAACCTTTTATACAAGTTTAACAGTCAAGCCACACCCCTCTCACCTGGGCACAATTAGTGCACTCTGCAGTTTATTAGCCTTTACTTTTTAAGGTAAATCCACTTGTAAACAGACCCCAAACCAGCTCACAAACCTTTTATACAAGTTTAACAGTCAAGCCACACCCCTCTCACCTGGGCACAATTAGTGCACTCTGCAGTTTCTTAGCCTTTACTTTTTAAAGTAAATCCACTTGTAAACAGACCCCAAACCAGCTCCCAAACCTTTTATACAAGTTTAACAGTCAAGCCACACCCCTCTCACCTGGGCACAATTAGTGCACTCTGCAGTTTATTAGCCTTTACTTTTTAAGGTAAATCCACTTGTAAACAGACCCCAAACCAGCTCCCAAACCTTTTATACAAGTTTAACAGTCAAGCCACACCCCTCTCACCTGGGCACAATTAGTGCACTCTGCAGTTTCTTAGCCTTTACTTTTTAAAGTAAATCCACTTGTAAACAGACCCCAAACCAGCTCCCAAACCTTTTATACAAGTTTAACAGTCAAGCCACACCCCTCTCACCTGGGCACAATTAGTGCACTCTGCAGTTTATTAGCCTTTACTTTTTAAGGTAAATCCACTTGTAAACAGACCCCAAACCAGCTCACAAACCTTTTATACAAGTTTAACAGTCAAGCCCAGGTTCCCTTCTGGTGCAGAAGGCTCCAAAGTTCATATAAATGGGTCCTAAGTGGTCCATGGGATCCAGGTCCAATTGCAGAGGGGCTCCAATGTGCATGTACATGGGTCCTAGGTGGTACAGGGGATGTAAGTGCAAATTGGGTGCAGAGGGGCTCAAAGGTGCATGTTCTTGAATTCTGATTAGTCCAGGGGACTGAGGTCTCCTTCAGGTGCAGAGGGATTCCAAGGTGCACGTACATGGGTCCAAGTTGTTAAATTTTATTAAGAAGTGGAACTTTTGAGGCAAGACTGCTTGGAGAAACCAGCACTTTTTTACATACACCACCCATGCAAAATGTCCCAATGCATAACTTACAAGGTTTGCAGCTAAATGATTTTTAACAATTTAATAAAACGTGACCAGTGAAGTCATTAAAAATATTGGTTCCTTACAAAAAACTTCCCTTACTACCGATGGGCTACAAATTCACTCTTTGGTAAATTGCATTTTGTGTCCAAAAATTCCAGTCTGAAGAGAAATAAAATTGGAAATGCATTTACATTAATAGAACATGGAGAAATGCACATACATAATCTATTCTCATTTTCTATGTTATGTGCATATACAAAATAACTAGTGATCAGTGTCCAATCTTCAAAATTGACAAGTAGAAGAAGCATACTTTATAACCTTAAGAAAATGAGTTAATCCTGTTGGATTTCATAGGATTAGGTTTTTCACAAAGTTAATGCCTTTTCCAAAAGTTCTGCCAATTGGAAACTTAAAAATACCACAATCCTTAGTCAAATATGATGCTTTAATCTGAAGTATTTCTAAAAGTACATTCTTTTTAAAACATTAAAAAGAATAATATTAAAAAGGGGACTGGATTTATTTCTAATTAAAAAGGGAATTCAGGGTTATCATGGATAATTAGAGAGGCAGTATTGATCTAGGGAGAAGTACAGTTGCCTGTGTCCTGTTTGGGATCAGGAGGGAATTGATTTTTTTTTTATACAACTAATTAATTAATAGTTAATCAGCATATTGCAGATCAGAGGAGATCTTAAAAGGTTGAACTTGATGGACTGAAAGTCTTTTTTCAACCTTAAATACTATGGCCCTCATTCAATTTGCAATTTGGGGTCTAAATAAGCACATAACATATATTTTTTAAAGAAGTTTTTAGTTAGTAAACATCTATCCAAAAGCAAGGTTTTCACTATCTTAAAACTTCTTTAAAAAAAATATGTTATGTGCTTATTTAGAGCACTATTCAATTGGCCAAATCGTAATTGAATGAGGGCCTATGTAACTATGTAATATTGAGGATATAATTTTTCCTGTTCTTGATATTTGTCATTTTGTTAGGAAAATTGATTTATTATATATAAAAAAAGATTACATGTACAGAGGTATATTTTCATATATATATACACAAGAGAAAGCAGATGTTATTTTCTAATATTTGTGAGTTTTTGAGGGAGATAAGATTTGTGGATAAAAAATGTATGTGGTGTATATGCCATAATCTAATTGTGCAGTCACAAACTTCCTGTGTATTCAACGTCTCCTCCTACCTTAGGAGTAGTAGTCACTAAAAATTAAAATGTAGGTTACAAAGGAGTTGTTTTCCAGTGCATTGTGGCCAGTTGCAGACCTTCATGTACCCTGCACAGGCTTAGAGAAAAGGGCCATTGATATAGCTACCGTGAAGTAAAATAATAACTTTAGACTCCGGTACAGGGTACATTTTTTGCTCTTTATTCATTGATTCCACATGTTTGTACCATCCAGAAACTAAGGAAACAGAGAGAAAACAAAATACATTGGTTTACCACTGATTGTTTAGTCAAAAACCCATTATATGGTCAATTGCAACGAACAAATGAAGGTTTATTTGAATATACACTCAGATTATTTATATAATCAAAAATCATACAGCTAAATTTAAAGAATTTATTTTACTGACAAAATATCCTCTCTACAAGATTTGAAGTTGATGTGTTTGATGACAGAAAGCATTGTGTATGCTTGAAATCTCCTCTTTCTCTGTGAAGAATAGCATGTCGTGGCAGCCAGTCAGGTAAATGAACGCTCCATCACCAAGTAACTGATACCTGAGTAAAGAAAGGGCCTAATTGAATCCCTATTAAATGCCATTGACAGGGTATTTATTCACCTCACTATCACATCCTTTCCTATTTTTTATTTACTTAACTATTTAGCTTTTTTATTGATTTTGTTTTATTTTTATTTTTTGTAAGTCACATACTGGTGGAAAGTATAGGGGTAGAACAGGTTCTACAGGTAAGACAACATGTCTGCTGTGACAGTCTTAGGAGGCTTCAAGTTCAGGCCCATGTGAAACCTGAAGCCATAACAGAGTAGATTGACTTTTCTTTAGTGGAATTTGGAAAGGACACAGTCTGTGAACTAGTGAACCAATTTATGTTATGTCTTCAGGGGAGCAAATTAGATAAATCTAAGTGATAAGCTCAAAACTGTGTTTGGTAAACACCAAAGATGTACAGGAGAGCGCCATTTTGTAAATGTTTTGCAGTGTTTTTAAGACAATCTTACACTTAAGAATTTGCTTTACTATGTACACTAATTTATCTCAAAACTAGTATTATGGACATTGCTTTAACCTTAGAAAGCAAAGAGAAAAAAGTACACCTTTAATTCCAATGATATTATATACCCTAATAGGATGATCCTGCATATGTGGAAAAAGAATCTAAATCAAAATTCCTTATTAAAATATGATTTTATTAATGTACACAATATACGCAAAACAATAAAATAACTAAAATCACGGTAGTCCGGCCATCTACAAAATTTGATTACATAGATGCAAAACCTAAATGATATATGAATTAATCCAACTGTACATCTATATAGAATATGATATAAATCTACACAGATTAAATCAGAAATAGAGATAGAGTCCACAATGGACTAGTAGATACAAATCTATATAGTTAGCTAGAAATTCATACAATAAAACATAAATATACGGTATCTAGGTTGCATATGTGTAATAGATTCATACATTCATAATGCAAGTGCCACCTTCATTCTATAGTGGGGAGTGTATAGGCAGGTAGGGGAGACTATAGTTGTACCATTGTGGCCCTCTCTGTAAATACACTAGCAGTTAAAGTATATGGAGGCCCGCTAGTTACCTCCCTAACTGCCTGTATAAATTGTGGCTATACTGTCTATTCTGGGACTATGCCCACCACCTGCCCACTTACCCACTCAGAATGACCTCTGTGGATTGCATATATAACTCCAAACATCAGCTGAGCTTGGATCCCATGCAAACAGAGATCCGACAGCAGGGAGTCAAAAACCGGAAACCGGAAGTAGCAAACCAGAAGTAGACAGTCGGAACCGGAAGTGATCCGACGCGCACGTTTCGCGCCAGCTTCTCTATCTCTATTTCTGATTTAATCTGTGTAGATTTATATCATATTCTATATAGATGTAAGTTGGATTAATTAATTTATCATTTAGGTTTTGCATCTATGTAATCAAATTTTGTAGATGGTCGGACTACCTTGATTTTAGTTATTTTATTGTTTTGTGTATATTGTGTACATTAATAAAATCATATTTTAATAAGGTATTTTGATTCAGATTCTTTTTCCACATATGCAGGATCATCCTATTAGGGTATATAATATCATTGGAATTAAAGGTGTACTTTTTTCTCTTTGCTTTCTATGGTCAATTTTCACACTGCCAATGATATTTTCTCAATAACTACATAACTTAGGAGATATGTGCTCATATCCAATTATTATATGTGTTTTCTAGAGATACCCTGGATAATTACTCTTTATTCCCCCTTTTTTCAATACATTGCTTTAACCTTCCTTAACAATTTCTTATGTCATTGGGTATAATATATCTGTATATTGGACATTTGTGGCATATATTGCAGAAGTAAAATCTTATATAATATACTGTGTTGTGATTTTTGACAATTAGTAAATTAAAATGTTATTTAAATAATTTATTTATTTACCATTCAGGAATAGGAATATCAGTTCTCACATTCATGGGTGTAGGATGAGGGGGACATAACCCCCCCCCCCCCTATTTTTTTAATGTGTGCATGTATATGTATAAAAGCTGCTTGCGTTTTTTTTTATACCATGGTCTGTATCCGCCACAGAATAATTTGTCTCCTACACCCATGTTAATTTATTAAACTTAATTGACTAACCCTCATTTATTACATGTATACAATATATATTTAAGCAGAATAATGACTGGGAATTTAACTGTATATTTACAGCTAATGTGGATAAAGAAAAAAATAGAGAACTAAGCATAACATAAAAATGTTTTGTGAGTCAATTACAACTTATTAATTTATATGGAGTTAATGATCTGGTCTAGGACTGCTGGAGGGGTCTGGAGATATACCATCTTAAAATATTGCCTCATGATATACTGAATGCTGACATAACATGCACCCTTGTTTTGGCTATGTTATTAAACTAATTTTATCCTCCTCAATGTAATTGTACACATGCTTCTAAAAAGTCCCCAGAGTAATACTGCTCAGTTTCTGGAGGCTTCCTCTTTCTTCCTGTTTACCCTCACATCTGTGGCCAAAGGCCATGCAAATAGGTGAGGGGTTCCACACTGCCAGTGTCTCTGGTAGTGTGAACCTCCTCCAATGTGGACTATGCTTTTTGTCACTCATGTGCTTGACTGGAACCCTGCATAAGAGTAAAGAGGGGAAAAAAAGGTCGGCTCGGCTCTCAATGATTAAATTTTTTTAATTCCAGATGATATATTCATGTAAAACTAAAAGAAGAGAGCACTCCATTTGTGTAAGTAAAGTTATTATAAAATGCATGGCATTTGGTATATAAATTAATAAAGATATTTTTATACTGTCATCCCTGTTAGAGCATCATTGGAAACTGGATTGTCATCATCTGCATAAGATTGTACGTATGAGTTAATAGCAAGAAAGTGTATTCTCACAAAGGTCTCCTGTGAGATTTATTGTTTGAAAGTATAAGAAAAATACCCAGAGTGTCACTTTTATTGTGAAATTTAAACTTGCTTTAATTTTTTTTGTTATGTATCATCTTGAATTGAAAAATGTAATCAATGAGAGCTCGAAAATGAACTTAAGAGATTGGTGATATCATTGCGAGTTAAAACCACTGAAGTGAAATAGAGTGCACTCCCTGCCACAGGAACCTATAACAAGCACTAAGAAAAGGCCAGAGCAGCAATAAATAATCCCAGATGATGTGTGAATGACTGCTATCTCCAGCCACAAAAAATAGCTCAGATATATGGCTTACTGATACCATGCAAGGAAACCTGTGATAATTTGTGAGGTGACAAATATGTCTCTTGTGCTTTTTGTTTTTCCACTGATTACTAACCTGGAATACACACTCCCATTGAATGATGATGAACCAGATTATGGGCCTCATTCAATTGCAAAGCCGCAACTGGCGGCATACAGGCCGTATGTCTGCGGGCTTGCTGCAAGCTTGAACTCTGCTACAATTACGGATCGATTCAATTGAACAAGCCTGCAAGTTACGGGCCGAACACTGAAACCTTAAACCATGTCCTTACAAGTAGCATTTCAGAGCGTGAACATAATCAATTAAGCAAGGTCGTCATCATTAGGTCAGTAAAACATGGAGATTACATGTCAATCAATTAGGGCCTCATTCTATTATCGGCCGTAGGAGATGCGGGGCCCCAAGGACCGGCCGCAAGCTATTTGCCTATTCTATTCCCTTCCGGCCGGGGACTCCGGCAGGCTTGCGGCCGGCGCCTTGTTATCCCTTGCGGCCGCACGCGCCGGAGGAAAGCCTTTGATCTTAAACGGCCGCAAGAGTTTCGGCCGCAAGAAAATCCTGGTTGCTATTCAATTGCTCCGGGAACCGAGCCGCAGCTTACTTGCAGCAAAAAGGTCCCGCAGGCACACATTTAAGCACATTATAAAGCCATAATAAAGCCATCCTGCACTCTGAGGAGACTATAAAGTGATTGGAGGTGTTAGCATTCATAGCACAACATTCCCCTACACTCAAATCCGTAAATATTTTTTTTTAAATTTATGTCAAATATCCATGGAAAAAGTCCTGAAGGCTTGGAGCACCTCAGACCCGCCCACGCTGTGGACGGAAAATAAACAGTTAATGAAATCTCGGATTTGGGCTGATGTGCAAGCTTGAGAGGGGGTTGCTATTAATCCTCATGTCCCCCATTATGATCCCTAGCATTTACAGAGCTTTACAGTGCCGTCTTGAATTTATTTTTGCTTTTAAAGATTTCTGAGCTTACGGCCGGTTGCAAGATATACGGCCGGCCATGAGGGGATATCCTTGCGGCGCTGTATATTTGAATTGCAAGGTAACGGGAGCCCTGCAAGGAATCGCAGCTTTGCGGCCGATTTACGGGCGATAATAGAATGAGGACCTTAGCGTTTAGAAGTATAATATGCGATCAGCCCCGCAATCCTGCAATGTACAAAATAAAAAAAATTAATGAAGGAAATGTTCTAGTCCATGTGGTTGGCCTGATATGTATCAACTCATTAATTCCCAAGATTGATATAACACTGAATTGTCACAAATAATTTTTGTTTGCAGATTTACGAGCTTGAGACTGTTGTGCTATTAATTCAAATGTCTTTCATTGCTTTCCCTGTCTTTTAAAGTGCAGTATTGATTTTTTTATTACATTTACACTGCTACGAACAGGGGTTAACCATCCTTGCAAGTCCTTTCTGGTAAGATTTTCTTCTACATTTGATATTTATGGGTGTGAAAATATTTGCGGTCTTAAGAAATTGTAGCAATTGTATAACGATTTGCGATTGTAACTCTTTCGGTCTTAAAAGAACAAAGGCTTAGATGGGGTGTAAGTTACAATTTTGACAACTGCAGTCATTTTCAGCCTATAACCAGTAGACCATTTGTGGCTCGCAAAAAGATGCCAATTGAATAGCCAATTAGTATACGGGCTACATTACGGGCTCCCGTAAACTACAATTTCTCAATTGAATGAGGCCCTGTGTGTCATAGTTCTAGTAAGACTTTCTGGATCATTTAAGTAAACACAAAGTAAACATAGATCAGAATTGTTGGTTGGAGGTAGACATTGAATTGGATCCTAGATTTAAAAAATGTCTAGTAAAGTAAAAGAGCAGTACTGTTGGAACAAAATGATCTTGTTAACCTCTGACATGGTTTCTATTTCTAACCAAAGATGTGAGCTTGAATCTACTGTAGTTCAAGAAGAGAAGATGACCAAATTCCTTCTAAAAAGCCAAAGTTTCAATTTCTTGACAGCAGTTTCTGATTCAGAAGCTGGAAGAATAACAAATAATGAAGTCAGTAACTAAAATCTTAAGGTGTGGTAGTAAAGTAATCAGCAAAACCATTTGACAGTTAAATGTGCTAGCCTTCAATTATCATTGTTCTCCAGCTATTACAGTACCATGAGAATGCTGACTCCCACTTGCAGGGGAGGTTATCAGTCATAAAATGGCATCTCTAACATCTGAAAATACAAAAGCTTATATGTTTGAGTAACAGGTTGCAGAGTTTAGTTTTTAAGTTTAACCTGTAATGATAACAAACTCCTAATAATTTTCAGTTAAAGGAACCCTATGACCTCAAAACAAAGTACAGTTGTCATTAATCCATTCCTGATGGAAGGATGGAAACTCATCAGATACAGTAGAATCAATTGTTTTCCATATTAATTAATTAAAATTTGATTAATCCTTTCCCAGCCCCAAATCTGATGCATAAATACAAATTTAACCAGAGCTTTACCTTTACTGAGGTGCGATGATGGCAAAAGCTGAAGAGGGGAAAATGATCTATTGTTTTGAATGGGAGCTACCTTCCATTAAAACATTAGGAGACTCCAATTCTGATGATGGATATCCTTTTTTGCCCCTATCTTGACAATTCACTAGTACTCGATTTAGCAAAGAACTTGTCTAGTGTTGTTTGTTTCTGTCTGTTTTTTTCTTTACATTTTGTGACAAATATTATATTTTTGGATGATTATAGGAGCATCTTTTTTTGCATAAAAATGTGACTGTTATTGGATTTAACCAATACAGAGCCTGAAGACTCTAGAGATTCCACTGAACAGGAAATATGGGGATTGATACTTCCCACTGTCTCTTATATTTTACAGCGGTGAAGTTTCTAAACTATTACTGGTTTTAGAGTGAACAAATCTATCGTGTTGCTGGAGTCCCAAGTCAGTATTGTGATTAGTGTCAGTGTAGGATGTCACATCATCTTTAATATTGTGAGCAACTAGAAGACGTATTTATTAGCTTAATCCCATATTTCCTGTATGTCAAATTTATGAATATCCTCCTGTGCTCCCATGATAACAGAATTATTTAGAGCACCACTAACATGATTTACTTACTTGTTTTGAGATTAGTATATCTTATTTCAGGTTAGACCATAAAAAATTATTACAAAGCGCCTTACATTTTATTTTACATTTTCATGTGACATGTGGAATAAGACATCAAAGCTTGATTTTTAAAATATAGAATGATGGTCAATATAGTTCCTTCATTGTACCATTAAAGACTCCTGCTGAAATTCTTTAATTTGTAAAACATTTATGCTTTATTGTTTTCATCATTGATTCTATACTTCTGATGGTCCAGTATGAAAAACTATAATTTTAAGTATTAAAGTGTTGAAAATCAGTATAATTATTAATAACTATTAATAGCTGTAACTATAACTATAATAATTATACAGCTGACCCTCAATGTCTCTAGGTTTAAAACTTGCGGATTCGACATTCACATATTTTTTCAGCAGATATCTGGCTGGGGAGCCCTCCATTGAGGGATGGGGGGATGCTATGCCTCTTCTCCTTGACCAAAAAATAATCATAGGCTTTAGCAGACGGCTCAAATACAGCCTTTCCCAGCGGGGTGAGTTCCACCCAACCCCTTGTTTCCTTCCCAAGGGACATCATTCGGGTTTATTATTTATTATTCACAATCTTTCATCATTTGGTGGGACCCCAGGAACGCAACCCCCGCAAATGTTGAGGGATGCCTGTAACTACTTAATAAATATGAATAACTATTAATAATTTTCCATTTATTGACAGTTGATTTTTTGTTACACTGAACTGCTCTGACTTTGTAATCAAACCTGTGAAGTAAATAGGCATCAAACAAACAAAGCTTTAACAGACAGCAATTCATTTTGCAGTTAAAAAAAAAAATTAATTGCGCAATTAATCACGATTAAAAAAAAATATTGCCTCCTAGTCTTATTCTTTCTGGGGCCCTTTTAACTAGAAGGCTTTAATAAATGACCCTGCTTGTGAAGGACACACAAGGTATAGTTGATATACATTACACTTTATTAGTTGTGAGATCATGAATCATTACGATTTTCCGATCTCTATGTAAGCCCCTTGTTAGAAGAAGTTATTGTTGAAATGTTCACACACTGTCTAAATACGGGAAACAGTTTTCAGCTGAAAAGAAATGTTAGAACATGGGGTCATGCTCTAAAGCTAAAGGGAGGTAAGCTCACAGGAAGAGTGCCAGAGTATCCTCTTACTGACAGAGGGGGGAACACATTAAGAAAAATATGAAATTGGGGAAAATGCAGTAAAAGAAGCTATAAATGAATGAGACAGTCAGTAGGAAGCATTACTGCGTTGGTAACACACATTAAAAGGCCAAAAACAAGGAAAGTCTAATGTTTCAGCAGAAAAAAATGGACAGAGCAGTCCGCTAAATGATCCTTATCTGTTGTCACTGTTCATTTTTATATGATCTGACATTTCCTTCTTAAAGAACAGTCGGATAAAGCTGATTTTTCTTATCTATGAACTAAATGTAAACTGTGTCTAAAATAGTTGGTAAACAGCATATGGGATGATTTATAATACAAGCTTTATTCAGTTGCACATGTCCATGTGAATGTTTTGATTATGTTTGCTGGACAATCATTACTTCCATTCATGTAACTAAAAACGGCAAATGTTGTAGGAATAGTGTGTAGTATAAAAAAAAATCTGATGTGACTACTTTTAGTTTATATGGGACATTATATTTCATGGACACACAATATTTCTGATGGCAGAATCTCCTCTCTAAGAGTTATCTTAGGTCCTCTGTCTGCATGGTTTAAACTAAGGTCATTATTTAATTATAATAATATTATATAGCTTTATAAATAATATGCATTTTTGTTATAAAAAAGCTGTACATGATTTGTTTTACACACACTCATTTTAAAAAAAGTAATACAAACTTTTTCAAACTTATATTTTATTATTCTTCTATACATACAGATCATAAATAATTAATATTACATAAGAATAAAAGATAAAAATAGAAAATAGTTAAATATTACTTTGAATTACATGACATCTCTATATCTTATTTTGAATCTTGTATAAAAGGGGAATATTATTACCAAAATGTTGTTAATTCTCAATTTTTATACTCTGCCCACAATTTCCGAAATACTTTAAAATTGGTTGTCCTGCTCTGACATAGCATAATACATTTTCTTCATTTGGGATATGTGTCAAACTTTAAATTTGTATAATTAGTTTTGGTCTTATAGGTCCCTATATCTTCCAAAGACCCATTCAGTAGCATTATTACTAGGTATAACCTTAATTCACTAGTAAAAATATTGTTAAGTTAATTATTTTTTTAAATCTGTTTTCCTTTGGACAAATGTTTTTTAGCTATGGGTATTAAGGCAGATTGTGGTTGTGTTGTTTTATAGGTATTTTTATATTTATGCCATAAGTATAGGTTATGATTGGTTGGGATATATCTTTTATGATGTTTGGCCTTATATACACACATGCAATGTTCTTAACTTCCATAAGAAAACATAAATCTTGTCCTAATTTATATCCATGGTAATGCTTGTTTAGATTAATGCCATTGCTGCTAAATAAAAGTGTTTTATATTTGGAGCCGATAGTAAACGCAGAGTTTTATGTCTTTATTTAATTCTGACAACTTTAAAATTCCAGATACATTTTGTGAAAATTTTGCTTTTGTATTTTGTTCCACAATTTTTGGAGGAACTCTAATTGGTAACTTTCGAAATAAATATGGTAAATGTAACAAGGGATTGATCTTTAGAACTGCTCTTCTCCCTAGTAGGTTAAGAGATAATTTAGTACATTCTTTTAGTTCACTAGTAATTTTTGTTATTTAAGGAAGAAAAGTTACCTCATAAAGACAGTTAGGGTTGGCTGGGATTTTTAGGTAAGACATTTGTAGAGAAGCAAACTTGCTAGAGACTGCAAAGTTCATGTTTAAATTGAGATTCTAAAAGCAATTTTTTTTTTAAATAGTTATTAAATAAGAAAATTAAACATGTTTGACTACTACAGTGAAATGTATTGAACTTTATAACCTAAACATAAATCTGAAGGTGTCACAATTTCTTTTTTTTTAAATATTTTTATTGTAATTAAACCGGAATACAAATAATTAACAATTATGTTGTAGATATATATATATATATATATATATATATATATATATATATATATATATATATATATATATATATATAAACACAGACATTTCTTTGTTCTTTTATATAATTTTTCCTAATATTAACAGTGATACATTTAAAAAAAATGGGAGAGAAAAGGAATAGTGGAGTATTTTAAGAAAATATTCACATTCTCTTTCTTCAAAGTTATTTAGGTTCTTATGTTATTAATGTATTAATTTTTGTCTATTTTTAGTGTCAAAATGTTCCAACAGGATATACATTTTTTTAAATGTTTGCCTATAACTACTGATATGATGTACATTGTGTCTATTGTGGGTTTATTTGAATTCCAAAGTTATGATAATTTTAGTAGCTAAAATATCTATTAGGAGTTGTATGTCTTTTAATATATTTTATAAAGGTAACCCTGATAATGCCTCTTCTGTTTTTTTAGGGATTAGGAATCATGTGAATGTTTCTAATATTAAATATGTTTCTTCCATAGTTGTGAGATTTTAGGACATTTCCATAGAGCATTTTTTAAACTTCCAGCTACATCACAGCCTCTGAAGCATTTATCATTAAATGATGGGTTTATTTTTTGTACTGGAGTAAGATACCATCTCATTAATGTAGACTTATTATTTAAATTTTTAATGATTTTAGCCCATTGTTTTTCATTAAGAAATATGTTAATTTTCCCAAGATGTCTTATATGGTAATTTAGTAACTGTATTTTGGTTGATCAAATAATTATAAATAGTAGAACATTTTTAACATTAGAATTATGTATACAGCAGTTCTCAAATGGTGTTTTAATGGCTATTTTTTTTTTTTATAATGTACCTATAGTTTTATTTACTGAATCTCATTTAAACTATTCTTTTTCTGAAGATTTAAACTGTTCTTTGGATAGATATGGAGACCATGAAGACATTTTTGTAAGGATATATGCTACCAGGCCATGATCTACTTTTTTTGAGTCCCTGGGCAGTAAAGTGGAGTAGTCCCTGCGAGTGCGCGCGCAGGGCATGCACGCACCCATTTTGCCCTTTTCTGTGCGTGTATCTCGCTCGCTTGCTGTGTTAGCAAATCACAGACATTGAGGGCCTCATTCTATTAGCGGCCGTAAATCGTCCGTAAGGCTGCGATTCCTTGCGGGGGTTCAGTTAACTCGCAATTCTATTATACGGCCCCGCAAGGATCTCCTTTTACGGCCGGCCGCATATCTTGGAACCGGCCGTAATCTCAGAAATCTAAAAAATGAAAAATAAATTCAAGCCTGCACTGTACAGCTCTGTAAATGCTAGGGATCATATTGGGGGACATGAGGATTAAAAGTAACCCACTCTCAAGCTTGCACATCTGCCCAAACCCGAGTTCAAATTAACTGTTTATTTTCCGGCTGCGGCGTGGGTGTGTCTGAGGTGCTCCAAGCACTCTGGACTTTTTACATGGATATTTTACGGATATTAAAAATAAAATATTTTACGGATTTGAGTACAGGATAATTATGTGCTATTTTTTCTAACACCTAAAATCCCTTTATAGTCTTCGCAAAGTGCAGGATGGCTTTATTTGAGCTATTTTATGTGCTTAATTGGTGCTAGCGAGACCTCTTTCCTGCAAGTAAGCTGCGGCTCGCTTTTAGCCTTGCAGAGAGGTTTCCCGGAGCAATTGAATTGCAAAACTCTTGCGGCCGTTTTAGATCAAAGGCTTTCCTCTGGCGCGAGCGGCCGCAAGAGATAGCAAGGCACCGGCCGCAAGCCTGCCGGAGCCTCCGGCCGTAAGGGAATAGAATAGCCGAATAGCTTGCGGCCGGTCCTTGCGGCCCCGCAACGGCTGCGGCCGCTAATAGAATGAGGCCCTGAGAGTTCAGAAAAGCACATACTTCTGCTTCATAGACTATTCTAAAGCTTTTGACTGTGTGGATCACTACAAAATGTGGCATGTTCTTAAAGAGATGAGAGTACCAGAATCTGTATGTTGACCAAGAAGCCACGGTCAGAACTGAACATGGGACAACAGAATGGTTCAACATCGTAAAAGGAGTGTGACAAGGTTGTATATTGTCAACTTATTTATTCAACTTATTTACAGACTGGATGAATCCAAAGAAGGAATCAGTATTGCGGGAAAAAATATCAACAACTTCAGATATGCTGATGATACTACCTTGATGGCTAAAAGTGAGGAGGAACTAAAGGACCTACATTAAAAATCCCCAAATCAGGAACCAAGATTATCTGTTTTCTCCAGAGTGTCTAAGAAAGTATATATGTGGTGTATGAATCCTCTGAGTGTGGCCTCGGTGTCCCAGGATAGTGTCTCTCAGGGTGTGTGTCAGAGTGTGTATATCCCTCTATTGAAAATAATTCCCACTTAAATACTCCTGTTATCCAATTAAATTGCTTAACAAGATCTAAAGTATTTTTCCCTTGGGACAGTATCTTTCCCTAGTAGGGAATTCTATTATTGAGACAATGGGAAGGTTTGCATAGCTGTATTTAGAAGGATCTAAAGACACCTGTGTATAAGTTTTGGGTAGATGTCTGATAGTTGGGTTTCATGATATAAAGCTTGTTTCCCATTGTTTCAATATGAGAACTTTTATAACTCAAACAGAGATATACGAATACTTTAATGAATTAAAGCCATTGTCTTAGTCTCAGCCATGTTTAAAGAAAAACGTAAGCCGAGTTACTGCTACAGTTGAAATTGCAAATATACAAATACTTCTGTGTATCTCCATTGTCTTCTAATTAGCCCTACCTGAATACACAAAATAGTTTCACAGGTAGGTACTAAAACTGTGAGATAGAAATATATTTCTTTATTTAAAATGTTTAAATCAAATTAAAAGGATTATGTTGAATAAATGTATAAAATAATATAAAAAAATATAAATTGATATGAAAAGCTTAAGACATACTCTATTCGGTGACATGAAACACTGCTATATTCATAGGAATGTATATATGTATTAATTAAAAGATTAAAAAGGATATATTTAACCAAATATATTTATGTATGTATAAACCCTGACAGAGGCAGTGACAGATTTTATTTTCCTGGGATCAAAGATCTCTGCAGATGGTGACTGTTGTCATGAAATTAAAAGATGTTAACTTCTGGGAAGCGAAGCTATGGCAAGCTTGGACAATACAATACCTGGGACATTAGTAACCCATTCAGTGCCAGCTACTATGGTATTCCCAGTAGTAACATACGGATGGATGTGAGAGCTGGACATTAAAGAAGTCTGAGCACCATAGAGTTGATGCCTTTAAATTGTGGTGTTGGAGAAGACTGCTTAGAGTCCCTTGGACTGCAAGAAGATCCAATAAATAAAATATTTTGGCCATATCATGAGACGGCAGGATTCCCTAGAAAATACTCTCATGCTGGCAAAGATTGAAGGTACAAGAAGAAGGAGACGACAGAGGCGGAAATGGATAGATGAAGTCACTGAAGGAATGAACACGATCTTGATGAAGCTCAGAGGGGCAGTGACTGAGCAATGTACCTGGTGTGCTGCGGTCCATAGAGTCACAGAGAGTCAAACGCGACTGCATGACTAAAACAAAAAATATTGATTAAGAGCAACCCTCCGTGTCATGTGTAATAATTTTAAGGATACAAAAAGAGGATTTGGTATGCTAACATTCCTTATGCAAAATAGAGAATCTGACAATTCACATATTATTTAAACCTAATAAAGTTATTGTGTCACTCTGGTATGGAAGAAAAACATCAATATAAACAAAGTAGAGAAGAGAAAAAGGTCTCACATTCTATCCAGCATATCCTATTACATTACCCTTATTAATTGTAAATAAACCATGAAGTAGTATCTAAATTAAATAAGTACATTTTATTAGCAAGTATAATAAATTCATTAAAAACGATGATTAATTACCCTTATTAATTGTAAATAAACCATGAAGTAGTATCTAAATTAAATAAGTACACTTTATTAGCAAGTATAACAAATTCATTAAAAACGATGATTTAAAATATAAAAGGTTGCCCTTGTAGCAAATACCTCCCTCAAGTATTTCTTAGAAACATAAAATAAGTAATATTAAGTCTGTGTGTCCAATATCACAGATGGTAATCTCCAAACCACTCAGGAAATAAAGTACATAAGAATCAGTGTGATATCCTAAAAATAAACAAAGAACCTAATATGAGTAGCCTAGGTGGAGCCGCCACTTACTCCCTAAATGTGCACAAAAGAGAAGGCTAATCTAACCCTTCTCCAAAGCTAACCCTACTATAAAAGGAAAACTATTAGGATATGGCAGAGTGGGGATTGCCACTTGTCCCCCTATCTGCCCGTGAAAACTAAACTATTCCGTGCTCTACCATAATAATATCCTAAGTGGGATGTATATACCACCCTGTATACATACACAAAAGTCCATACAATAGAGCTATAATGTTATGGCTAATGTCCCAGAAAATACCTTTGTCCACACAGTGTATAATGCATTCCAAGTTAATCAATAGCTATTTGTGCTGGCACATGGTAAATCTGGTATACGTAGCTTTATATGTATCACATTGAAGGATGTTAAACATAAAGTGAGTCAAATCCGGTTATCAGTCCAGTAAAGTTACTATTCTGGTGTGCAAAGTGTCTCCATCTCCTATATACATAGGCCCTCATTCAATTGCGATTTGGCCAGTTGAATAGGGCTCAAAATAAGCACATAGCATATTTTTTTTAAAGAAGTTTTTAGTTAGTAAAAACCTTGCATTTGGATAGATGTTTACTAACTAAAAAGTTCTTTAAAAAAAATATGTTATGTGCTTATTTAGACCCCTATTCAATTGGCCAAATTGCAATTGAATGAGGGCCATAGTGCAGATCCAAACCTGCATGAAGCACTTCCGGGTTGACTCGATGACGTCACTTCCAGGGCATCAAGGACAACGCAGCCGACACTGAGGCCACAAGTGACATAACAAAAAAAAAATAATGTTTTAATATGAGACTAAATATCACAACATTTTTCTGTCTATATAATTTCTCCTATATTTGTGTAATATTGTTAAAGAATATGATTCTAAACTTTTTTTTACTTAGTAAAATATACTTAGAAATTAATAAAATAATAAAATGATCAGAATATCAAAAATTAGATTTTACAGGTTTATAATGTCCATAAACGAAACTATTTAAAAGAACTAAAAGACCTATTCATGAGGGTAGAAGAAGAAACTGCAAACGTTGGCCTGCTGCTCAACGTTAAAAAGACAATCATGTCAAACGGCAATCTCACTTCCTGGCAAATGGACAGATTTTATTTTCCTGGGATCCAAGATCTCTTCACATGGTGACTGTAGTCATGAAATTAAAAGAAGTTTGCTTCTGGGGAGGAAAGCTATGGCTACTAAAAAGTAAATATATTAAACTATCAACAAAGGTCTGCATGGTTCAAACTATGGTATTCCCAGTAGTAACATATGTATGTGAGAGTTGGACCATAAAGAAGTCTGAGCGCCTAGAATTGCCACGCTTTAATTGTGATGTTGTCGAAAATTACTCAGAGTCCCTTGGACTGCAAGAAGATCTAATAAATCAGTACTTCATGACATCAAGACAAACTGTTCACTAGAAGCCACGACCATGAGGCTGAAGCTCAAATATTTTGGCCATATCATGGGATGGCATGATTCCCTAGAGGAGACTCTGATGCTGGGAAAGATTGAATGCACAAGAAGACCCAACAGAGGCAGATATGGATAAATGAGGTCACTGAAGCAAATAACATGAACTTGATAGAGCTCAGAGAGGCAGTGACTGAGAGATGTACTTGGCGTGCTGTGGTCCATAGAGTCACAGAGAGTCGAATGGCTAAACAACAAAAATGTCCATAACGTTTTCCTTATTTCTGGTTAGGTTATCATATGATATTTTATGTTGAGACTTGGTTTAGTGTCCATTCTATTTTTTTGAAGATAGATGATTTTTTTTTGTGTTGTGATATTGGTGATTGTTATTGTCTTAAAGGCATACATATGTGTCCTGGATTATGAGTGCATCTGATAGATGAGAATCAGTAGTGTATGCAAAACATTTTTACATGAAAAATGCCAAAATAAACATTTGAACAGTTACCTTGAAGTTAGCAAGATTTCTTGAAATTTCTGACAGTTGCAAATAAGGGTTATCACCCTATCCAAACCCAGGCTAAATTAGTATTCATTTGAAAAATTTGTTTTGGCCAATCAGGAGAAAATAGAGGCTGAAACAAAGCAGCCTAGGATATGTAGTCAGACTCATTTGAAATAAATAGTACTTTCTAATATGTGCCAATCTGTACAGCACATCACACTTGTTTACACCTGCAGCTTGTCTGTGCCCTGCATCAACTGCTGCTGGTGTTTACATTTCCCACAAGGAGACAGGCAGAGAGAAATAAGCTGTGACCCCACCATGTGACTGGCAGCACTTCCTCCTGTAAGTCACAACCTGTACCCAGAGCTGTACCCACTGTTATGTAAGCATCCTAGGGATGTGTAATTCCAGATAGAAGGTTGTTGAGAAGAATGCAAATTTGTTTTTGGAGCGAATAATCTTTTACTATCTTTTTAAGAGAATCTTTTAGAAACTCCAGCTATCTCCTTGTCGCTTGTAGTTTTAATTGCTCCTATATATAGTGGGGGTAGTGTCTTTACATTTTTAATAAAATATTAAATATTTTTAGAATTTGTACAAAAGCTGAGGGTACATTTTAATGATATTGTAGAGGTTTACTAATGTTTTTTTAGTTATGAATCTGAAATGTAATAAAAGTTCTAAAATGTAATACTTTCTTTTTATCCTATTTAAAGCTTAACGATGTTTTTTTACATCAATAAAGAGTTAAATAATACATTTTTAGAGAGTACAACAGTTTCTGCCTTCTTGTTATCTTTTGTGGGTTCCAGGGAAATATCAGTGAACATATAGGTTTTTCTCTATAAATTGGTTAAAAATAGATGGATAAAATATTAAATAGATCAAATTATGGATCTTTCCTGTTTTCTTCCAGCCAGCAGTAGCAGCCAGCAGCAACTAGGTGGTGTTGCCCAGATTTTCTTCAATATTTTGTTAGTGCAAGTGTTAGGTTTAGGGGTTAGGGTACTGTCAGATAAGCTTTACATAGTAAATAGGGGCACACACAGTTCAGCACTACTTTACTATGTAAAGCTTATCATCTGCCACTACCCTAACCAGAAACTCTAACACTAATCCCTAAATCTAAACCTAATCCTAAACCTAGGAAATTGAAGAAAATCTTGGCCGCGCCACCTAGTGGCTGTCAGCTGTTGGCAAAAAACAGGAAATGTCCCAACTATAGTTCTTGTATGTGATTATTTTTATACGGGTCTGAATCCATTTCAGTATTGTTGTGTTTTGTTTGAAGCAACTTTATGTGTCCTATACTGCTGAATAACAGAAAGATTATGTTTGTATTCAATTTTGTTAAAATAATCATGTATATAAAATGTTTTTTGTGTTCCAATTATGTTCTGACATAATGAATTATTTTGATTCAAATGCCAGATTTGTCAAAATCTCCAAAAGTTGCCACGTCTTTCACTACCTGGACCAACAGGATTTAATGAGCTCAGATTGTTCTTGTCAATATTATTTTTGTTGTGCCTCAAAATAACTTTATAATAGTTAAATCTTGTCGCTGTTTTTCTCTTAATACAGGTTACCATTTGTTTTAAGACACAAACATTTTATTATAGTCTAATTAGACATATTTATATTTGTATCAGTCAAACATGCATTCGAATATTGAAGTCCAGTTAATAAATGCATATACAATATTGTGAACCCAAGTGATTTGATGTTAAAAAAAGTTTCCAAATCCATTTTCTCTTTTTCTATCGATCTTGTATAATATTTTATTATATTGTAATACTGTAGCCAGATCCTCCTCTGTTGCTAGCACAAACTTTTACTCCTATTCCCCTTGCGCAGCAGAATTGTGTCTTATCAGCAGTTACAATTACCAGATCTTGTCCTGGTCCGTGTCTGCAAAAACAAATTAAAACCACAAATTAAAACCAGCAGACTCCAGCTGGCCAAACAGAGGCCAGTAGATTTTCTTGCGATCAAATATAATATTATTGACTATTTTAATTATGCTAAATTTTCTATTTTATATAATATATATATATATATATATATATATATATTTTCTTTTTTTTTGTCAGAGCTCAATCAGTTTGTATGTGTTTGATTTGACAGTTGGCTTGGAATCAAGGGTAGACAATGCAGCAGTAATTTGTGTTCCATAAAATGTATTACAAATATAGACAAGCTAGTGGGAATGTAATGGAAAATAAATGCAATAATCATAGTAAAATCATCCTGATCTCAGATCAATGATCAGAACTTTAGAAGTCAAAAGCAGAAGGTGCTAGAAATTAGCATGTTATGGCTTAAAGCCTGTTAATTTTGCTATTTTGTTACATACTTCACAAACATTGCTCATTGGTCTTCTTAGCCTAATAAATCTCTGGTGACCATACAATGTAGTATAGTCCTATCTAATGCCAATAAAGAACTTGAATTTTGGCGCTAGATTTAATTACCGGCAGGATGGCACTTTGGATAAGTAGAAAAAAATATCTCTCCTGAACAGAACTTTTTATAAAATGAAGACAGAAGAGAGCAGTTGGTTTGGATCTTCATTTTTTCAATATTTAGATAAGGTGTAATCTATCATACTCTTCCCCGGTATATACTTTAGATAAAATAGTAGGAGAAACAGGTTGGATTTGATAGCCATTTCACGGCTCCTAAATATCTTTACACTAGCGAATTGCCCGTCAAAAAATGACGGCAATGAAATTGTAAGGTAGCTAAATTAGTAAATGAATATATTGTACCTATTTTGAAGCATTGTGATGAAGAGCTGGCAATCTGTGTTGATGCTGCTGCAGCATTAGTGGTGTGGAGCTGCTGTATAAGCATGCTGAATGTGTGCAGTGTAACACTGTGCGTGCGCGAGACCAAACCGTTAGCGTAGTCGTGTACTTCCGCATTGGTGTAAAATGGCGAGTAATGTGTGGTATAGGTCTGTATCGGAATATCCGTAGGTGTTTTGTGGTGTTTTGCGAGTTTCTTGTGGTGTTTTGCGAGTTTAGAGTGCTGTAGCCTCGTTTTCGTTTTGTTCGGCGGCCATTTTTTCTCTCGCTTCGTTTTTTTTTTAGTCTCTAAACTGTTTTATTTCGAGTAAAATCGAGGTGTAAGTTGCATTTTTGAGGTCCTGGGTGCTCCCTCTTGGTGTAGGTAAGTTTTTTATGTATGTGCTGTGTGTATGTATTGTGTTTTAAATGTTTGTATGTCGGCGTGTTGCGTCCGATGTTTGCGAGGTCGTAATGTGTGGTAACGTGTTTCGTACGTTGTTTGCGTGCCTCGTAAAATTTAGCGAGTGTCGTAATTTGTGTGTCGTGTTTTTTGAGTAGCGACGTGAATTTTGCGAGGGTTTGAGGCCCTTGCCCAGTGACCTCGCCAGCAACTGAGTCCCTCGCTTCGCGAGGGGCCTCAGTTGCTGGCATGGAGCGCCTTCGGCGCTCCATGCCAGCAACTGAGGCCCTTGCCCAGTGACCTCGCCAGCAACTAAGGCCCTCGCTTCGCGAGGGGCCTCAGTTGCTGACATGGAGAGCCTTCGGCGCTCCATGCCAGCAACTGAGACCCGTGCCCAGTGACCTCGCCAGCAACTGAGGCCCTCGCTTCGCGAGGGGCCTCAGTTGCTGGCATGGAGCGCCTTCGGCGCTCCATGCCAGCAACTGAGGCCCTTGCCCAGTGACCTCGCTACGCGAGGGCCGCGGCTCGCTACGCGAGGGCCGCAGCTCGCTTCGCGAGCCACGGCCCTCGCTTCGCGAGGGCCGCGGGCTCGCTACGCGAGCCCGCAAGCGTGAGCAACGACTCGTACGCTCACAACTATATTCTTTACATGGTCCTTGTAATGTCCTAATAGTAGAAGATAAATGTTTTAATTATCCACTGCTCATCAGTGAAAAAATATTTAGTAATAAATTAGCTTTCAAACATTAGCTTCTCAGCCATCAGTAAAACTGCTTGTCTCCATCCTGATAAGTCTGTCAAGGTGGTGGGTATGACTCTTTGTGTGAGTTTGGTTTCAATGCTTTCCGATTGCTCTGGGTACATACATACCAGATATTGTCTACACCATACTCTTTGTGAGAACTCTACTGTACCCTCCATGTTTTTAATCAGTTTGCCAGATCAACTGTTTTCAACTGGAACTAGGCTTATGATGTTATGTTATATTTGTAATCTATAGCAATCAATTTGATTTTTTTTTTTTTCATTGGTAAGTCCTAGGTTTGATACCGGCCTTCCACTTGTTTTGTTTTTATGTTTAGTTTGAAATATATATTGCTCATATGTGTGTTATTAAATGCATTAGATCAGGAGGGGGTAAGGAGTGGCTGATCTGGGGGGGGGGGGGGATCTGGGGGGGGGGGCAGGGGAAGAATAAATTATGTTGAGAGCTCTGGGGGCCCTCTCCAGGGGCAGGGCCCTGGTGCATTGCACCAGCGGTAGCTTTGCACTGGATAGGCTACTGGTGGAAAGAAATGTGTAAGGCATTGACTGGGAATTGTATAAGAAGCTGTTGAGAGCCGTGCGTTACCCATTAGTGCGATAGCAGGAAGGAAATTCCAGTATGTTTCCAAGAGATATAGAAACATAAAGTTTGATGGCAGATAGGGGCCACAAAAGCCAAGTTACCCATTATATCTACTTAACAAGTTCTCCTTAAAGGGCAAGATCGAAATAAACTTAAAATGTCATTATATTAAGCAGCATTCCAATAGAAGACCTGTGTAAAGGAAGTTTCCTAATTTGCTCCCACTCTCTGCAAGCATTGCAATGTTTGCAGAGAGTGGAATCTGCCCATTTAAGTTTTTTTTTTCAATGACCCTGAATCCTGAGCTGATTGGGACAAAAATTCAAGAGACAATCGGTTCATGAGCCAATCAAATCGAAGCTGAGTTCTAAACTGTGACAGGTTCATTTTTCTGTGTTCTTCATCTCGAGGCCCGCAAGACTTTGAAAAAGGCTGGCAATAAGCTCTGAAGGCGCTCATAGCCAGGCCCACTGCAAGGCTCGCAAGACTTTCAAAAAGGCTCGACATGCTCATGTCAATGCCCACGAGGCACGCAAGTTTTTGAAAAAATGACGGCTTTAATGGACAACATTTTTTTTCAAACCGTAACTCGAAAAGCCGTCGGAAGACCGCCAAAAGACACCAATTACTTAAAAACCTCACAAAAAAATTAACTTACAACCTCACACACAGCACAGGGGAAGAGGCAAGATGCCTGTAAGTGGTTGCAAGCTAGTTTGATGTTGAATTGGCATTTTTGAGATGTCTGAAATCGTCTAAGCGAGAAAAAAAAATGGCAGCAGTAAAGGTGTAATTCCTTAAAAAAAGGATCACAACAAGGCTGAAGCCCGTAGGGCTTGGGCGCTCATCGAGAGGCCAGCAAGACTTTTGAAAAAAGCCTGATTGGCGCTCATCGCAAAGCACACATGACTTGAAGAGGGAGAGGGAAGATAAAAGACAAAGGGGAGGGAGAGGGGGGAGAGGGTGCAAAGAGACACAGGGGGGAGAGAAGTGGGGAATGAGACACAGGGAAGGGAAATAAGGGGAAAAACAAAGGGCCGGGACAGCGGGAGGGAGGGGAAACAGACTCATGGAAGGGAAAGAAGGGAAACAGACACAGGGTTCAGAGAGTGGGGAGAGGCTTGCAATGAGCGCCGAAGGTGCTCAACGCGAGGCACAGAAGTGAAGGCTTGGACAGCGCCTGCAATGAGCGCTCATTGGGGGGGTCCCGTAAAGTAGATGGTGGGAGAGGCTTGCAATGAGCTCTTTTTCGTCGCTCATCGCGAGGCATGCAAGTTAGAGGGGGGAGAGCCTTGCATTGTGTGGCAAACAGCATTACCAGACTTCACATTTTATTGCCGTCATTTTTGACGGGCAAGTTGCTAGTAACAATAATAATTATATACTGGGGTCTTGTAACAATAAATGGCAAGACTTTGACTGATATATCTGAACTTCTATAAGTTAATATTTATGCATATATGAATACACAAACTCATTTACATAAATATTGTTGCAAAACACTTTTATTAAAGGATAATGCAACGCAACTGGTTTCTTCAAACACTTAAAAGAGCATGTTTTAAATAAATGCAAAAGTGGTTTACTGCATAAAAAAAAATCTTAAGCAAAACCTGTTTAAATTTCATTGAAACTTAGAGGTAATGCAGAGAACATATTTTTGTCTGTAGATTATTATTATTTTTTTTTGTAACGTTTAAACAAAAAGAAAAAGTAAGTAGGTAACCAGATCTATAGAAAAAACCCACTGAGGTATTTTTCGTTCTCAGATGAGCAACAATTTTTGTTTAAAATGTTCTCACCATGTGGCTGATAGGGGGAACCAGACGTGGACCCCTTGCTCACTGTGCCTTAGGGAGTACAGCTGCATCTCACGGACGAGGCCCATAGAGGCTGAAATACGCCTGGGGTTTGCTGTTTCTCCTGTTCATGGAGAATTGCCTGGTATTTCGGGGCTGGATCACTAGTGAGTGAGACTAGACTTATATACTACAGAATATTTCTCCCTGTAAAAGGCCCAAGTGAGCTAAAAGACGCTGCTCTCTGAGTAGGTAACCAGACCTATAGAAAAAACCCACTGAGGTATTTTTCGTTCTCAGATGAGAACTCTACTCTATTTGTTTTTATTTGTAACATTCCAACATATTCCGTAGCACTATACAGAGTACAAGGCAACATACAGTTTCCACACATTACAAAAGAATGGAGGGCCCTGTATTTGAGCTTAAAATCAAACTTATAGAGAGCTTGTTCCCAGTGCACGTAGAAGATTGAAAACGTACAATCTAACAGCCTCATTAAATTGGGGCTACGTTTTAAAACGTAGCCTGTAACTCCAAATTTACGGGTTACGGGTATTAAATTAGCCCTGTAACGTCGCTTGCAGCGAACTACGTGTTGAGCAACGTTGAAATCCTTTGATCTGTCAAGCCTGTAACCGCTATGTTTTCAATTTAGCTATTAAATTGCAAAGAAGTCACAGGCGAGCAGGCATGTAACACGCAAATGGAGCCCAAAGGCCAACGTGTGCTCCAGGGGACCCACAAGGGGATAAAGTCCAATACATAGCACTTGTATATCAGATAAAAATCCACTACGGTACTAATATTGAAATGGAAAGTGATGTTAGGTTATAGAATTAATAGCACAACATTCGTAAGCCTGCAAATTGGCCCCGAAAAATACCTTATTTCATGTTTATATTGTGTGTTATATTGATCTCTGCAATCAATGTGTTACATATACTGTAACTTGCATGTGATAGAATAGCATATTTGCGTCTTTATTGATATAGCATTATGACTGCAATGTGGGTCGCTCGTAGTTAGTAATTGAACCCAGTAAGAATTTGAAATCCATCCTCCATTTTCTTGTGCCTCAATTATGACGATCTCTGTTGCCATTGGCTTCATCTGAACCCGTAACTACATGCTTGTTTAATTGTTTGCATTCCAGCCCGCAACTCCGATGGCCAAGAACAGGTTTACGATTTTGCGTCTCTTGCTCGTAACTTGCAGCACTTCTAATTTAATTGCAACGTAAAACTGCCAAATTTCGAGCACTCAGTCCTTACGAGCTATTTAATTAGGCTGTATGATCTCACTGGGTGGCAGAGGGCAAGCCCCAAGAGCAGTTAAACTTCTGAATAAGATTTTGTGCTCTGAGATCTTTATTTGAAAAAAGAAAACGCTCTGAGGCACATTGTCAAACACCCTCTTTCAAAAGCAAAAAATAGTTCCATGTCCCTTTAATGCTTTAAGCAACAACAACAAAAAATTGTGTTCCATGTCCCTTTAATAATGCAATCATTGTCAGCTTTGAACTTACAAAAAATACCACATATGATATCATTTTAAATGATGCGAAAAATGAGGGAAAACGTTGCCATGGCCGGTTACAACTGAGAGAGAACTCAAATCAGATCTTACTAGCCATTCCTACAATAACCACCATATGGAAAAACAGTCCATAATACCTTGCTTACATGTGGTGTAGGTTCCAAGTGCCTGCAGAGTGTTCATTTTAACATCAGCCAGCAAGATCTTAACCACAATTTTGCAAATGCAGAATTCTGGCCCTTTAATACATATGTAGACACACCTCCTGTGGGAATTTATGTATGTGAAAAAACAGAAAGTGCAGATTTTTTAAAGGGTTTTGACATGTCATTTTTCTTCTTCTTGTGAAATGGTAGAGTTCAGTGAAGGGAAACAGCTAGGTAAACACTGGCACAAAGAGCGAGCTCCAGAACAGGCAGGTAGCTGACAGGCTGAAGAATGGATGCAGTCTCTGGGAGTGTCACTTTTAAAATGGGCGTTGACGGAGGTGGATTCGGCACAGGCCAGAGCTAAATAAATATATTCACCAGCTGGGAAACCGGCCAAGAGGATGGTTCATTTTGTGAATGGTTGTATTGACCTAAGAGACATAGACGTAGAAGCCCAAAAAAATCTGGGGGTGGGGGGTAATTCAACTCTAGTACCAGGACAGGAAGCAGGGGCAGATCCTGCTATTTATTCTGTCCTCCATTCATTTAATCTGGGGGGATTTGTCCCCCCCAAGTTCCTACGCTCTGCCAAGATACCTATACCTGGCTTCATTGTTTAAGGGATGATATAATGGTAAAATAAAGTATTGGCTTTTAAAAGTAGCAAATTGATAGCTCTATTAGCCCAGTTATTTAATGTTATAAAATATTGCTAACTTTCAAATATCCCTCTGCTTACCTCTCGGGGGTTGTCATGTTGGCGTCCCTGCATTCTTCCAATCCTGTAGTGCAGTTTTTAGAGTGTGTGAGTTGTGAAACTCCATAATACAGTTTCCAGTGCAGCAGCCAGTACTACATGATCATGAACTGGAAGCAGTGATATGGAGATTCCCATTTTGCAACCTACCCCCTTATACATTTATTTCCAAAATCATATTTTAATGAAAAGGTTGTATTTTGCATAAATTAGTTATCTAAAATTTAGAAAATCTACATTGAATCAACACAAAAATAAATTGTATTTGTTTATTCCCTGGCTTGAGATGCTAATTAAGATAAAGAAAAGTGTGTGAAGATAGGTGGGTCCTTTCCCTCTTCACCATCGCAAAATCTGACAACTGCAATTCCACCTCCGGCCGACAGATAGCGCTGCCGATTTTACCATATATGGGAGCCAAGTGCCTGAGCGGAACATAGAGATGGCCTGTCGAGTTACGCCACGTCGGAGGGGAGAATAGTTCTTTGCCTTTCCTGGAACTTGATGGTGCCCGAAAACTCACAGCGCCCTCTGGCAGATGGCACCTGTAACTGCAGCTGTCAGTGCTGCAGAAGAAAAGATCCGAAAGGTGTGTCAAGTGATTGTAAGCCAAGTAGCTGTGTGGATACTGAGAATGCTGTGCATTTAAAAGGATGGTAATCATTCATTTCAAAGTGAATTTACATTAGCTTCTCAAACGATTCTCCTACTTTTAAAAATGCTAACAATCAGGAAAAGAGGTGCATAATATTCACATAGCGATCACACATGCTCCAAGTTTGGCATCATTGTAATTAAAATGAAGAATAAACACTTTTGCCACGGAATGTTACTACAATAATTTTGTATTTATTGTCCAATTTCTAATTCTTTTAGGAACAAAGATAAATGTATGTAAACCATATTTAAAATTAAAAGCTGTATGCACTTTGCCTCTTTTCAAGTCAAGCTCTACAAAAGAGAATACTTCAAATATGACACATCCTTTAAGTTAAAAAATAAAGAGGAGAAGCCTGATAGGAGAGCATAAGGAGGGTAGAAGTTTAGTAGATCTGTGCAATAACCACGTGAATGAGACATAGGGAAGCCGAAGTGCTACCTTGGACGTGGACAAGGGCATAGACAAGTAGGTTTAGGCCCAGAACTTATAGGAGGAAAGTGTAAGGGAGTCAGGATAACTTACCTCGAGAGGAACCATCGCTCTCCAGCAATGAGAGTGCCCTGTCGGTCAAGCAAAGTGGTTACGAGGAGATAGGCACAGATGCTGAAGGCAGGAAATATAGAAGCTACAAAGCAAAGCAGTTACAAGGTGATATGTACAGATGCTGAAATGAGAGAGCTGAAAATGGCCTATTTGGATGAATAGGTCTCATTGCAATGAATTAGTGGTGGTTGTAGTCTACTTACTATCCATTTTACAAAATTGACCATCATGAATAAAGTGTTTTCTTGTATACATAATGGAAGAACTGAGTTCCTACTAATTTTACTCATTGGAATCTTCCAAAAAAGTGCCTACAAAGACCTACCCTTTAGCTCATGTATATAATTGTAGCTCATGTATATAGTTCTAGATGTACTAGCCAACAAAAGAGCTTGTCACAGCAACAATTCAGTAAGAAGCTGCTGAGACACAGTCTGTGATTAGGTAGTACATTTAGTATTAGAGAAGCATTGTGCAGTGGTCTTTTAATACTCATATTCATTTAATACAAATGTCAACCCTGCTCTATATGTAGAAAGTAACACAACCTTGGGGGTCATTTTAGTTTTATGTGCAAAAACATACAGTAGTGCCATAAAATACAGATGTGACAGTAACTATAGGCCTTCACAAATACCAGATAAGTCATATTCTTCAAATGTACAAATATGTGTAATGACCATGAAAATGACTTTGGTAATACTCATGTCTGAATACTGATTGAAGACCTCAACAAAGTGAAAATTCCTAGTCTACTGGTGACAGATTGTGACCTTGTGACCAGAATGTCCATTACCTCTAGTGGTCACATATATTCATGACTAATAAATCAATCCATTTCAGACAGGCGTTTGCTTTAACAAATGTGATTATTAATGATGTGAGGAAAGAGGTTTCTTGTACATGTGCATACATATCTTATTTTACCATCTTTATTTTGTCATTTTCCTGAACGTACAACAGAGATAATAATCAGTGGCATCAGGTATGTGTCATCCTCTAATCAGATAACATGAGAGGTATGAATTGTCTCATGGAACCTGAATGGAGCAGGTGAAGACTTTAAGTTGGGACATGAGGGTTGTTATAATAGTTAAAACAAGTAGCCCCATATTTACAGTATTTATTTTGAAGTTCAAGGACAGATAATGAATAAAATATTTTTTTTTAAAGTTAAATGATACAGGATAGTTTTATGTATAAATAAGGATATTTGTCATTGGATGTAATAAAAAAAGATGATTTATAAATGAAAACTCCACGTGTTGAACTGTGTATGTTGTAACATGACCCCAGCAAGATCCATTAGCTTGTGAAATAACGACTGACACCAATTTAGGAGTAACACGGGCCACAGCTTTATTAACCAATGGATTAACATAATCCATAACTTAAACATAATTACCGTAATTAACATACATTCCTTAATTAACATAATGGAGGAGGAGCCCGGCCAGGACAGTAAAGTCACGCCCTGGGCCCGCGCCCAGGGCCACCCAGTGTTTTTCCAAGCACGCTCATGAGACAGGGCAACGACCATTAAGCCAGTGGGCCGGGCAACTCACCTCCCGCCACGGAACGGCTGAGGGACACCTCCTGAGGTTGCAATCCCCCCTTTTGCTCAATAAAGCTAGTGCCCGAGTTACGCCTTCCTTGAATTCTAATGTCAGCAGCTCCAATCTAATCTCGGTTAAGTGCACCTCATCCGGACGAAAGAACTCATCTGCGTCTACGTCTTCGAATTCCCGGTACCTGATGGAAATGAAACCTAAGTTTCGCACAAAACTGACCTATTGATTTTTTGGCGGGCCTTATCAACTAAAACTGGGTCTCTAGCATTCCGCCATGAATGCCTCTTTATCATCTCGGACCAGATGATAAAAAGGCCCGGGAGCTGGCGCACCCAGAGGGAAATATCCCTCTTCATGTCCTTCAACATTTTGCGCATGGGAACAACCCCTAAATCCTTGCCCCCAGCGTGGATGAGCACCAGATCAGGATCACCGTAGTGATGTGCATAATTGTCCAGCAAGCCTCGCATCTGTGCCCACCTCAAGCCTCGGAAACCAAACCATCGTACCTGTAGGTCCTTTCAGGTATGCCCAGCTAAGGGTTACTCCTGGTGACTGCGGCTTACCTGTGGGCCCAGTACACGTAGGAATGGTCGATACTCCAAAGCTGTCTCTGTCCACCTGCAATACACAGAAAGTCTCATTTAGATAACCCTTCCGGGTCGCACATAAGACCTATACCGCTGCGATTCCCATCTCCCGATACTCTTGACCACCTCCGTTGGCAATCCTAATCTCACCTCCTCAGTAGCGGCTCCTATGCGGAAGGAATGGGTCCCAAACTCCGCCGCAACCAAACCCAAGCGCTCAAGCGCCACCTTTAAGATTGCTGTGAACTGAAACCGAGACAATGCCTGCCCGTCGGCATGTATGAGCAGCGGGCCAGTTGCCCGTGGCCGCCGTTGTAAATACTCCTTCAAATTTGCATGGGGGCCGCATCCAGAGCCAATTCTGTGCAATGTCACCTCTCTTCCTTTCCCCTCCTGATCGGTCTTGGACCTTCTCAACCATAACACCTCTCTGTCACCTTCCTGACAGACATCCACCGCCTGCATCCCCCCGAACCATGCATGTTCACCGAGACTAGCTCCCCGATTCTGAAGGCTACGAAAAACTTTAGGGAGAAAGCCATCCGCAAAAGCAGGGATTCGAAGGGGTCCCTGCAGAGTACTTCCAACTCCTGCGCCATGCGCACCAACAATGAAAAGGTTATCGGACGCCTTTTGTCCTGCCTCTGATCGCCCATGAACATGCCTTTCACCACTCGTGAACCAAAAATTCCTTCGTCAGGTACCAGCCACCTTGAACATGAAGGGCTGTGACCTACCGACTAACAGATGCCTTGGAGTCGCCGTTTTCTGCGCACCGCAACAGGAACCATAGTAACCAGCCTAATGATTCTTTTTCCGAAGCTGTACCACCGACAACCTCCACCAAATCGTTCCATTTGTTCCATACCGCCTTATAGGCCGCCCACGTCCATGGTGCTAGCGACTGTCTGACATACTTGGCTATCTGACCGCTCCAAGCTCCCAGAGTTCCGGAGGGATGTTCTCACCTTGGGTTTTCGCCCCTGAAACCAGTGTTCTGAAACGCGCTTCCTGCAACCGAGAAAGGGCATCAGCAATGCCGTTCTCTGGACATAACACGTGGAATGCCTGTAGCCATATGTTCAACCTCAAGCATACGGTGTAGTACCAGCAATGATGATGATGAGAGGCTATTGATTGCTCGAACCGTTGCCTCTCCGGGCGACCCAACGCAAACCTGCCGATCCTTGAACTCTGTGCCCCATGCTCTAACCGCCGCTACCATAGGGAATAACTCCTGAAAGGCTGAATTCGCTGTAATGCCACCAGAGACCCACGACTCAGGCCATGCCGCGGCTAACCATGATCCTTTTTGGTAAGCACCGAACCCTTCTAATCCTGCCGCTGTATACAGCCCGAGTTCGGCCCTCGTCACGCTTTCTGGTGTATTTAAACGACTGAAGGAACGCTATCCAGACTTTCGCGTCCACTCTCATTGCTCCTGACACTTTCACAAAGTGATGTGGCTGTAGCCAGGGACAATCACCTGCTGAACACCCTGCCCATTGGGATGATTCTGCACGCAAAGTTAAGCTTCCCCAGAATCGATTGAAGGCGCCTCAAGGTTACCCTCCCCGCCCCTGCAAGGGCAGAGAGGTTTTCTGTAAGGTCTGCAGCCTTCTCGATGGGCAAGCTGCACTCCATTCTTTTGGAGTCAATCCTTATGCCTAGGAATGCTAACTCAATGGTGGGACCCTCCGTCTTCTTGTGCGCCAATGGAACCCTGAAAGTCTGGCATACACCCGTAAACTTCCCGAGAATAAAACCAGATGTATCACAGCCCGCCAGCCCCACAAAGAGAAAATCATTGAGATAGTGGTTGATGCTGGGGTAACCAGCCACTGTTCGGGCCACCCATTGAAGAAGTGCTAAATGTCTCAAAATACGCACACGAAACTGAGCAACCAATGGGCAAACAAAGGTCCACGTAGTACTCTCCCTCCAGGAAACACCCCAGAAGCTGATGGCTACGGGGATGAACGGGGAGCGACCGGAAAGCCGACTCAATATCCACCTTGGCACCTACACCGGCTGCCTTAACGAGCCCCGTGGCATGGTCAAAAGACGCATAGGACACAGTGGACCATTCTTTACCAATTCCGTTGTTGGTGCTGTATTAGACAACATTTTCAAATGGAGAAATTACCAAGTCTTGGATTGGGGGAATTGAGAATGGACCCGCCATCCTACTGAGCCCCACTTCTGCCCAGATCTTTTCCGCAGCCACCCCAGGAAACTCACTAACTGACTTCAAATTCTTCGGACGCGAGGCGGATGGAAGGAGGGAACACGGGATCTCAAAACCATCCCGAAAGCCCTCCCTCAGCAGCGAAGCTGCTTTTGCCTTTTCCGGCAGTCTGCATCGTGTTCTAGCCACTGTAGCTTTGTGGCCAACTGGATAGGAGTTCTGCCTCTTTGGAGAGGACTCCCCTGCTCTTACACCTTCCTTGGTTCTGCTACACTTGGATACTGGGTGATCGCCGCTGCAGCCCGGGCAAGAGTGCTTAAAACAACAGTTTGGGGCCCATTTGCAGCTGCCATCATTGAAGGAGTGGCAAACCCCACAGCCGGGGGCGGCCTATGTGGCTTGGCTCCTTGCCCAGCTTGCGTTCCCGCAAAAGGGTGGCGTGGCTCGCATCGGTTTATTATGTTCAGCCAATAGGCTACTGCCTTGTCGCTCCATGCCATGGTTGGCATTGACGCCATGTACAGCCGAAACTCCTCGTCGTACCGCCACCACGCCATCCCCCTGTTGGTCCCATATGCATTCCTGATCTCTTCCAGGTATACTAACAATCGAGAGGAAATCGCCTTAGAAGGAGTTCTTACGCTCATCGCCTTCCCTAGGGAAGCCCTCTGAGGGATCTGCTAACTGGGATGTGGGCAATAGAGAGAACAGTTTGACGAATTCACTGCGCCAGATCTTTTCCTTGATATCCAGAGGCAAATGCGCTCTGAGGTTGTCTTGAGCACATACAATGGTGGGCCTCCCCGCCGACTCCGCCACCCCGCCCATTCCGTCTAAGGGACTGTTCTGAATGGAAGGGGACGGCTCCCCTTGGGGGCTTGCTGGAAGGGTAGAAATGTTGATTGCCGTACCGGGGATGGGGGTAAACCCTGAGGAGTGATCCCGGTGCGCCCGGGCGTTCCCAGATAGACCACCCACCCACGCCCCGGCTATTTCCTTGCTGATTGGAAGATCGTGGGCACACATAAGAGATTTTAGGGATGCAAGCAATTGGGGTGCCATGGAAGGAGGGGACCCCCCTTCGTATCGCTCCACCCCCAAAACCCATGTACGTTCACCTGACTCCCGTCATGCAGGGGTAGCTGGCACCCTGGAATACTCTCGCCGCTAAGTCCGAATGGGAGTCTGTGCCCGCCATGTCCCCTGAGGGCTCTTCTCCCTGCCGACTACTGAGCAGGTGCAGCTGCAACCGTCTGACCTCTCACTTCGAGACCTGGACCTGCCTCTGAATCTGGGAAGGCAGGAAGAACAATTACTAGCTCTCCCATGCCTGTATCCCGCCCAGGCAGTCCTCTCGCACCCTGTTGAGTGCTCGGAAATCAAATCCACGGCAATGGCAGGGCTTAGAGACTCAACTGACCTTAATGGCCTAAGGGCTAGGCCAATGCCGTAACTAAACCCGTCTTGTGTGTCTGTATCCCTTGGCTTCCCCTTAGCTAGGGTATTGTCGTGACCGGTCAACCTAAGCTGTGACCTATCTATTTTGTCCAGGGACTTCTGTCTCCTTGTTGGGGTGGAAGTAAAAGCCAAAAGACTGTAGCTCCTCGTTGCTTTGCAAGCCCTGGTGGGGAGCGTCTGCCATGCAGCCCTGGCTGTGACTGCAATGTCGTCTATCACCACTTGACTGCCGTCTCTAGCTATCTCCTCGAGCACCTGATGTCTTCTTCCTCTCGTGGATCCCATGTCCTTGCCGATCGCGCCACTGGGGGATCGTCGTCCCTGCAAAACACCTATGACAGCTTTAGTGGGTACAGTAGTGGGGACCGCTGGGGCCGAACAGTGATGAACTGTAGGAGTCTTTTTAGGACTCCCTGGCTTTTTACTCTTACCCCTAGGAGCCCGGGACCGGGTCTGAACTTGGGTGTTAGCGGATTCTGGGGTCCGGTGCAAGCCTTGGGGCAAGACGCTAGGCGGTGACCAGACGGCTAGGCCCTAGACCGCACCACCCTGTGGCTTTAACCTCTCGGCTGGTTGGCCTTATTGCCGGAACTTCTGCTGTGGCATGGCTCCGTCGGCCAATGGTGCCTGTCTGGGCTAGTAACTTTTCCCCATGAGCCTCAGGCTAGCAGCCACTTCAGACTGCGCATGCACCTCAGTGGAAAGGCCCTGACTCCCCAGATGCTCCAAAACCAATCTATCCTGGACCCACCGAACCCCATGACACAAAGCTCGGGACCTAACCATTGCCAAAAGGGCCTCTAACTCCCCGGGATCCATGACCAACCTAACACCCGCCCCTACGAACGCAGGCAAACCACACGCACCCCCACACGGACAGCCAACGGACACCGCTCACACAGCACACCGCCCACGCAGCCACAGCACCCGCCCGCACAGCCACACAGTGCAGCCCACTCCTCCCGCAACCCACACAACCCATGCAGCCCACACAACCTACAGCACACCCCAGACCCACAGCAACCACACAGCACCCACTGCCCACACAGCACCCACTCACAGCTCACACAGCCCACACAACTCACCCAACTCACGCAGCTCACACAGCACACTCAGCACACACACACAGAGGGACCCCCACTGCCATATGGATTACAGGGTTATTGGGCACTGTTTACTTGCAGGCACTAGCAGGAGCAGACCACCTGGCTTCCAATCCCTGCAATGGCCGGCGCAGAGTGAAGGAGGAAGCCCGCAAAACGGGCAGAAGTCCCTCCTCCACTCTCCCGGCCAATCAGGAGTGCCCCCGGCAAATTATGGAAGTTGAAAAAAAGATAGCAACAGGGTGGAAAAGGGCAATAGGCTTCTTGTGGGTTAAAAGACAATTAACACAATATAATATGATGTACAATAAAAAAATGTTTAAAAAGTTTTACTCTCATAATAATAATAATTAGCCAGAGAAAAGGTCATACTAGTTTTTAATTGGCAAAAAGAACCTGATGAATCTCTGCTGGATGCTGGAGATATCAATGATACTTTGGTAATGGTTATGTGTACGAGGGTTGTTTACATTTCTGAAGGGCTTGTAGTTCTGCAGGGCTTGTAATTATTTTTGCAAGCTGCCTGTTTCTGAGCATATGGAGAATCCTTGCCCTTGGACACTGTTTTGACATAGGTCCTGCTCTCCATCCATGCATAAGATTAATTTCCCCACCTCACCAGCTGGAGTAGACCGCAGAATTGTGGTAGCCTTCCATCAGACCAGACTCTAACAGGGAAATTTTAGCATCCAACAAAAGAAAATAGTTCTACCACCTACTGTATATGTTAAACTTAAGATCTTTTTATTGAACAGGGTACAGAATATTTATAGGAAATCACAATTGTAACTAAATTAATTAAAAATTAATTAAAGTGTGGGGCCATTACTAGATCAGAAGGCCAAGTAAACCTAATTACTCAAAATATGTGGCTGGGTAGTATCTGGATGTTGGCATCTCACCATTGTTAAAAAAAGTAGTTGAGGCATTGTGTTAGCTCCACAAAGGACTTCTTAGATCTGTGATAGAAAACAATAATTTGATTACACCTCCAAAGACCAGACAGTATAAGAAATATATTCAATTAGAGATATCTCCATATTGTGTTCTTATTTCTATAGTATTTATTCAATAGATAAAAAAACAAATAGTACTAATTTATGGTCAAATTTTAATTTATCAGAATACATTTGATGACCTGAGTTGCCAAGAACATACTAATAAATGTACACATCTATGCATGATTAGCAGAATTCATACAAGGAAAACCCTACTATGAAAATAGCAAGATGTAACAAGGTATAGTTGTTCTCAAAAGTTTGCATACCCTTGCAGAAATTGTGAAATGTTGACATTTATTTTGAAAATATGACTGACTATGCAAAAAAAAATTCTTTTATTGATGGATAGGGATCATATGAAGCCATTTATTATCACATAGTTATTTGGCTCCTTTTTAAATCATAATGATAACAGCATTCACCCAAATGTCCCTGATCAAAAGTTTACATACCCTTAGTTATTAATACTGTGTATTGCCTCCTTTAGCATCAATGACATCCTGCAGTCATTTTTGACCAGAAAGCTCTATTTAGGTCTCGTCACTCAAATTACAGTGTGCCAGAAGCTGTGAGGCATGTCAAGGTGTTGTCGGACATATTGTGACCAGGCTTTTTAGTGGCATTGGCGCAGTAAAGGCTTCCTTCTGGCATTTGAACCATGCAGCTCATTTTTGTTCAAGTATCATGGTATTGTGCTCCTTGAAACAACCACACCATCTTTTTCCAGAGAAGCCTGTATTTCTCTTGAGGTTATCTGTGGGTTTTTCTTTGTATTCCGAACAATACTTCTGGCAATTGTGGCTGAAAATTTTCTTGGTCTACCTGACCTTGGCTTGGTATCAAGAGATCCCCAGATTTTCCACTTCTTAATAAGTGATTGAACAGTACTGACTGGCATTTTCAAGACTTTGTATATCTTTTTATAACCTTTTCCATCTTTATGAAGTTCCATTACCTTCTTACTCAGATCTTTGAACAGTTCTTTTCTGCTCCCCATAGCTCAGTATCTAACCTGCGCAGTGCATCCATGTGAGAGACAACAAACTCGTTGACTATTTATACACAGACACTAAATGCAATTTAAAAAACCACAGGTGTGGGAAATTAATCTTTAATTGCCATTTTAACCTGTGCCTGTCACCTTGTGTGTCTGTAACAAGGCCAAACATTTAAGGGTATGTAAACTTTTGATCAGGGGCATTTGGCTGAATTCTGTTATCATTCTGATTTAAAAAGGCACCAAACAACTATGTGATAATAAATGGCTTCATATGATCACTATCCTCAATAAAAAAAATGTTTGCATGATCAGTCATATTTTCAAAATAAATGTCAAAATTTCACAATTTCTGCCAGGGTATGCAAACTTTTGAACACAACTCTACGTCAGGTTAGGAGAAACTGCAGCTCGTGCCATTCCCAAGAAGATTGCGCACGGGGACGTCCGACGCTCCTTCCTTCCTACGCCTATGAGTGCATGTTTATTTAAAATGTGAAAAGCATCCATTGTTACAACTGTGAAAAGCATCAACTGTTACAGTGGTGTTGAGAGATATGGCGTATACATTTTATGTGTTTGTGGGAATTGAATATCTTTTATTTTAAATGGGCTCTAGTAAACATTTTTAAGGATGGACACTGTCTCCCTAGGCTGAAATCCAATGTTTTAGCTCCTGCTCTGTAAACCTGTTCACCTATATGAGCAGATCTCTTTGCTTTGGATAAGCTTGTGACCCTAAGGTTTATCCAAAGCAGAGTGATCAGTCCTAAAGCATCCAAGCTGTGATGTCTGTTTCTTAGGCTTTCCAAACTGACAGCTTATTCATAGATGGACTATATGTACAGAGTTATCTGACCCAACAGCTTATACAAAGAAGTGACATGGAATAACACCTGAAGTGTTCTACTGTTGTATTCCTTTAAGTGAAACTGCTGAGGTTCCAAACATGGAGCCTGATTCAATTGAACAATCGTAAGTTACTGGAGCCCATAAGTGAGGCCATAAGGTAATTTGCTATTTAATTGACGTCTTTTTGCATTCTCCAAACGGTTTACAGGTTACAGCCTTGAAAACCTTGCGGTTGTTAAACTTGGAACTTACAGCCTCCTGAAGCCTTTGATCTTTCCCATCCGCAAGAGTTACGATCGCTAAAATCGCAAATCGCTATTTGTAAATGTTTTCACACAAGTAAATGGCAAATGTAGGAGAAAATTATACGAGTACTAGAGAGGACCCGCAAGGGGGTTTAACCCCTGTCCGTAGCACTGTCAAGGCAAATAAAAAATCAATATTGCACTATAAATGATGGGGAAAGCAATGAAAGACATTGGAATTAATTGCATAACAGTCTCAAGCTCGCAAACCGCAATAAAAAACTATTATGCGTCATATTGGGGTTATATCGATCTCGGGAATCAATGAGTTAATACATATCAGGCCACCCACATGGACTAGAACAGTATTGGTATTCATTTTTATTATTTTGTATTTTGCGGTTTTGCGAGTCCCAACCCTAATCGATGTAACCTCCATGTTTTACTGCCGTAATGATGGTGGTCTAATTTTCTATTGGCTGTTTTGAAATTGGTGGTTACGGCCTTGCTTTATTGATAATGTTCCCGCCCTGAACTGCTACACACGAGCGCATGGTTTACGGCTTCGGCGTTTGGCCTGTAAATTGCAGCCTTCTTCAATTGAATATCACTGTAATTGTAGCAGAGTTCAAGCCTGCAGTACGCCCGCAGACATGTGGCCTGTATACCGCGAGATGCGGGCTTCTAATTGAATCGGGCTCATAGTATCATTTTAAACTACAGGTAATAAAAATTAATTAATTAATTAATTGGATGTTATCAAAGAAACATGCTTGCATGATGTTTGTCATTTTGAGCTGCCATACAGCCTTTCTGATCTACCCACAAAAATGATTTGTTAATGAAAGATCATTGCATTTAATTATTGATAACCCCCTTCACTATTTTCTGTGCTGTTGCCTCAGTCTGGGCATGCCGGGTCTCTTTTTGTACAGCCAGCTACTCCAAAAACTACATCCGGAGCTTATCAGTATTTAAATGCAATGATCCCTCATTAACAAAGAGAAACATCTTGTTTGTGGGTGAAGGGCTGACTATATAAAGAATAATATTTAATAATAATATTTTTATCATTGTGAAACTTACTTTGACCGTTAGCTATTGTTATTTTTACATTGGGCTATGTTCAAATTTTCAATAATAGTCTTAATAGAACTGGGCCATAATTCTTTCAATGGATACAATGTCCAGCTATGTTACAATCACAATAACTTAAAATGTCATGGGTGGAAGTTATAAAATTACATAATTACTGAAATTCTGAATTAATTACATACTTCCATTATATTGCCATTATCATCTAGATTAAGATTATAAAGCACAATTGAGGCATATGGTGAAATGTATATAGTTAAATATTGGATTCCATATTGGTTTTATTTCTGCTGTATTCTAGTACCACAGTCCTCTTCCTCCCTGTGGGTAGATGTTTTCCCCACAGTGGCTTCACAGTCGAGAGGATCGGATTTACTAAGCATTTTTCCACCTAAAATGAAGTGAGAAGAGCTGAGATAATATGAGAAGGGCTTTTTTTCCCCATAGGTAATAGTGCATTCCCTTCTGTATCGCTAACTTGTCGTGGTGACGGGGCTTGTGTACCTCAATGAAGCTTTGTGCTATACCATGTAGGATCACCCAAGATGGGGAGGTCGTAGCAGACAGGTCAGACAAATCATAGGCCACTGAAGAATGAACTGCCAACTCACTCAAGTATCTTTGCCAAGAAAACCTTATAGCTGAGCACAACCAGACGCAAGATGTGCCTGGTGTGATATGGACCATAGTTTCACAAAGAGTCGGACACAATTGAATGACTAAACATCAACAACAATAGTGCATAGTAAATCAGGAGATAACATGAGAAGTACTTGAGATGCTTAGTGAATTCCCCCCTTTATGGGTTTGCATTAATATCTTCACATGATTAATCCTGGTGTTAGTGTCCCTTTAGCAGAGATGTGAGATGTTTTGAGCTGCAGTTTAAAGATAAGAAAAACAATAGACATAAAAGCCTTTATAACTGACAAGCCTCTGTTTATTGTTGAGGCAGATAGGATGCACATTTCCATTTAACGACAGTAAGAACAAAGGTTTTACTGATTCAAGCCCTTTTCAGAGTCCTTGATTTAAAGAAGAAGTATTTGCAGCACTGTACACAAAATACCTTCCCGTGCATTGGCTGCCAGAGATAGAAACATTTATTGGCAGGGAATAAAATGGCACATAATTACTTTCTATCTGAAATTATCCTTTTTTTTTTCAAGTACTCTGAACTATAAATCTGAATATACATTGTAACGGAACCCATTACTGTTTTACCCTGTTTTATGGTTATTTAATTCTTGGTTAAAATATGATCCTACTGTTATATTATATGTATGTTGGTTGATGCTCTGCAGAAAATTAGCTCATAATATTGCAGACCCCTAGCAGAATACATAATCTTATTAGGGTCTCCTAGAGGCAGGAGAGCCCTATTGTGTAAAGTGTTCACATTGTGAAAGACGGAACAAAGAGAAGCATTATCTTATCAATGTCTGTTATTGTATCAAAGTAGCCGGCTAGTCCCTGGGAGGTGTGACCCACCTATTGTTCTCTCTATGTTTATTGTGTGGTCAAATATGGGCATGTGTATTACCTGTGGCCAAAGAGATGTATAAATATTTCTGCAGAACAAAATAAAGTCAGTATTCATTTGACTCCCAAATTGTGTGTCGTCCAATATGGGAGGTCGGGAATGGTGAGACTGTAGTGCTTCTTGGATATTTTACCGTATACCAGCGGAGATATTGGACTGCGTGTTCCAGCTCCGTTACATACATGTTGTATGTTTGTAAGAAATAATAAGTCTAATGCCAGAAATTAGAATTTTAAAACTGAATTTCTTAGCTGTAATAAGATTCCATCCTCTATCAGTTCCTTGCAGAAAAATCAGAAATCTGTGGGGGTCCCATATGTAGCAATTATTGCTTAATAGCTAACATATAGACATTTTCTCACGGGTTTCATGCAGTGTCCAAGCTAGTGAATAGAGGACCCTGGTGCAAAATAATTTGGGGCTCAACTTGCAACACTCTTTATATCCCTATGTTGTTCAGTCATGTCGACTCTCTGTAACCCTATGGACAGCATCATGCCAGGCACATCTTGTGTCTGGTTGTGCTCATTCATAAAGTTTTCATGGTACAGATACTGGAGTGGATTGCCAGTTCCTTCTCCAGTGGACCGTGATTTGTCTAACCTCTCTGCTATGACCTGCCCATCTTGAGTGACCCTACATGGTACAGCTCACAGCTTCATTGACATACACTAGCCCCTCGCTACAACAAGGTAGCAATCACATATAATAGTTGTCAAACTGCAATTTGTCATCACGCTTGTGAGCCTCGCAAAGCGAGGCGAGCTGTTGACTCATAGAAGCCTTCCGAGCTTGGAGCACTTAGGCACAAAGCGAGCAGTTGAGGCATTAAGCTTGGAGCACTTAGGCGGCGCTCATCGTCCTGCGAGCCTCGCAAAGCGAGGCGAGCAGTTGAGGCATTGAAACACCCGGTACTTATCCTGCAAGCAGTTAAGAAACGCGAAACTTACTTAGGCTGCAAGCAGTTGAGTAACGCAGGACTTTAACAGCCGATCCGTGGAAATCGAAAAACACGAGAAACAAGAAAAAAATACTCACACACCGCACGTTGGGAACGCCTGGACGACTGGGAGTGAGTCTGCACGCGAATTGAAGCCGAATTTGCCGAGTTTTGGCACTCAAAAATCGGCTAAGCGAGAAAAAAAATAGCAGCCGAAGGCGCTTAGCGCGGGGCTCACAATGAGCGCCGAAGGTCTTCAGAGGAACAAAAGCGTTACATTGTGTGACAAACAGCATTGCCATGGCTTCACATTTTATTGCCGTCATTTTTGATTGGCAAGTCGCTAGTATAAAATATAAAAAGGGATCAATCCCATAGGGGCCAATAAAAAGCCAAAGATGTATGTAAACTGTCCCATCTCCCCTCTGGTGATCAGATTACCTTTCTATTAAATAATTATCTGCCACCCTCTGTTAAAAAAATGAAGCTTCCTCCCTTGCTGCCAGTAACGGAGACCCCTACCTGTTGTGAGCCCAGATACTTTCACCTGCTGCACCAGCAGTAGGTTTGCCACTGGTTTCATGTAGATTTTGTACATATCAAAGCATTCATTTTATTCTGGCAAACCAAAGATTTCTCACTTTTTAAAACATTGTAATTTAAATGCATTTTGGTATATGTAAAGAGGTTCCTGTTGCTTTATAGCTGAAGTCTTTGTTTTGAAGAGGAAAATGGCCAACGAGCATCGGAATCGGACGTGCAGTTGTAGCAGAGCGTCTGGAGGGCATCCTCGTGACTGGTGTCTTGTTTTCTGTTGTTTATCGGTGTTGTGGTGCGAGTGGTGTGTGTTGCTGTGTGTTCCTTTTTTTTCTTCTCCTTGTTGTCTGTCTCCTGGGGCATACCTGGGTCATAGTTGGGGCTCTCCCCTGGTGCCATTGCCTTTGCTCTACCTCTCCCCCTCCCACCCCCCTATCCATTGACTTTTCCTCCATCAGATTACCCTTGCATTTTCATTGGTCATCTACACGTTGGCATCTTTGTATACAGAAAGGGTTTTGGTTTACCCAGTTTATATTTAGTGTTTATTATATAGCAGTGCAGCAGCCTGCACTTTGGTACCCCGATAGTGCTTTTACTTTAAGTTTGGCACTGCAGTCTTTATTACCTGATGCAGTAGTGCTTAATATTTTTTTTACTGCATCTTACTTATTTAGCATCTTTAACATGAATGCTGGGGAAGCGGCAGAACTTAATCGCCTCTTACAGGTGGTTCACTCCAGGGCTCTCTGCAATGCCGTTAGGTGGTTGGAGGACAGCCTATGCACTCCCATGGGTGATTTACACCCGTCCCCAATGGTCTTACAGGTGCAGTCTTCGGTGGCTGACAGTCTGGGAGGCCGTGGGAACCTAGGCCTCTCTTGCGGGCCTGCCCTGCATCACAGACATTTCTATTAGCTAGAGGTCAGATCCATTTCTTGCTGGGTTAAAGGGATTGCTAGGTGAATATAGAGTAGCGTTATCTGACAAGGATTTCAGTGCTTGGGTTGCGGGATTGGCGCTAAAGCATGGGTAGACAGCCCTGAACAGGACAGTAGCAGGACGGGTCAGATAGCGCACTGTGCTCCAGCGATGGTGGCAGCTCCAATCGGGGCGGTCCATCTTGGTGGGTCAGGGCTTGGGGATGCCATACGGATATCCGACACCTCCCTCAGGGCTACAGCGGTATGCTCCCTAGATAATCTAGGGACTCACCTGACACAGGAGATGAAGGAATGGATATGGAGGAGGGGGTGATAGGGGTCAATCTGTCAATTGGCTGCATGTCATTTCCATCATGGCTTGCATGATCGAGAAAAAATTTCCGGATCAGTGTTCCACTCTCTTCGTATATTTGGAAGAGACCACGAGTGCTTACCACATGTACGGCGGTATGTCATGGTGGAAATACAGCGAGGATTTCCAGCAGTGTATGGTGTCTAGACCAAATATGGGGTGGAGTGAAAATGTGATTGCTTATTGGCTAAACGTGAGGATCTCCCGCCCCTGCCCTTTTGCAAATGGTCGCATAATTGTCGTTTTCGACATACCTGCTCTAACTGTGGGAGAGACCATCCTGGGACCAGATGCAGACAACAAAAAGATGGTGGTAGCCTGGCGAGCAGCCTGGTAAGGGAAGGGATGCCGGTCCTGCTGGATGCAATTCTGCCATGGCTAGGACGTTATGGTAGTGTGAGAGGGAAGTTAGCGCAGCTCACCTGCTTACAGAGGGGTTCTGTGATGGCTTTGTTATTCCGTGTGAAATGTTAAATACAGACAGCCATCCCGGAAACTTCAAATAGGCAGCGGAATATCCAGAGGTGGTGAAGGACAACATTTTTAAGGAGGTTTAATTGGGTAGGATGGCGGGCCACTTCACCACCCCCCCCCCCCCTTGGTTAATCTGAAAGTTTCCCCTTTGAGGGGTGTTACTAATAAAGGTGCTGGGCAAGTTTCGGTTAATTTATCACCTTTCATACCCAAAGGGTGCATCAGTGAACGATAGGTTTGATAAGGATTTATCATTTGTGCCGTATGCCTCCTTTGATGTGGCAGCCTGACTGGTTAGAGCTGTGGGCAGCGGAGCATTGATGGCAAAGGTTGATGTGGAATCAGCCTTCCGGCTGTTACCGGTCAACCCTTGCAGTCATCACCTGTTGGGCTGTTGTTTTGAAGGAATGTACTATGTGGACGTGTTCCATCTCTTGTGCATGCTTCGAGACATTCAGCACATTTCTGCAGTGGGTCACGGACATAGTTTCAGGTGTTCCAGCATGGCTCATTACCTGGCAAATTTTATGTTTTTAGGTCCGGCGGGGAAGGACACCTGCCAGGTTCTTCTGGGCACGTTTCAAGCAATCGTGTGGATATTCGTGGTCCCCATAGCACAGGACAAGACTGAGGGCCCTGTAACAATATTGACTTTTTTAGAAACTCAGATTGACTCTGAACGTATGGTCTGTAGCTCACCCTTAGGGAAGGTGGAGGATCTGCAACTGGAACTTACGGCCTGGAGGGTGACACTCTGTCGGCTCCAATCTATCCTAGAAAAGTTAAATTTGCATGCCGTATCATGCTGATGGGCATGATATTTAGCAGGAGACTTGCCCTGGTGACATCGGAGGTTAAATGACCGCACCACTTTATCGGGCTGTCTGCCCCAATGAAGAACGATGTGAGAGTGTGGTTGGACTTTTTGTGCGACTGCAATGGGAAGAATCTTATTCACACGCATAGGTTATCCAATATGTATATACAACTTTTCACGGACGCATCTGGACAATACAGCTCTGGAGCTTATTTCAAAGGGAATTGAAATTGTGTCGCATGGTGGCCGGAGAGTTGGATTGAAGCGCGTCTGACCGGGAACTCTGCGTTCTTGGATTTATTCCCCATTGTGGTTGTAGTGAGTATTTGGGATGACAGGTTTACGGACCGTCAGATTGTTTTTCAGATGGATAACATGGCAGTGGTTCATGCCATCAACAACACCACTGCTTCATGCGTGCCGGTTATACGCCTTATTCGACACTTGGCCTTGAGTTGCCTTCGTTTGAACATATATTTACGGACCAACCATGTGACCGGGTCTTGGAATGGTATTGCTTATGCCCTTTCTCATTTACAGTGGGAGCGCTTCAGGCGTCTGGCGCTGGAGGCGAAGCAGCTGGGAGACAGTTTTCCGGATGAACTTTGGAAGTGTGGAGCACAGAAATAACACGCCTGGTATGGAGCTCACTGGCACCAGCCAGTTGGGCGTCATACAGGAAGGTTTGGCTATGGTGGAATGAGTTGGTTGAGTTTGCCAGGGGTGCTGACTCGGAGGATAGGAGGACAGGTGTCTTATTGTGGTACTTGCTGAAGTGAAAGAGCGATGGGTCTTCAAAGGCAGTGGTGTTGAGTCAGGTGGTGGCCTTAGCTTTTATGTTCAAGCTGGCCAGGCAAAAGGACCTGACAAAAGTCTTTCTCGTTAAGCAAATGGTGAGCGGCATGTTTAAGGGCGTTCCTGTGCAGGATGCCCGGTGCCCCATTACATTCGCACTGTTACTGCGGCGTGGAAGCTGGAGAAAGTATGCAGCTACCCTTACAAAACCCTGCTTTTCCGTACTGCCTATTCCCTGGCCTTTTTCAGAGCATTTAGAGTCGGGGAGCTGGTTGCGGCTTGGAGGCGGGGTTCTGGGGGACCTACAGCTAGTGGATGTCAGCCTTCACAGGGAGAGTGTGGTGATCTGGCTGAGGAAGTCCAAAACTGATAAGGAGGGAAAAAGGGAAAGAGATTATCATTCACATTGGGACAGGGAACCAAAAGGTCACACTGGTCAGTACATGGATGGGAGACCACCTGGGAATACCAGGTGCTGTATGCTGTGGCCTACTGGAGAAGGAACTGGCAACCCACTCCAGTATCTCTGTCATGAAAACCAAGTGGATCCGCATGGTGTGTTGTCTATCAGGTCACGGAGAGTCGGACACAACTGTGTGATGCCATTTACAATTGCTCTTTATGGTGTGAAAGAGAACAAGATTGTGGCTAAAAAATCTAAAGTGACACAAGTCTGTTTACATACAAAGCTGCGGGTCTGGAAGTGGGCACTAATTTTACTTTATTTTGACTTCTCAGTGAAAATGCAGGTATTTCAAAAATCCAAAAAGGATTTCAACATGCATTTGGAGATCTTTACTGTGACGTGGTCCAAATTGTGCTGAATTGAGTAAATCTATAAAACTGTTGTAATGTTTGTTTTTTTATACAAATATGAGCAGAATTTTACTTACACTGATCCAGCTCCTCTTTTTCTGGGGCCATCAATATTGGCCATGTTTTATTCATTAAAAATCTCTCCTAGTCTGATTTGGCACAATCTCCTGTGTCTAATGATCTGCATTAAAAATAAACCAGTAAAATGTTATTGCACTCCAAAGACATTTCACAATTCATACACTGTACATATAGCAGCACAACTCATTTTAAATAAATCAAGATGATCTCAGGATCATGCTGAAAACAATTTTGCATGTTATCAAGTTTTAGTTATTTTTGGACACTGCTTGAGTTTTGCTATTAATCAAACTGTATCAAAACATTTTTGTTAGGTTATTATTAAAGATTATGAAAAAATAGCTATACATCTATACATCTATATATTATCTATTTTTTTTTCTAAAGCAAATCATTCCAGAGAAATTCAGTATTGTGCAGCATTGTTATGCAGATGAGTGGCTCCCTGATACTAATTCTAACTGTCAGATAGAATCACAGTCTGCCTGACTGTCCCTCAGGTGATCAAAACAATGTCCCCCCATTATTATCCTGCATGGTGGCACATCCTTTGCATGCTAGAAAACAGTGCAATGAAATCAGGGTGCCGAAAACTGCGCTCTGATGATGCTCTGCGCTCCAGCCTGCATCCCATCTGCCACAGAGGCTTCTCATACGCACGCCCCATCTCATTTTTACTGGACCTGCTTGCTGGAGGCTGCCAAGGCCAAGGTAAGGTTCTGACAGTGTGCCGTGTGAGACTGGCATATTGTATGTAATGTCACTGTCATTGTGTGCATGTGTCACTAGGAGCATATTGTATGTAATGTCACTGTCATTGTGTGCATGTGTCACTAGGAGCATATTGTATGTAATGTCACTGTCATTGTGTGCATGTGTCACTAGGAGCATATTGTATGTAATGTCACTGTCATTGTGTGCATGTGTCACTAGGAGCTTGTTGCATTGCATGTTTATCACTACATGTAACTGTCATTATTTGCATGTGGGATAAACATGCAATACAACATGCTCCTAGTGACACATGAAACAATGCCTAGCCCATATGGCACACTGTCAGACCCTTACCTTGCCAAGCAGGTCCAGTAAATATGAGATGGAAGCCTCTGTGGCAGATGGGATGCAGGCTGGAGCGCAGAGCGTCATTAGAGCGCAGTTCTCTGCGTCCTGATGATAGTGCCCTGTTCTGCAGCGTGCAAAGGTCGGGGTGCCATCATGCACACATTATCATAAAGGAGCTGCCAAAAACAATGTCAAGTATTTCAGGAATAAAGCTAGTACAATGGACAACCAGTTTTAATGCTCTTTAGGATGAACCCAACTTGTTGTTGGGGTGACAGTATCTCTTCAAAATGCAAAGTTTATTGATGAGATGCACTATTAATTTAAATGATATGTCCTAATTTTCTATCTATTTTCTGTGAAGTCTGTACAATGAGTGGTTTTCCCCAGTCACTTTTAACACTCACTTACTGGTCTATTGAAACAATCAGATTACAGTTGTGGGTTCAATGTTGGTTAGCTTGATTGCTTCTGTTTTTTTTTTTTTTTACTAAATATATATATATATATATATATATATATATATATATATATATATATATATATATATATATATACAGTATATATATATATATATATATATATATATATATATATATATATATATATATATATATAGATATATATATATTGGACTTTTCTTTTTATTTTTTATTAACAAGTAATTCATGTTTAAATGTTACTATCCCTTGAAAACAGACAAATGTTCAAAACGTATGTTATACTGTTATTAGAAAAGGAAATAACTTATGTTGGCATTTAGAGATGTTCTTCTGAAAAAAGGAAAATAGAGATTATCAATCCCTTAGTTGTGTAAGAAGATGGAACATGCACCCTGCTTCATAGTTCTTGCATTTACTAAATAAAAAATCCAAGAATTGTAAGCAAAAAATGCATTTTCTGCACATACTGAGTATACATACACATACATTTTAAACGCATATACAAATAAGATAACAAAATGTAGAATAAGAAATAATGCCATATAGTAAAATGTAACTGCTTTATTGAAGAAATAAATGGTAAATTAAGACACTGGGGTGAATTCTCTAAGATTGAACACAATGTGCCATCTAAACCCCAGCTACAGGGATGGGAATATATCAGGACCTCCATGCCCCCTCTCCTGAACCCAATGGGGGTACATAAGGGACATCAGCACCCTAACTTCAATGGGGATTTTAAGGTCCTCCTTAAACTGTATGGTAAGAAACTTAGCTCTCCCAGTTCCAGTGTCATCAACAAAACCTGTCAAATTGACTTTTAAGGCCTCTAGAAATAAGCCCAATTTAGATGTGTCAAATGACTGTTTCAGGGTTTTTTATTGGGATTTTGATGATTCCAATTGACTGAAACAGCTGTCTGTGACTGTTGAGCCAATAACAATATTAGAATTGAAATCCTAGTAATATGATTAGTTACTAATAACCAATCAGAGAAGGCTACCTCCCCCATTCTGATTGGTTTATACAGTATAATCATAATTATGCAGAGCTCTGATTGGCATATGTTTTATCCAATTTGATAATACATGTGGGGGAGAGGTCTTGGCATTTAAGGCTTATACATTTTTTTTGCCATGGTCCCCTATGTATACATAAAATTAAAATAAGCTTTGCGGGGGAAGTTATTTAATTTATGCTTTCAGTTGTATCCCATTGCAGGGTTTGAAGTAGCAATGCTGAATAGCAGCATCACAGCTAGTTTAGAAATGTACTTTACTAAATACTCCTAAAACATCCAGAAAACTCTCAGATCACGTGTAATGGCAATTTGTCAAATTGGGATGTATTTTTCATCAAAAATATATTGAGTAAATTGCATAATGATCATGGAATACTAGCCCTTAGATCATAAGGCTCATCACAAATCATCTAAGCCACCCGAGATAAATTGGTAAATTGCCCCACAGTGTCTAATGCCAAAATATGTGCACCAACTGGAGATAAGCAATAAAAGCAAAATAAATCTATCAGCAAATGTGCTAAAAAAGCTTACAGCCTTATTAAATTGCGATTCTGTAAATTTAAAAGGGCTCTATTTAAGCACACAGCATATTTTATTTACAGAAGTTTTTAGTTAGTGAAGACCTTGCTTTTGGATAGAAGTTCACTAACTAAAAACTTCTGTAAAAAAAATATGTTGTGTGCTTATATAGAGCCCTTTTAAATTTACTGAATCGCAATTTAATAAGGCTGCTAGCTATGGGGGGAAACTAGCTAGAAAAAGAGGATACATATAACAATAAATAAAAAAAAATAATTTAAATGTAAAAATATTTGAACAATTGTAGACAAAAAGTATTCAGCCACATACATATGTATTTTAATTTAAAAGGATAATAGACGTGTCATATTCATAATATGCCCCTATAAAGTGCCTGACTTAATAAAGTGCACAAAACAGCATTTCACAATTCACAAGTGTAAGTCGGTTACTTACTTTCTTTGAAAGCAATTGTTTTTAGTTAAACAACATTTTAAAGACACATTTATGAACCTTTCAGTATTTAAAACGTAAATAAAAATATATGATTGAAAGAATTGCAGCAGAAGAGTGAACTGAATTGTAGTAATGTAATTTATTGTATCTATAATACAAATTTACAATATATAATTATAAGGAAACATTATTGTAGCAAAAACTTTATAATTATAATTAGTTTTGTAATTTTCATGCACTGATGTGGTGATGCAGATTTATTTCCAAAGTTTTGTAGCAGCTATAGGACAATCTCATTAATTTATAGTTTATCAATTTTGGCGGGGACGATACATTATATAGAAATATATAATTAATTACTTAAGTGACTAAAACTATTGAATATTACATAAATGACAAAGTTTAGGACTTTCAAAATAGCCCCAGTAAAACTTATAGTAAACATTGATATTTTGCAAGTTAATTAACAATCAGTTAAAAAAGCCCTCACTAAAATTATTCTCGCTAACAATACAAACTCTTGTTAAAGAAACCTAACCACAACAGATCACTATTACTATTTAACTACTTAAAACACTCAATAAAACTCAGTAACAAGCCTACCTACATTAAAAATAAAATTAACAACTACTCCATACCAAATTCAAACTTAAAACAAAACCCTTCTTATAGTATACTAATAAAATTGCCAAAGATGCACGTGCTATATAATACAGTTGCGGGATCCTTGATAATATTTTTATGTAAAAACAGGGTCCAAAAGACTCCTTAATTATCCGGGGTCTTTAGAACTGCATCATGAAGCACACACAAAGCTGCTTACACTAGCAGTGTGTCATGCTGTTACCAAACAAAACGTGATATACTGTTTGTATGAGCAGCATGTGACACTAATAGTGTGAAACTGCCCCCCTGTGGATATGGCTTTAAGTCACAGCTGTGCAATATGGTAGTTCTCATGAGGGTGACCAGAAGGAAAGTGGGAGGCTTCAGAAGGTGAAAATGTGTTACTCTAGGGGGTTCTTAGAAGAAAGTGAAGGATATATTTGATATCATAATTGCATTGAGGATGATAACAGTAATCGATCAATCAATTAATTACTTATTATTGCTAAAACATTTATATAAAACAAAAAGCAATGCCTGAAGAGTTCCTTTAATGCCTATATATGGAGAGTATATTTTAACCCATCTGTTCAGCACTGTGATATGTCTAAATAACTGATGTATCAAGTACTATGGAGAAGTCAGAAAAGTATTACTTTGTTAGGAGTCACCAGAGACAAGGAAAATCTGGAAAATGCAAGCTACATAAACAACCAAAACATAATAGTTGGGTAACAGAAACAGCAAGTGTGATCAGACAAATAGAGGGTTGGTATCCACTAGACAGTTTGTATGTTTAGAAGTCGGCGCAATCAGTCCATGAGAGATCAGTAAAGAAAGATATGAGTGCAAGCAGGATCAGGAAAACAATTAACAATAATTTGTTGCCATTCACAAAGTCTTCACAACATCCTAGCTCTCCATCAATATAACTGCATTTATATTAAAGATATATTAAGGTGAAGTGGGTTATGAATGCATCCTGTAGAATGCATCATAACCCACCTAGCAAAAAATGTTTGCATGAAAAAATGCAAACATTTTTTGCAGAAAAAAAAATTGCTGGCTGATGTAGACACCCCCATCAACTGAGATTTGCATATTGGATATCTAATTTTGAATGGGATATCCAATATGCAGCACATGTGCATGTCTGCACAATCCCCAGGCCAAAAAAGAAACATTGTATAAGTTATGCTAATTATCCCTGGGAATTTCAGGGGGTGTCAACATTGAGAGAAACAGTTTGGAAAAGCAAGAAATTCAGCAAACTTCAGGCAAACGGTTTAACTGTTTACCTTGGAATTTTTTCATGCAAACATTTTTTTCAGACACTATAAATTCTCCTTTATTAGATGCTTTAATAACCCAGCTCACTTTCATATACCTTTAATATATATCACAGAGGGTGTGTAGAAAATCAGTCTTACCTTTTGACACAAAAATCCAACTAGTATAATGTCTCCAAGAGAAAGAAAACTAAGAAAACAAACTGGCTCTGATGAGGCTTTGAAAGTAGACCAAGGAAAGTGAAATGTAGTGGAGAAAATATTTGTCCAACTGAATGCAGAATTCCAGAGGATAGGAAGAAGAGACAGGGAGACATTCTACAGTGAGCAATGCAAATAAATAGAATAAGATAACAGTATTGGGAATCTCAAGGGAACCTTTCTTGCCAAACTGGGCATGATAAAAAACAACAATGGTAGGGACTTAACAGAAGCAGATGAAATAACGAGAGGTGGCAGGAATACAATGATCTATACAGGAAGCATCTTAAGAACATTGATAACCTCATAAGTTTTTCCAATTAATTGGAGCTAGACATTTTGGAGAGTGCGGTGAGATGGCCCTTGGAAACCTTGTGGATAATAAAGTGCAGGAGTTGATGGAATCCCAGCTGAAATATTCGAAGATGATGCTGTGAAAGTGTTGCTTGAATTATGCCAACAAATACGCACTTAAAAAGGTCACCCCAATCCACAAAAGGTAGTTGCAATTTCACTCATTTCACATGTCAGCAAGTTAATGCTTAAGATCCTGCAAGCTCAATAATATATGTACCGAGAATTACCAGATGTACAAGCCAGGTTTTACAGAGCCAAAGGAACAAGAGATCAAATTGTCAATGTCCACTGGATAAGAGAGAAAGCAAGAGACTTCCAGATAAAGATTTACCTCTGCTTCATAGAATGTGTGGATCACAACAAAATGTGGCAAATTTGTAAAGAGATGGGGATTCCAGACCAACTCATGTGCCTCCGGTCAGAATCTAACATGGAACAACGTAATGTTTCAAGACTGGGAAAGGATTGTGAAAAGGCTGTATGTTCTCACCTTATTTTTTCAACTTTTACACAGAATACATCATGCGTAAGGCTGGGCTGGATGAATCCAAAGCCGGAATTAATACTACTGGGAGAAATACAGACAACTTCAGATATGCATATGATACTACTCTGTTGGCTGAAAGTGAAGAGGAACTAAAGGGTCTATTGATGAGGGAGAAAGAAGAGAGTGCAAAAGTTGGCCTGCTGCTCAACATTAAAAAGATGAAGATCATGGCAAACAGCAATCTCAGTTCCTGGCAAATAGATGGAGAAGAAGTGGAAGTAGTGACAGATTTTATTTTCCTGGGCTCCAAAATCTCTGCAGATGATGAATGCAGCCATGAAATTAAAAGATGTTTGCTTATAGGGAGAAAATCTGGGCAAGCTATTAAAAAGCAAATATATTATTCATTGTTAGGATTATGCTATTCCCAGTAGCACTATACATATATGAGAGTTGGACCATAAAGAAGGCTGAGTGTTGTAAAATTGACGCCCTTGAATTGTGATGTTGAAGAAAAATGCTTGGACTGCAAGAAGATCCAATCAATCAAGAAATCAAGACAAACTGTTCTTTGGAAAATTTGATCATGAGGCTAAAGTTTGTATATTTTGATTATATTGTGAGAAAACAGGATTCCCCAGAGAAGACTGTTATGCTGGGAAAGATTGAAGGCACACTAAGAAGGAGATGACAGAGGTGGAGATGGATAGATGAAGTAATTGAAGCAGTGAATGTATCTGAAATGTAGAAATTAAACAAAAATTAGATACAAGCCATCCAAATGTTTTTTTGGAGCCAGGGAAGTACGGTAATTATTTATTAAAATATATGTATAACATCTAACAGTTTAAGAGTCAGCAGTAAACATTTTAGGAACGGTGGCTTCCTGGCACTGGGATGCCAAGCAAATACTTTTTTATTGGACAAATATTTTCTATAAAGTGACAAGCTTTTTGCTAGATGCAACACTCACAACTTGCATATAAGTTTCACTTTTGGTTTCACCAAAGTTTTGCTGTCTCTTATGCTATCACTAATGGTAAAATACCCCTACTGATAAGATTTTTTTTATCTATTTGTATACTGCTTATGGGACAGGTTTTTGTCTCTTTTAAGAGTTTTCCTGATGCCAGGAAGATTTTTTAGGAGCTCGACAGGTAATGTTTCAGGAACCTGAAGGAAGAGATGCATTATTCTGTGGAAAAAGATTTAGGAACTAGCAGTATATTATTTAGGAGCCCTGACTCCCATGTATATACACACTAAGCATGAATGCTGTGTTATAACTGTAGGCATGGTTGTAGTAACTTGGGGGGATGGGGGGGGGGGAATCCCCCCCCCTCCAGATTCTTTTATGTTTATAAGTATCACATATTATAATTGTCAAACTGCGAGTCATCGCCACGCAAAGCAAGGGACACAGTTATGGCCGCAAATGCGGAGGGCTGCATTTGTGGAGGTGGAGGAGACGAAGGCTCATTGCAGGCCGCAAATGTGGACCCTCGTGAAGTTGCAATTTAAGAAGTTTCTGCACTTGAAAATCGGATAAGCGAGAAAAAAAATGGAGGACGGAAAAAATGAAAATGAGGCTAAAGGACACAGAGACGCGGAATTACCCACCAGGCACGTATGAGTTAGCCAGGAACATAGCAGATGCAAAATATAGAAAAAAGACGACATTTGCCAACACTATCTTACAACTCATAACATTAGGATTCTAAAATGCCGTTTTACCCACCTAAACACACGGTTTGCCCTTGCGCACGCAGCCTATTTACACTGCACACTTGCAACATTGCTGACACTTTCTCCTCAGATTATCAACAGTCGAACTGTACATTTTTACATGCAGGAAAATCCAAATAGATTGTTAGCTCTTCAGGATATTGATTGCTGCATATTAAATATAAATAGGTAAAGTATATTAATTTATTAATTCATATTACTTTATTAATTCACTGTACTCAAATTTTTGGGGCATTTTACACTGTACTTATATATCTGTCTTCGCGATGAGTGCCAAAGATGGTCGTTGCAAAGCCAGACAATTAAAGTTCACGAGGGGATAGGCTCACAATGAGCGCCGAAGATCCACAGAGAAGCAAAAGCCTTACATTGGCCCTCATTCTATTATCGGCCGTAAATCGGCCGTAAGGCTGCGATTCCTTGCGAGGGTTCAGTTAACTCGCGATTCTATTATACGGCCCCGCAAGGATCTCCTTTTACGGCCGGCCGCATATCTTGGAACCGGCCGTAAACTGTGAAATATAAAAACTGAAAAATAAATTCAAGCCTGCACTGTACAGCTCTGTAAATGCTAGGGATCATATTGGGGGACATGAGGATTAAAAGGAACCCACTCTCAAGCTTGCACATCAGCCCAAACCCGAGTTCAAATTAACTGTTTATTTGCCGGCTGCGGCGTGGGTGTGTCTGAAGTGCTCCAAGCACTCTGGACTTTTTACATGGATATTTTACGGATATTAAAAATAAAATATTTTACGGATTTGAGTACAGGATAATTATGTGCTATTTTTTCTAACACCTAAAATCCCTTTATAGTCTTCGCAAAGTGCAGGATGGCTTTATTTGGGCTATTTTATGTGCTTAATTGGTGCTAGCGAGACCTTTTTCCTGCAAGTAACTGCGGCTCGCTTTTAGCCTTGCAGAGAGGTTTCCCGGAGCAATTGAATTGCAAATCTCTTGCGGCCGTTTAAGATCAAAGGCTTTCCTCCGGCGCGAGCGGCCGCAAGAGATAGCAAGGCACCGGCCGCAAGCCTGCCGGAATCCCCGGCCGTAAGGGAATAGAATAGCCGAATAGCTTGCGGCCGGTCCTTGCGGCCCCGCAACGGCTGCGGCCGATAATAGAATGAGGCCCATTGTGTGGCAAACAGCATTGCCATGGCTTCAAATTTTATTGCCGTCATTTTTGACGGGCAAGTCGCTAGTGTATTTATAACCGATTTTATGGCCAGTGTATACAATGCTCTGTATTCTCCTCCCAGAATTATTCTGGCTCCTATACCCCTGACTGCAGGCACATTCTAAAAAGAGCCATGTGTAAAGTAGTATTGGAAGAAAGCACGAAAAGTTCTTGTGCAGGACTCATGCTCAGTTATCCGGAGTGCAGTTCTATAATTTCTCAGAATTCAGAATATATATATTATCTAGCGACTTGCCCGAACAAAAATGACGGGGCAATAAAATTTGAAGCCATGGAAATGCTGTTTCAGACATATTTGAAACCGTTTTGTACTGTGAGGACCTTCGCCGCTCATTAGTCATTTCATTATTTATAATTGATATATGGAGTGAGCAATAGGCTGAAGAGTTAACAATCTGTTTGTATTTTGAGTCTGCATAGAATATACATCGTGAGTGTTGGTGCCCTGCTTATAAAGTGTAATGAATGTTTGAACTGTGCATTGTAAATAGGCTGCGTGCGCGAGGTTAAGCCGTTGGTTTATTGTGTAAAGCGGCATTGCATAGTTGTAATGTTATTAATGTGGTACGCATTTTGTAAGCATTTTCCGGCTTTTGTAATAGTGTATCTTGTAGATCGTAGTGTGATGTGTAAAGTGCTACGCGGTTTGCAGTGTTTTGCGCGGCCTGGGGCCATGTAGCCTCGTTTTCATTTTTTTTTTAAGGCCATTTTTTTCCTTGCCTTCCACCTCACTCACAGACGTCATGGCCTGTGATGTTTTTGTAATTTTTTGGGGTGTATTTAGTGTGTTTTGGGGTTTTTTTGTTCGTCCGCTAATCTCGTACATTTTTGAGTCTCTTATTTTTTTTTTGGCTGCGTCTCGTATTTTTTTCTAAGTCCCTCGTCTTGTAGTTTAACAGCTCGCCTCGCATTAACGGCCTTTGGCGCTCATTAGCTAAGTCCTACGCATTAACGGCTCGTCTCGCTTTGCTAGGCTTTCAAGCAATGAGTGCCTGTGCGCCTAAGTCGTACGCACCACGCAAAGTGTGACGACTTCTCGCAGTTTGACAACTATTATATGTGATACTGAGAACAACATACTAATGACCAACAGTGTAAGTGTTGTAAGAACAAGATCTGAAATATTTATTCTACTATATATAATTATTATTGTAACTTTTAAAAATAATCTAAATTATTGTTACAAAGTTTTGGAAAGCCAGGTTTTATAGCTCTACATTTTTATCGCATTTATTGTTTTGAATGTTTCTGCTAGTTTAGTGTTATATTTATTTTACCTTTCTATACAACATATGATTTTTTTCATGACATAATTGCCTTTATTTCTCTGCAACATGTTTCTAATTTTTCACTCACAAATTTTAAACACCTAATAAAATAGCTACATGTGTGTTAAAGCAGCATAAGTACAAACGTGAAGATAAATATTTTGAAAAGGTCTTTTTTGTTTAAAACGTATTATTTTTTGACATCTGATCTATTTTGAGGATGTCGTGGGAAGGACTTACATGTTAGAATAATTTTCCTAATCATTAATTCAGTACAAAATGAAAAACACAGAAGACATTCATAAAGGATATGTACTTAGTAGATTACTAATTAATAGCATGCAATCCTGACTTTGAACCTTGAAAGGAAAGGGCAATAAAAACAGACCACATCCTTCAAATATGTCTGGAGCTCTCACAAAGACATTTAGCTAAGCTTCTGTTACTAGAGATCACATGATGAAGACGAAAATGTTGGAGTTTTAAATCTATGTCCTTCATTTATTAATAACTTTTTGTTGGCACACTGAAAGGTATCACTACCCAAAGCCAAGCAACCTCTCTTCAGGATTAATATAGTACTACAGAACATGTTGAAGCTATATAAATAAAGGTATGCACAGAGTAAAAATACTTTTGTGTAAGTAGTTTTACATTTTTAAGATTGTGTCTAAATTTGTAAATGTGCATCAAAGAGGCAATTCGTACATTTTTTGAATTTAAAAAGCACAATTAAATCACCATACACACTTAAACAATGCATACCAAAGAATGAGCAGATGCTTTTTAACAGAACTTAACTGTACTTTAAAGATAAACGTTGTTAAAATGAAAGTCCAATCATAAGTATACTTGGTTTATAATGTTTAAACTTTTTAATGCTAGTAGTTATACTTTAAAGCTCTTACTTTATGAGTTTCTGTCTGTTGCTCTGTACTGCTTAGCTCCACCCCTTTTGCATAATTAGCGGTGGGGCAGTTGTAACAGACATGCATTAATCTATGATCTACCGTGACACATTGCACATTATGTTGAGTAATGTCTACACTCAGTTTGCGAAATCTCATGCATTATAATTAGGTCCTGATGTAGCACAAACAAAGCAGAGAATGTGAATATTAGGGCTCAAGCATGCACAGTTTATGAGCTGTTTCTGTGTGCACATGCGCAACTGTATGTAAAAAATGCAATGCTATTATATGCATGTGTTTAAATTATGCACATGTGCCATTAGGGATGCTATATTGGTTGGCTAAGAGACATTGGTTGACATTACGTTATTACTGATGTATAACATCAATAAACCAGACAGGAACCTAACCTGCTTGTGCAATTAAATTTGCAACACATATTACTGTATATACTCGAGTATAAGCCGACCAGAGTATAAGCCGAGGCACCTATTTTACCACAAAATACTGGGTAAAATGAGTGACTCGAGTATAAGCCTAGGGTGGGAAATGTGCTGCCCCCTGTGTCCCTCTTGTGCCCTCTGTGTCCCCCTCTTGTGTGCCCTTTTCTTGTGTCCCCCCTCTCTCTCCCCTGTGTCTCTTCTCCCCTCTCCCTCCCCTGTGTCTCTTCACCCCTCTCCCTTCCCTGTGTCTCTTTCCCCCTCTCCCTTCCCTGTGTCTCTTCCCCCTCCCTTATCACCATCCTCAACCCCCCTCCTCATTCTCAACCTCCCTCCTCAACCCCCTCCTCAACCCCCCTCCTCATCCTCCCTCCTCATCCTCCCTCCTCATCCTCAACCTCCCTCCTCATCCTCAACCTCCCTCCTCAACCCCCCTCCTCATCCTCAGCCCCCCTCCTCATCCTTAACCCCCCTCCTCAACCTCCCTCCTCAACCTCAACCCCCCATCCTTAACCCCCTCCTCAACCCCCCTCCTCATCCTCAACCCTCTCCTCAATCTCAACCCCCCTCCTCAACCTCAACCTCCCTCCTCATCCTCAACCTCCCTCCTCAACCCCCCCTCCTCAACCTCCACCCCATCCTCATCTTCAACCCCCCATTCTCGAACCCCCTCCTCAACCTCCTTCCTCAACCTCAACCCCCTCCTCAACCTCCCTCCTCATCCTCCAACCCCCTCCTCACCCTCAACCCCCTCCTCATTCTAAACCCCCCTCCTCACTTTACCCCTCTAAATACCTCCCCATTTCCATTTCCCCTCACTTACCTCCATCTGCAGCTTCTGCTCCGGCCTCCGCTCCTTCCGGCGTCTTGACCCGGCCAATGCTAATGACGTGGCGCACATTTGACGTCAAGTCATTAGCATATACAGGGGGCCCTTTTTAGCCTTAAAAAAAGGGCTGAAAAACTTGGCTTATACTCGAGTATATACAGTAGTTTGGCGCCCATATAAATAAATATAAATTCATTATAATTCATACTTTTAATAATTTGAGAATTATTAATTTTCTCTACTTTATGTGCGAGTTGCATTGCCAGTTATATTTAGTTGCTTATGTTTTATGTTAATGACTGAATACTGATAATACAATTATATCTATCTAGGAAATTTACTGCTATCATGGGGTTGAATTACGCAATGCTGAATATAAGCATTGTGGCTAGTTAAAAGCAATATTTGTCTTTAGGACATTTGGAGAACTTGTGTTTCCACAGGATGGCGCATACAATATGCCCATAACATGCCTATGAAATACCTTGTTCGATAACTCATGATGAGCCAGGCGTATAAAGTGGAAAAAATCTTTAGTAAATAGCACGATGATGAGGGTTATCACACCTGGGGTGAATTTACGAAGAGAACTTGCGTTGAGCACCAATCTACCCCGGCAAATTTGATTCAGGTCTTCATGTGATTTACCAAAAATCAGGTATTATAATTAAGCCTGCAATGAGGCTCAGTAATGCCGATGTAGCATTATGTACACACCCCTATCCAACTATTTACACATCGCAAACAGAGTAGTGCATGTATGGTTTAGGGGTCAATCATGTGCAGGTTAACAGCTCTTTCTGTCTGTGCCCGTGCTAAAATTAGATGTCTTTAGATTCTGTGCATGCGCCATCAAAGCCGCCATAATGTTTGTCCATGATCCTACAAAATAATAACATCAGCACCCCATATTAATCACTTTTGTTTATCATGTTAAACTGTCAACCACTTAATGAAATGTATTTAAAAGTAAAATAGTAAAAATAAAATTTACAAAGTCCATATCACTATTTTTATATATTTATATACATATATTAGAAAAGGGGAAGATAGAACAGATCTCATTTATACTGGGGCATACCCTGTTCTGATCTCAATTAAATGGGCAAAAATATTTTAAAATATAACTTTTATTAAATAATTTATTAAAATCCTTGTTGATAAAAATAAAAAGAGACACAGTCGGACCTAATAATGGAATATAATATGAATCTCTATTGGTATAAAAAAATGATCAGCATATATTATAAACACCTAAAAGTATTGGTACAGACCAAATAGAGAGTTACTTTTAGTACTCAGCACCTTCACTTTTGCACCAGTCACTTTTTACTGGGACATACTGTATATATTTTTGCTTTAGTCACTCTCTATATGGTCTGCACCAATACTTTTAGGGGTTCATAATATATGCTGATCATTTTTGATACCAATATCAATATTCATATTATATTCCATTAGTAGGTCTGTGTCTCTCTTTATTTTTATCAACAAGGATTTTAATAAATTACTTAATAAAAGTTATATTTTAAAATGTTTTTGCCCATTTATTTGAGATCAGAATAGGGTGTGCCCCAGTACAAATAAGATCTGTTCTATCCTGCCCTTTTCTATTAAATTCATTATTATCTCAGGGAGCACCCTTGTAATCTTTCAATAAGGTCAACACTTTTTAATATATATATATATATATATATATATATATATATATATATATATATATATATATATATACATACAATGAATTATATATAATGAAATACATAAATAAATAAAATAAAAAATATATATTATTTTATATTATTATTTTTATATTATTTTTATTAGCATTTATTATTTCATTAACCTGGGATTAATATAGGCTACTATAAGTATGCATTGTATTGACATAATTGTCCCTGTTATATTTAGACACTTATATTGTATGTAATGGTAATTACTAATATAATATTATTTAAAAACAAATATACTGTTATAATAGATTTGAAAAATGTGATGTGAATATCAGCATTGCATGCAGTTAAAAGCAAGATTTTATGAAAAAAAGGCTGCAATATAAGGAAAACAGCTCACCATTTACATAGCATACCATATGTTTTTAATGTTTATGCTGCCCTAGGTTTGTTCAGTTATGTGTGTTTATGTAGATGTACAGTATTTCAGAAGGTGTCGGGTGTACTTATCGACCATCATGATTCTGCATAGAGATGGCTTTGTTTATACATTATTCCATGGCACTGAGCTTGAACCTTAGGGCAGGCTGTGCCCCCTGATATTGTGCTGGGCATGGGCATTGTTGGCATAGGCTACAAATTTAGCAGTTTTTTTATTTTTCACTCAGATTTTCATAAAATGACTCATGCAGCCTTTAATTTCAATGATACCGTAGAATAATTGAACTGAAGCCAAAAAGTGAAAAATATCACAGTTTACAGTTTTATGAAAATGTTAATAATAGAGTTGTTTTCAATTAAATGATTGTTGAACTTCTACTATTTTAAGTGCTAAAATTCACATATTCACAACAGATAGGCAGATAAAATGTACTTTTCTTATCTGATTTACTTTAAAATCAGTGTGAACAAAAGAACAATATATTGCAGTTCAGACATCCATAAGGCTCAATGTCTCTCTGTTTCCTGTAACTTATTAGGACAGAGGAGGAGAAAAAAAAACACACTGTCTATACTTAAAACTACAGAATAATTATTTCTCATACAAAAAAATTATTTGAAAAGTTTCAAATGTGATCTCTTAAATAGATGCAAGAAAGTCATTCTCACTCATGTTCTGTATAAGAGTGAATAAAGCAGTCAGGAGGGCAGCTATGGTCACATTTTATGCTATTGGTGTGTACATACCCAATCAACTCATGTGCTATGGGCCAGATATTTTTGAATCCCCCCGATTCCAGCATTTATAGGCACTATGTAATTTCTATAATTTTCTTCTTCAGGTACTTTTGCCATTGCAGTATATTTTATAATTGCATAAAATTAGATTTCCAGTATACAGCAATTACCATAGAAAATGTGCAGCTAAATATAACTGACAATTGTTTTAATTATACATTCATCATTAATAAAATTAATTTTCATTGATAAAAAAAAAAAAAAGCAATATTCAGTATTAAACTTGATGTCAATTATTAGCGAGTTTCAGTCTCTTTTGGCACTATTGATCTTCCCCTAAGAAGGTCATGAAGGGGCTGGGTTCTGACCAGGAGACAGATCTAAAAAGCTTCAAGAACAATCTGACTATCTTAGCGACTTGCCCGCCAAAAATGACGGCAATAAAATTGTAAGCCAGGCAATGCTGTTTGCCACACAATGTGATGCTTTTGCTTCTCTGAGCACCTTTGGCTCTCATTGCGAGCTCCGCGATGAGCGCCTTTGGCACTCATTGCGAACCTTTCAACCCGCCTACTGTACGGGCCGCTCATTGCAGGGTTCACAAGTTATGCGCTTGGGAATGCCATGTGTCTCTTTCCACCATCTTCCCCCTGTCCCTTCCCTGTGTCTTTCTTCTCTGTGTTTCTGCTGAATGTTTGTGTGGAGCGCGCTGACTGCCGTTTGTTTTATTTTCAGAGTCCCGAGTTCCTGACGTTGTTGGTGTAAGTGTTACTGTCTTTGCCGTCGTGTATTTTCTAAGTCCCTCGTGCCTGGCTTTGCTCAGTCTTGTTTTCATTAAGTTTCAGATTTTTTTACGTTTTTCACGAAGCGAAGGCCGCAGTTGCTGGCATGGCGCTCCTTACCAGCAACTGCGGACCTCGCAAAATTAACTGACTTACGACACAAAAATATGAGACACGTTACGACCCATTACGACTTCGCAAAAAACGCAACCCGCGCACATGAAAACATGAAGAACGCAATAAATACACACAACAAATACATAAAAAGCTTACCTACAGCAAGGGGGGGCACCCAGAACCTCAAAAACTGAAGTTACACCTCAATTTAACTTGAAATAAAAGAGTTTAGACACCCGAAAATACTCTAAGCGAGAAAAAAATGGCAGCCGAAAAAGACAAAAACGAGGCTACAGGACTCTAAAGGCGCAAAATACCGCCAAACTCTGATTTTCTGAAAAAGACGTACGAGACCCGAAAATAAGGACGCAACTCGCGCAACCCAAAAAACATTACAAACACAATAAATACACACAACAAACACATAAAAAGCTTACCCACAGCAAGGGGGGGGGGGGGGGGGGGCACCCAGGACCTCTGCAATTGGAGTTACAGCTCAATTTAAGTACACATTTCTGAGTTTAGACACCCGAAAATCACCTAAGCGAGAGAAAAAATGGCCACCGAACAAAACGAAAACAAGGCTAAAGGACCCTAAACACGCAAAACACCACCAAACACCTACGGATTTTCCAAAAAAGCCGGACGGCATCCGAAAACAAGGACGCTAAATCAGCCACAGCCGCATACCACACATTAGGCACCATTTTAGAACACTAACTTATACAATCCAGAAGTACATAGCTACCCTAATGGATTTGCCTCGTGCACGCACACTATTACACTACACACTGCACACATTCATGACACTTCCACAGCACTGATGCTGCAGCAACAGGAAAACGGATTGCCAGCTCTTCAACACAATGCTGCATATATTACTTCACAATAGGTAAAGTATATGAATTTCTTATTTTATTCATTATTCATTGCCATATCCAAAAAAAACACCAATGCTGCTAATAGCACACAAACAACCAAGAGTCACGCGATGAGTGCCCAATGATCTTAAAACACTAACAAAAATAAATTAGCACACAAACAACATTACCTGCCTTACAATTTTAATGGTGTCATTTTTTGATGGGCAATTTCCTAGTAATAAAAGAATGGGAAGGCACATGAAGCAGAATTGGTAGAGCATATTGAAGAGTGGCAACCAATTCCTACCAGGGTAATGCAGTAGTTTTATTTAAATATAATGGGCCTCATTCTATTATTGGCCGTAAATCGGCCGTAAGGCTGCGATTCCTTGCGGGGGTTCAGTTAACTCGCGATTCTATTATACGGCCCCGCAAGGATCTCATCTTACGGCCGGCCGCATATCTTGAAACCGGCCGTAAGCTGTGAAATCTAAAAACTCAAAAATAAATTCAAGCCTGCACTGTACAGCTCTGTAAATGCTAGGGATCATATTGGGGGACATGAGGATTAAAAGTAACCCACTCTCAAGCTTGCACATCAGCCCAAACCCGAGTTCAAATTAACTGTTTATTTTCCGGCTGCGGCGTGGGCGTGTCTGAGGTGCTCCAAGCCCTATGGACTTTTTACATGTATATTTTACATATATTAAAAATAAATTATTTTACGGATTTGAGTATAGGGTAATTATGTGCTATTTTTGCTAACACCGAATATCACTTTACAGTCTCTGCAAAGTGCAGGATGGCTTTATTTGAGCTATTTTATGTGCTTAATTGGTGCTAGCGGGACCTGTTTGCTGCAAGTAAGCTGCGGCTCGTTTTTAGCCTTGCAGACAGGGTTCCCGGAGCAATAGAATCGCAACCAGGCTTTTCTTACGGCCGATTTCCTTGCGGCCGTTTTAGATCAAAGGCTTTCCTCCGGCGCGATCGGCCGCAAGAGATAGCAAGGCGCCGGCCGCAACCCTGCCGGAACCCCTGGCCGGAGGGGAATAGAATAGCCGGAAAGCTTGCGGCCGGTCCTTGCGGCCCCGCAGCGGCTGCGGCCGATAATAGAATGAGGCCCAATGTGTTCAAATACTAAGGACAGATGACTGGGAACATTAACTCTAATAAGACAAAAAAAATGAAAATCTTCATTGTTTTTTTTTTAATATGAAAGTCTTTAGTTGTAATATAAAACTCTAAAACTAAGTTGTGTAAAATTAACACATTTAGTTGTCATTATATTTTTTGCTGGTGTAGTACTCTGTTTGTATAGTAATATAGAAACATTTTAATGCCACCAAAGCTTGTGTTTGGGTTAGAATAGACAGAAAAAAATAATTATTTTGAATACGTTAAACAGGATTATAACCTGAAATGTTACAACCTGAGAGTTAATAAATATGTTTTCATACAGTATTTGATTGTACAGCTGACAACTTGCCTTCAAAACTGCACATTCATGTAGATTGAATTAAAACAGTGGAGACAGAAATATGTTTATGTAGAAAATAGTATAATCTGGTATGTGTGTTCATCTCTTGGTCGGGGTTAAGACCTGACTACTGTTTTATCAAATTATATATTCTGCACTCTGACTCCATATATACAAATACATTTAGCCCATGGTGATTTTTTAATATACAATTCACTACCCCTGCACTATGCAATTTCTGTCATTTTCTTGTTCAGGTTTTTTCAGGATATTGTATAATTGCATAAAATGATATTAGCAATTTACAACTGACAATATAACTGACAATTTCCGTAAACAAAACTCATGCTTTAAGTAGCCTAAATTAATCTTGTTTTATGGAAGTATTAAACTAAATTATAAATGATGAATTATATTTTATATACAATCTTTAGATTGTAAGAGCCGGACTCAATTGAGCTTTCGCAAGTTACTGGAGCCCGTAAGTAAGGTCGCAAGATAATTTGCTATTCAATTGGTGTCTTTTTGAGGGGCGCCAAACAGGTTAGAAGTTACGGCCTTGAAAACCTTGCGATGGTTAAACCTGTAACTTACAGCTTCCCGAAGTCTTTGATCTTTCACTTTTGCAAGAGTTACGATGGTTAAAATAACAAATCTCTATTCAATTGCTCCAATTTCCCAAGCCCGCAATTTACACCCGTAAATGGCAAATGAAGGAGAAAATCCTATGTGTAGTAGAGAGGACCTGCAAGGGGTTTAAAGACATGTCCGTAGCACTGTTACTGCAAATAAAAAATCCCTGCTGCACTGTAAATAACGAGGAAAGGGATGATAGACATTAGAATTAATTGCACAACAGTCTCAAGCTCGCAAATCATCAGTATATAAGATTTATTTTTATGTTTCATTTCGGGGTTAAATCGATCTTGGATATGAATGAGTTAATACACATCAGGCCACCCATATGGACTCGAACAGTATTGGCATTCATTTTCATAATTCTGTATTTTGTGGTTTTGCGAGTCTGATCGCATATCGGACCTCCGAACCTAATTGATTGACATGTAACCTCCATGTTTTACTGCTGTAATAATGAGGGTCTCATTTTCTATTGACTGATTCGAAATGGGAGATTACGATCCTGCTTAATTGATCATGTTCCAACCCTGAACTGCTACGAACCAGTGCATGGTTTACAGAGTCGGCTTTGGGCCAGTAACTTGCCGGCTTGAGCAATTGAATAGCTCCGGAATCGGAGACGAAGTTAGCCCGAAACACACCCGCAGACATACGGCCTACATTAAGCAAGTTGCGGGCTTGCAATTGAAGTGGGCCTTAAGTTTGCGAGTTTTCAGCCTTGCAGGGTGTTTTGGGGAAAAACACTATGTACAATAGATTCTAAGCTCAAAAACAAGGCCCTCCACTCTTTGCAATGTGTAATATTATTTATGCCTTGTATAACGATGCAGAATATGTTGGCGCGTTACAAATAAATTATAATATTTATATTATATAATGTGACATAGACTGACATAGACTGGGTAAAATTAATGTTTATTAATATTGCTTTTTAGAACTTTCACAATATGGTTGTCAGACTTTTCAGACATTTCAAGCAAAAGTAATTAATATATAGATGTTATTATTTTACCTGGTTTGTTGTTATTATATATTCTTAATCACTTAATGCCAACCATTGTGTCTTTGCCAATCAGTATAGCATTGCATATTTTACATATAATTGTGCCTACACTGATGGAAACAGCTGTTAAACTGCACATGCTTAACCCCTAAAACATGCATGCCCTATTGTGATGTGGAAAAGGGAGAAAGGGTTTAGATACATAATACTACATCGGGCATTACTGTGCTGCATCATGGAACTAATTATTATGCATGAGATTTAGTAAATCACATGTAGACGTGAAGTGTATTAATGTTATTATGTGCCACAGCAGTTCATTTATTAATGTACGTCCTCTTAGTAAATGACCCCTGTTATGTGCAGTCACATCAACGTTTCTAAGACAATTGTCTATCTATCTATTTGTCTATCTATCTATCTATCTATCTATCTATCTATCTATCTATCTATCTATCTATCTACTTATCTATCTATCTTTTTTGAAAGCATTTCATTATAGGTGGATTGATTCATACTTTTTTTGATATTACAAATATATCACTGTAAAACTGAATAATTTGAGATTTTATATTGTTTATTATTTATCTACAGTGCCTTGCAAAAGTATTCACCCCCTTGACATTTTTCGTGTTTTGTTGCCTCACAACCTGTAATTAACATGGATTGTTTGAGGATTTGAATAATTTAGAACATGCCCACAACTGTGAAGATGTTTATTTTTGTATTATTATTGTGAAGCAAACAACAAATAGGACAAAATAAAAGAAAAAGTCAATGTGCATAACTATTCACCCCCCTAAAGTCAATACTCTGTAGAGCCACCTTTTGCGTCAATAACAGCTCCAAGTCGCTTTGGATAAGTCTCTATGAGCTTGCCACATCTTACCATTGGAATATTTTTGCCCATTCCTCCTTGCAAAACTGCTCCAGCCCCTTCAAGTTGGATGGTTTGCGCTTGTGAACAGCAATCTTTAAGTCTGACCACAGATTTTCTATTGGATTGAGGTCTGGGCTTTGACTAGGCCATTCCAACACATTTACATGTTTCCCCTTAAAACACTCAAGTGTTGCTTTAGCAGTGTGTTTGGGGTCATTGTCCTGCTGGATGGTGAACCTCCGTCCTAGCCTCAAATCACAGACAGATTGGTGCAGGTTTTGCTCAAGAATATCCCCGTATTTAGCACCGTCCATCTTTCCCTCAACCCTGACCAGTTTTCCAGTTCCGGCTGCTGAAAAACATCCCCACAGCATGGTGCTGCCACCACCATGTTTTTACTGTGGGGATGGTGTTCTTTGGGTGATGTGATGTGTTGGGTTTGCCCCAGACATAGCATTTTCTTTAATGGCCAAAAAGTTCAATTTTAGTCTCATTAGACCAGAGCACCTTCCTCCATACATTTTGGGAGTCTCCCACATGCCTTTTCACAAACTCAAAACGTGCCATTTTGTTTTTTGATGAAAGTAATGTCTTTCTTCTGGCTACTCTGCCATAAAGCCCAACTCTATGGAGCGTACGGCTTATTGTCGTCCTATGTACAGATACTACAGTCTCTGCTGTGGAACTCTGCAGCTCCTCCAGGAGACCTTAGGTCTCTGTGCTGCGTCTCTGATTAATGCCCTCCTTGCCCAGTCTGTGAGTTTTGGTGGACGACCGTCTCTTGGCAGGTCTGCTGTTGTGCCATGCTCTTTCCATTTGGTTATGGTAGATTTGATGGTGCTCCTGGGGATCATCAAAGATTTGGATATTTTTTTATAACCTAAACCTGACTTGTACTTCTCAATAACATTGTCCCTTACTTGTTTGGAGAGTTGCTTGGTCTTCATGGCAGTGTTTGGTTAGTGGTGTATCTTGCTTAGGTGTTGCAGCCTCTGGGACCTTTCAAAAAAGGTGTGTATATGTAATGACTGATCATGTGACACTTATTTAACACAAAGGTAGACATCATTTCACTAATTATGTGACTTCTGAAGGTAATTGGTTGCACCAGAGCTTTTTATGGGCTTCAAAACAAAGGGGGTGAATACATATGCACATCCCAATTTTCTGTTTTCTATTTCTAAAAAATTTTTATGTATATATTTTTCTAATTTCACTTCGCCAGCTTAGACTATTGAGTTCTGGTCCACCACATAAAATTCAGATTAACAAAACATTGAACTTAAGGCTGTAATGTAACAAAATAGGTAAAAAGGCAAGGGGGTGAATACTTTTGCAAGGCACTGTACAAGAACATGAATAATTGAGATATACAGACCCACATTATCGACTAATATCATTTACAGTCTTCTATTACATCAACGGATTTGCCTTTAATTATTTGCATTTAGATTTTCTAAGGTGTGAGACCTTGCATGTTTAAGGGTGACGGCTACTTTGGGTTTGTGGTAGTTTGTATTATACTGTATATTTTCATGTCATACAAACTCTACACACATGCATATACTGCTATATCCCTATATGGATACCTGAATACTTCTATAAACAAACACCTGTATTTAGAAATATGTGTATACACACACCTATCTAAGATGAAATAAATATAGTATAAGCAAATAAAAAAAAGATGAAAAGAAGCATGAAATAAAAATATAAAAGAGAATACTGAAGTGTAGTCTAATAGTCCCCCCCCCAAAAAAAGAGAACAACCCACACAAATGAATGTGTAATGTGAGTGTAATAATACTCAAAGTTAGAGGTTGTAATCCCTTAAATTGTTACAAATTTTACTTGATAGTGTCATTTTCTGCGGGTCGGTAATATACTCTTCAACTAAAATATTCAAATATTATTGAGGGAATAGTTCTAGAAGAAACTTCCATTAAGGGACAACAATATTTTTGGCTTCTTTGCACTCATTTATGCTATATTTCTAAGATGTGGATCTTCATATTATGTATCCAGAGCCATTACCTCTGACGCTGCCCAATGTGAGGAAGCCCAGAGATAGATAAATCTTTCTTGCACCAGGACCCTCTATTCAGAAGCTCTGCCACTTAATTAACCTCCTCAATATCTAACACTGTAGAGGAAACATAAAGTATCAATATTATTATTTGCTAATATTAAATAAAAACAACTGTTAATGGTCATTAATGGCTATCGCACATTTCCAAAATTAATCACTCCCTAAAGTGTGGTTATTCTGTTTATTTATTTATGCATGGCCATTAATAAAAATCACCAATACTCTAATCTAGATAAAGTCCCTAACCACAGTTCTTGGATCGTAATATAAACACAAATGCAAAAATGATGTGAGTAATGGAAAATTCAAACATAAGACGTGATTTATTTTTATTTTTTTATAAATAACATAATGAATTCTGCACAGGGCACTTGTAGTAGGAACAATGGAGCGCAGGCGATCGATACCGATTTTCCTTAAATCCAAGTGTGGTGCTATTAATTACACATCACGCACAGATTTGCACTGTTAATGACCATCCAAATGGTGAGATTTACTTGCTTGTTTCGATGCATTCTGCACTTTTTACGAGCTCAGTTCACAGAAAACCCACTGAAAGGTTGCTCGACGCTTTCATGAATCAGTCCTTTTGCATGCCATTGAAGCCCTCATAAAATTAGTGCGCTTCATATGCTAGCAATTATTGGCCCGCTTTAAAAAAGCATTACACACTGTTTGCATTGGGCTTTTCAGAGGCACGTTACCCATAAAAAAGTGTGGAATGCGCCCAAAACCAGTGCCACAGCTGGAAACTCATTAAAGCTTTGCAAGAACGGGCTGACGTCAAAATTATGCATCTCAGCAAGGGAGAGGGTTGGAAGCTGGGACTTGGTGCTGATGGCTGGGCATCTTAGACTTACTTCACATTTACAGGACACTAGGGTATAGCTCCTTATACATATATGTTTTATACTTGTACTGTACCTAATATTTACTACCTTGGTTTATAGGGGAAACTTCAGGCCACTCCTGTTTGTTACCTAATTCTATTTCCAGATGCTCTCTTTATATTCTAGTCTTGATTTGGCAGAACACAAAGCATTTAGAATAATGTTTTATTTTGCCCCTATTTTCCTAAGTAGCACAGGACGTGCTGTAGGCAATTAGATGTGGCTTTTGCTTGCAGATCAAACTCATGTATACTGTTCTCTGACTTGCTAAGGAACATAGGCCAAGATGAAGGTCGTTAAATTAGCAATAATATTTGGCCTTACCAAAATAGGTAATGGCACAATATTCTTGCTAAATGAGTAACCTATTAATGAGAAATTAAATACAGTATGTACAAGGAGTTACTGGCCTAATGGGCATTTGAGATTTTTGCGATAATGAAGGGGATGCAGCAGAGTCTTGTTATTTTTAATAACAAGGCTTCTTAACCCTTTCTAATCCTGGTAAAGTCAGTAAATAACTACAAATCCAAGCCTTGCATGCTATTAAGGCGCCAAAGGAGTTAATCAGAGGCTTCCATAAAAAAAAAAAATAGGAAAGAAGAGGCAATTTTATTATTTTAGCCAGATATTCATTGTCAGTATTTCATTAGCAGCTGTAATTTCTTGCTCTCTGTGCATATCCCAAATTGCTGGTAATAGATATTTTCGAACATTATTTGCTTTTATATTCCCTTCATATTACTGTACGGTAGACTTTTATACCGATAACATTAACTGTAGTCCAGAATTTCTATCATGCATTTAGAGGATATGGCTTAAACTTGACAAAATATATTTGCTATTAAAAATAAATCAAAAAGATATGGGAACCGTAGATACTTTATAGCTATGTGAGGTACATCATAAGATATCTCAACCCTATGTCTACATTATTTTTGCAGTTGCTATAAATTGTTAAAACTCCTCTAATTTAATTTATGTCATTTGTACTATATTTTAATATATGTAAACTATGGATGCATATGTACCTTTGATGGGCAAACTTGTTTTTGATCTTTTCTAATCTGTTCTTCCCTATCCATTTGTCCGTTTCCAACCCCCACTTCAGTACCTCCTTTCCGTTCCTGTTCCCTTCTTCCCCAGTGTTATACCAAAATCGGAAAAAGACCTTAAATTGAGCTGTAGAGATGTACTACACGTCAATAATCTAAAGACAAACAAATTTAAAAAATCAAACATTATTTGTCATTACATTATGTTGTAAGGCACAGGAATTTTGGGGTTCTTTTTGAGTTATTGATACATCCATAATCTACAAATGTACAAATATTCAGTTGTTGATATTTGTTATATATGACAAAATAAATATAAGTATTTAAAAATGGCACTCAATAAAAATAAGAGGTCTATAATGTAGAAAATATACATTAAAGTGAGACTGGTCGGGATTTTGTCACATCTTCTGTCCTGGCCCATTATAAGAAAATAGGTTCTTGAGCCTTCTTAATCCCTGAACTACAATAACTTTTTGTTGTATCCCCATTCTTTTGAGTGTAAATCACTTTAGAAAATCTAGATGTCATAACTATTTCTTTATTGACTCAATTTTCTTTTAATACACTGTATAAAAAAGGTTCATTAGATTGTTTTATCTGTTCCTCGCCTGCTTTTGTTACTTTTCTTAAATTAATATAATTTATTTTCAATGCCAGAAATATTTTTGTAATGCATAAAGCATGATTTTTTATATGCAGGATAGAAAGTTTCAGTATATAATGCCATTTTATTTACATCATAAATCAAAGAAATGCAAAATGAGCATGCTCACTGATGTCACTTTAGGTATACTGACCAATAATGGTTCATTGATAAAGTAATGAATAAGATTGGGCCTTGTTTATTGTATTTATAATTGCAGAGTACCATAACTTAAAAAGATATGCATATATAAGGAAAAGTATCACAGCTTTCATACTCTGGACAGTCCATCAAGGTGGGATTATGGATGAGTAATTTAGAATGACCCATTTGGTCCTAAAGGGACAATGATGATATTCCAAATATAGTGCAAATTAAAGATAAATATTTAATAATAATCATTTTATTGATTGAATGCTATTTAGAAGCACGTAGCAGCACCGGTACCCCGCAAAGCCTGCAAGCTTAAAATTCGGCAGGGTTATAGAGCTATTACATTAGCCAAGCCCTCAACAGACGTCGCCAACATCAAAACCCGTAAACCATTCTTGCGCACGTTGCACGTGTGGCCATGAACATGATTAATTAGTAAAAAACGTAGTTACGGGTTTAGACAGAGCCAATAGTATACTGAAAAATGGAGGTTAAATTTCAATCCCTTTACAGGTTTGAATTACGAGTTATGATCGGAACCACATTCCAGAAATAATGCAATATTAATAAATCAATAAATATGATATTCTAGTCCATGCGAGTTCCATTATATGTATTAACACATTGATTGCCGGTAAACGATATAACACAAAAATTAAACATTAAAAAAAGTATTTTATATTGCAGATTTGCAAGCTTGGGAATGTTGAGATATTAATTTTAATACCTAACATCCCTTTCACTTTTATTTTTAAGTACAGTAGTGTGTGTATATTTGCATTTACAGTGCTACGGATAGGACTTTAACCCCCTTGCGGATCATCTCTAGTACCAGTAGGCTTTTTGGCTCCATTTGCCGGTTACGGGTTTGAACACCAGTGGATTTGTAGCAATTTAATAGGGATTTCCAAACTTAACAGTTACGGGCTTGACAGATCAAAGGCTTTGCAGGAAATGGAGTTCCGATTTCGACAGCCCGTTGTTTTTTCCGCATTTATACCGCAGATCATTTGTGGGTAGCTGTACAAGGCCAATTTAATACCCGTAAGTCTAGCGGGCTCTGTTACAGGGTACGGGTTTTCATGTTAGGGGAATTTAATAGGGCTGCAAGTCTGCCAATTTTACCCACCATTCAATCTTTATGATCCAACCACAAAGATTCATATTTCTTATTAATGAGAGGACTTTACCAAAAATTACTAATTACCCCGGGACCATGCAAATCAAAAGACTAGGCATGCTCAGACCCCAGGAACATGCCAGCCTTTTGTTTCTCACATGAGTAATACTAAAAACAATGCACTCAGAGTCCCAGAGGCATCAGTGATTACTGGCAATAATATCTCATTAACAAGAGATACATATCTCTTTGTTGGTGTGTGGATCAGAAAGGATGTCAACAAAAAATTGCAAACTTCGGGTTTACTGTAGTAAAATACATGTTAAAAATAGCATTCAAAGTACTTGTTATTACCTTTAGTTTTAAATTATACTATATGTCGACCCTCCACTTTAAAAAGTGGTATTTGCCACGAGAAACAATATGATATGGATATGAATTTAAGATTGCATGTCAATTTTGTGTTAAGGAGATAATTGAGCTAGGGATAAATCTTCCCTTTTGGACTCCTTGTGGAGTATAAGGCTCCAAGGAATGGCATGATCGCATGAGCCTTGCTAAAACATGCACTAAACATCAGCAGTCCAGAAGTAACACTACTTGGAGTTGCCAAGCCCTGGTATGAAAACTATAACATTAAGCCATAATATTAAGCCACTAAGCCACCCCAATGTATCATAATGATAAACCCTAGTCATCTCTAGCCCCTGAAAGAGCAACACAGTTTATGACCTGCTAAAATGAAAATATTCTCTTACAGCAGATCACCAGAACTAAAGATATAATCAAAGCACAAAATAAAACTCACTTTGAAGCCTACCCTTGTTAGAAATAAAGATAACACTCATCCCCTTGCTAATTCCTAAATAAAATAAGTGTGCTGTGGTGGTGTATAATGTTTTAAAAGATTGCATAGAATTGTATGGACTAGGCTCTACTTACCCTATAATGTCCCTATTAACCTAGAGCCCTATTCTATTCCCTATATTGCAAAGTTACACTGTTAAAAAGTGCCCAATAACTTTCCCTAGCTATGGTATTCACCCATAGTGGCATGATTGTGAGAGAGCTACCCCTGAGGACTACGGTAAGACAGAGCTACAAATTACGGCAAGCCTTTGCATCGATTTTTCAGTGCAGGAATAATACAAGTGACTCATTCTTACCTTTACACCAAATCTCTATTCTAACCAGACTTTACTGAAAACTCGCATATTACGGCAGACTCGTAATATCAAAAATCTGAAGCCAATTGTACAGGTACAAAATACCACTGACAAATGGTTTTAAAACCATTTCTAAGAGCTGCACTTAAAGACAAAACAATAAAAAAAAACATAAAATATTATTAGAAATGAATGCTCAGTCACATACGTTCAATTAAAAACAAATAATTTTCGATTATCATGTTTGAGTCATTATAAATATAGTAAATAAATAGTACATTTGTGTTCCCATTTGAATTTTCTAAAATATGTTAAAAAACTTTATTTTGAACTTATTTTAGACATTCAAATGGGAACACAAATGTACTATGTATTTACTGTACTTCTGTATTGTGGAGGGCTTCACTATTTTGCCCACAATAAGTTAAATGATTGTTATCATAAATATGGGAACATCAGATGCATTGCAAAAAAACAGCCACAGCAGCTTAAGTGACACTAAAGCACTATTATTGGAATGGAAAACATGGAAGTTCATAAATATTAATAAAACATGAAAGTTCATAAGAATTTGACGTTTAACTTTGCCATAGGCACATATGTGGTATTTAGAAATATGCAGCCTTATTAAATTGCGATTCGGTAAATTTAAAAGGTCTCTAATTAAGCACACAGCAAATTTATTTTACAGAAGTTTTTAGTTAGTGAACTTCTATACAAAAGCAAGGTCTTCACTAACTAAAAACGTCTGTAAATAAAATAGGCTGTGTGCTTAAATAGAGCGCTTTTAAATTTACTGAATCGCAATTTAATAAGGCTGATAATATATTTCTTATTATAATGTTTTTGTCATAATACAACCATCCAGGGTAACACAGAACCCAGTACTCAAGAGATTAATACATATCAGGAAACCCACATGGACTAGAAACAGATGCTTTAATGCAGGTATGTCCAACACGTCGATCGCGATCGACCGGTTGACCGTGTGATGACATTTGGAGGAGGGACGTGTAAAGGAGAGAGAGATAGGAGAGAGATAGAAAAAAGGAGAGAGTGAAGGAGGGAGAGAAAGCATGAAGGAGAGAGTAAAGGAGGGAGAAAAAAGCACAGGGGGAATGAGAGAGAAAATGAGGGAGGGAGAGAAGGAAAAGGAAAGGAGAGAGGGAAGGAGGGAAAGAGAAACAGATAGAAAAGGAAAGAGAGATTGAAGGAGAGACAGAGAGGGAGGGAGATATCCTGAAAAATAGCTAATGGATAGTAATACTTGCAGATGGAAATCAGGTGAATTGATTTATTGTTACAGTTATAGTATTTAGCAATTTACTGTATGTGCATGTTTTTATATTTTTTTATCCTCCTCCACCTTTTCTTTTTTTTGACCACTTCTTTTTAGATTTTTGTTTTGGGAACACACTGTATGTGTGAAACTGGATTGGATTACACAGTCCAGAGGTTTTTGCATATGTTTCACTGAGCAGATCTAGACAAGTTATAAGTGTTATGCATATTACTGTTTTTTTTCAATTAAATGGAGTGATTTGTGATTATCCTTTTTTTCATCAGATCCCGGTTGCAGTGGTGTAGTGATCACATGTGACCCTGGTAGGTGCTATGCATCATGCTTATTCTAGACTATGACATTACCCCCTTTAGGAGAGTGGGAAGGGGAAGAGGGGGAAGAGAATGAGAAGGGTGAGGGGTAAGGGGAGGAGAGGGGGAATGGTGTGCTGCAGGGGCTGGGGGAGGAAGGAGCCACTACACTACAGAAAAAAAATAAATGTAGAAGGGGGGGGGGGGGGGAGGCGGCGTTGGAACAAGGTGATCTGGCCATGTCAGTGTCCCTGAGTGTACTGATTTAAGATATATAATATATGATACATAAGAAAATAGGACATATGACAGGTGATAATGTAAATTGATTGATAGCAAAACACTTGATGGGATTTCACCAAATGATAATGGGTATACATCTTGGCACATGGCCACCAGCAATGGCGTGAGACTTTCCAGGATGGGCATAGTGGAGATTGTCCCTGATGGAGGTGAGATGGCTGTTGCTCCACATGCCTCTGCACAGCCCCCATGTGTGTTTACGGCCCTTCCTGATCGGTTAGAGTAGATTAGTGTATGTTCCTCTGGTCCCCTTCTGGATCGCTACCTTGTGGTGATGAAGGGGCTTATGTACTTCAATGAAACTTTGAGCTATACCATGTAGGGTCACTCTAGGTGGGCAGGTCACAGCAGAGATATCAGACAGATTGCAGTCCACTTGAGAAGGAACTGTCAACCCACTTCAGTATCTTTGGCATGCAAACCTTGTGGAAAAGCACAGACAGAGACATAGATGAATGTGCTGCAATCCATAGGGTCAGAGAGAGTCAGATACAACTGAAGGACTGAACAACTAAATCTGAAATGTTCCCCTGGTACTTGATATATGTTATGCGGCGGTGTAATTTGGCCACTATTTCTTTTCCACTGTAGATGTGATGAGCGAGATGTATATGCAATGATATTTATATTTTAGAGTCCACAGAGGCTGCTCTGTGAGTGAGAAAGGGATAATATGGCAGGCAGTTTCATGTTTTTGTGTGGTAATTTAATCAGGTAGTGTGTCTTTAATTGCTTTATGCATTTTGCAGCAAGGCTTTTCATATTGGCATATGCATGAACATTCCAGCATATGATATAATATATATATTTTTTAAATGCCTATTTTGTATTTGTGGATTGTTGTGCAATGAATTGTAATGCCTTTCATTGCTTTCCCCATATTTTTAAGTCTAGTGGTGTGTTTATATTTTCTTTTACAATGTTGAGAAATTGTCTGTAAACTCTTTGCGGGTCCTATTTGGAGCCTGTAATTTTTTGGGATACATTTGCCATTTACGGGTTTGAACTCAAGTACGTTTTGGTGGAATTGAACAATTTAATAGTGATTTGCGATTTTATCAATCCTAGCATTTGTGGGCTTGAAAGATCAATGGCTTATCTGGGTCGGAGTTCCGATTTTGACAGCTTGCAGGGATTTTCAGCCTGTAACCGGCAAATCTTTTTGCGGGTAGCTAAAAAAGGCCAAATTAATAGCCTTTAATTGGTTCTGGAGCTACAAATCGGTGAATTTAATAGGGCCCACAGATGAGTGTGTGCAGTTGTTTATTTAAGCAGGGAAAAGAGACACACAAAGAGAAGTGTGCAGTTTTACTGTTTTTGGGAAAACACACAAGGACAGATACAACAGCTTGGAACTTATGAGCACTTGAAGATAGGAGACCTGGAGTTCTGAAGGATTCAGGACAGTCCCGCCAGCAGATGAGCCTTTGACAAAGCCACTGTGGCAGAGAAACCGGTCAGGCGTGATACTGTCATGATGCTGCTGTGAGGTTCCCGAAAGGATAATCCCTCTTCTGACCGGAGCGTTTTGTGTTAAAAGAGGGGCCAATACAGCCTATGGTGGCGTTATTGAACATAGTAATGCTAAAATATCCAGTTCTATTGTAGGATGTGACAATCAGTGTTAAGTTTGTATGCATGCTCTTTAGTTTTAATATATACATTCCTATGATTCAATCATCCCAGATTGCCTTTTATCAACTACATTCTTAATGAATGATATTAGATATAGAAGAGGATTGCATAAGCTTCCGCTTTGCATATTTGTAAACTAGCGATATGTCTTCCTTAAGTGGGCCCCTACCATGGTCATAGGAGCCCAATAAAAACTGTGGGGGATAATTCAACTCTACTCCTAGGGAAAAAAAAGCAGGAATGGATCCACTGCCGGTGCACCGGGACCCGGCTCTGGGGGGGGGGCATTGCTGTTGTGCTGCTCATATAAATACCTCTAGTGACCACATACCATCCAGTCTTAGAGAAAATATGGAAAATATTCAAAGATTTAAAACCATTACTTACCAAAGATGCCTAATTAAAAGATATATTTCCAAAACCTCCCATCCTTGCATTTAAACAACCACCAAACCTGAAACAAAAGATTGTCAGCAGAAGATTGGCCAATAAACAACTGAATAGAAAAATGGAACTAAACCTTGTAACAAATGTGCCTGTAAGCACATCCTCCAATGTGGTTTATATAATACAATGTACTTTACGTGACACAGGCTGTTACATTGGAGAAACAAGCTAAAAAATGCATTTAAGGATGCATTTACATAGACATTCAATAAGAAAGCATTATGAAGACAGTTATTGTACCCCAGTGGGACACAATTTTAGCCAGAATGATCACTCCATCCAAAACCTAAAAATCAAAATACTCATTATTACTCGCCTTTGCCCTTGTTCTTTCTGGTTTAGATTTGACACATTATTTAGATAATTATTGGACACATTGTATTTCATTTGTTTTACATGCACACTTGTATAGGGTACATTTTTTCTTTTGATAATAAGTTTTTTTTATTTGAATCTACTATCAAGCCCATTTGACTGAGATCCCTAGTCACCATTTATGCAAACTTAACTTTTTTTCACACAATTATTATGTGTAACTGATATCTAATACGGATTTATTTATTGCTATATTATATGTGAATATTAATGTGTTCTGTAGTCCCTGTCTATTGAATCAATTAGTAGTGAGAAACACGCTTTGGGGAAATGTATATAAGTATTGTCCACTTACTGTCTTCTTTTGCATTTTGTATATCATTATCTTTATATGGGTACTCCCATTATTATTTAGGATATCCATTGTTTGTGGACCATAAAGAGGACCTATAGTTATATTATATGAATATTTCTGTCAGTTTACTTCATCTCTGGATTTCCAAGGTCACATTAGATGAATACTTATATCAGAACTCTATATAATTTGCAGCCACATTAAATTCCCACTAAGACTTACGGCTATTGAATTGGCCTCTTAATGCTACCCGCAGACGACTTGCGGGTTTGGTGTGAAAAAGGCGAAAATGGGACGTGGAACGTGGAACTTCGCAGCCGCAAATCCTTCGTTCTCTCAGGCCCGTAACCGCTACAATTCCAATCAAGCTATTAAATTGCAAAGATTTCACTTGCATTCAACCCCGTAACACGCAAATGGAGCCCGAAGGCCAACGAGTGACAGAGAGGACTCGCAAGGGGTAAAGTCCAATCCGTAGCACTTTAAATACAAATATCACCACACTACTGTACTTTTATTAAAATGGAAAGTGATGTTAGGTCTGAAAAATACTTTATTTCATGTTTAATTTTTGTGTTATATAGATCCTGGCAATCAATGTGTTAATACATATACTGTAACTCACATGTGATAGAATATCATATTTACGGCTTTATAAATATTGCATTATAACTGGAAGTGGGTCTGATCGTAACTCGTAATTGAACCCCATAAGACTTTGAAATCCAACCTCCATTTTCCTGTGACGCTATGATGATGATCTCTGTTTCCATTGACTCCATCCCAACTCGTAACTACGAGTTAGACTAATTGATCACTTTCAACATCGACAAGCGAAAAATGGTTTACGGGTTTGCCTCTCAAGCCCGTAAATCGCAGAATGTTCTAATTTAACTAGCGACTTGCCCGTCAAAAAATGACGGCAATGAGATGTGTATGTTTGGAAAAATGTTTTGTTATTAATATACGTATTTGACACTTGTAAGATTTTAGTTATGATGAAATAAGTAGTATTGTGATATTAAACATGTTTAGTTTTGTAAAATGTTCTCTTGGTGAACAGTAACTCTTAAAGCATTTTGTATTAAAAGTATTAACATTTGAATGTAAAATCAGTTGAAGTTTAAATTAATCAGTATTGTAAACTTGAGGTAATGTTTTTTTAACATGCAATTTCTATCTGAAGAATTGTTAACTTCAATATACATTGAATCCAGAGGAAGGCAAACAGTAAAAACCCTCCTTGAAACATACCCAATTTTAACATGAACTTTGTAATATATTTAAGTAAGAACTTTGACATTATATTTTTTGAAACTTGAACTTTCTTATCTGTGTAACTAATGAACTTGAAAAAACATTTTTCCAACTTGGAACATTATAAACAGTAACATAGTGAATTAAGTTTTTAACATAATTTTGTATTAAAAGTATTACCAGTTGAATGTAAAAACAGTTGAACTTTAAACTAATCTGTATTGTAAACTTGAGTTCATAGTTTTTTAACATGCAATTTCTATCTGAAGAATTGTTAACTCCAATATACATTGAATCCAGAGGAAGGCAAACAGTAAAAACCCTCCTTGAAACGTACCCAATTAAATGAATTCCTTCCTGACCCCATGTACTGGCGATAAACATTAATCCAGGGAGTAATCTTAACATAACAGACAATATTTACATTGTGACTTAAAACGTGGTTGATCTCTTAACATGAACTTTGTAATATGTTGAAGTAAAGAACTTGAAAGTATATTTTTTTAAACTTGAACTTTCTTATCAGTCTAAGTAATGAACTTGAAAATATTGTTTTCAAACTTGTAACATTAGAAACAGTAACATAGTTAATTAACATTTTAACATAATTTGTAAAAATAATGCAAGGCAAGTGTTTTGTGAGGCTAATCATCCATAAACAGTACTTCCATTAATTATGACTGAATTGTTTATTGTTTTGTATTTTTCAATGCTTTTAAATTTGTTTTGCATGGGTTTTATTTCTTTAATGAAAAGTTATAGTACTTCATAGTAGACAATGTTTTTAGTAAAAATACGTCCATCTTCTAATAAATCACCTTGACTTTCATTCTTTTCAATGTAAACTTTAATAGCCTGTGGATTTTTGCACCGTAATAACACAACATACAATTGACCATGTGCAAATACTGGTTCTTGCAAGAAAATACCCACAGATTTGAACGTTTGTCCTTGTGATTTATTAATGGTCATGGCAAATGCCATAATAATGGGAAATTGTCTTCTTTGAAGTATAAAAGGGAGACTACTTTCACTTGGTGCTAAATCTTTTCTTGGTATGAAAACTCTCTCTCCTTTATGGGTACCAGTTAAAATTTCAGCATCTATAAAATGGTCCTTTCATTGTTGAACAATTAATCTTGTCCCATTGCATAGGCCTTTTTTGGGGTTCATATTTCGCAGTAACATGACAATTGCACCTTTCTTTAGCTGCAAAATATGTTGTTGCATTCCAGAAGGAGTTAGTGAGTTTATGAATTCAGTAGAAAAGTTAACCTGACTTTCATTGTCATCAGCAAGTACAGAATCAGCACTGTGATAATTTCTTTGTGGTGCATTAATTTTTTTTAAGATGTCATTATTTAGGATTAATGCATCCTTTTTTTTACACGTTAGTATGACTTGGTTGGCAAGCTCTGAATATTCCTGGTTATTTATGCTACCTTCAAATATAGCCGATATAATATCTTGGTGACAAATCATATGAGGTGGGATCTCTACAGTGTCGTCAGGTAAATGTGGTATTTTTTCTGTTCTGCCTTTTCCAATTTTAATAAGCCAGTCATTAAAATCAGTTTGGCCTTCTGATCTCATGTTCTGTTGCAGTTGAAGATGGGTAAAATGTTTCCATCTTGTGCTTGACTTTATACAGGTTTCGATAATGTCAGTTCCATTTCCATGTACGACAGGTAATGTTTGTCTAAAATCGGCACCTAACAACATTACCTTTCCACCAAATGGAAAAGTATTATCCAGGACTTCACAAAGCAAACGGTCAATACATTGGAGGGCATAGCATGACATCATTGTGGCCTCATCTATTATAATTAATTTACTTTTTTTCAATTTATTTGCTTGTAATGATGTCATGCGAATATCTGACACAGAAGTTTCTAAAATAGGCACTGGCAGTTTAAAGCCACTATGTACAGTTCTTCCACCTTCTAACAAAAGTGCAGCAATTCCAGTAGTGGCAAACACCAGTGCTATTTAACCTTGTGCTCGTACAGAACTCATTAATAAATTATATAGATAAGTTTTTCCTGATCTGCCAGGTCCATCAAGATAGAAATAACGCTCTGTCACCATGTCATCATCTATTGCATTTTTAATGGCATTAAATGCTTGCAATTGTAACGTAAAGTTGCAAGTCTTTCTTCTGTTCTTTCTATTTGTAGTTGAATGTCATAGTCTTCAAAGTTTATGTCATCTATAAGACCTGGATCAGGCAAATTAAAACTTGCACAACTTAATCCATGAGTTAAAAATACTTCTTGGATTTCCATTAACGCTTTTAAGTGTGCAATCGGTTCATTGTATCGTCGCATAAAGTCTTCAGCCATATTACTTTTAAATCTCTCCCACAAAGCTAATGCATTTGGATCGTTTGAGAAGATACAAATAAATGCAAATTGTTCTCTCATCTGCCGTGGCATTTGACATTGTGCTGCTTCTTCTAAACATCTTTCCCATTCTGTATCATCAGCTAGTTAGTTTCTATGTCTTGCAGCTAAATGGAAGGATTCATATACTATGGGCCTCATTCTATTATCGGCCGTAAACCGGCCGTAAGGCTGCGATTCCTTGCGTGGGGCCCGTTACCTCGCAATTCAATTAAACGGCCCGGCAAGGATCTCCTCTTACGGCCGGCCGTAAATCTTGCTACCGGCCGTAAGCTCTGAAAACTTAAAACTCAAAAATAAATTCAAGCCTGCACTGTACAGCTCTGTAAATGCTAGGGATCATATTGGGGGACATGAGGATTAAAAGTAACCCACTCTCAAGCTTGCACATCAGCCCAAACCTGAGTTCAAATTAACTGTTTATTTTCCGGCTGCGGCGTGGGCGGGTCTGAGGTGCTCCAAGCCCTATGGACTTTTTACATGGATATTTGACGTATATTAAAAAATATATATTTTACGGATTTGAGTATAGGGGAATTTTGTGCTATTTTTGCTTACACCGAAAATCACTTTATAGTCTTCTCAAAGTGCAGGATGGCTTTATTTGGGCTATATTTCGTGCTTAATTGGTGCTAGCGGGACCTCTTTCCTGCAAGTAAGCTGCGGCTCGGTTTTAGCCTTGCAGAGAGGGTTCCCGGAGCAATTGAATTGCAAATAGGATTTTCTTACGGCCGATTTCCTTGCGGCCGTTTTAGATCAAAGGATTTCCTCCGGCGCGAGCGGCCGCAAGAGATAGCAAGGCACCGGCCACAAGGGGAATAGAATAGCAGAATAGCTTGCGGCCGGTCCTTGCGGCCCCGCAACGGCTGCGGCCTCTAATAGAATGAGGCCCTATGTCATTAACAGTTCTTAAGTGTTCAAAACTTTGTGCTCCAGGAACATTTCAAAGTAATATCCGTAAGCAAAAACGTTCAACATCTCTTGGACTGACTGTGTAAATTCTTGGGATTATTTTATTGCCTCTGCTTTTTCTAGGTCTCCATAATCCATTCACAAAAACAAAGTGATATGGAATTTTAATATATAAGAATTGTCTTGCTTGTGAATCTGTGGAATTTGATTCAAACCATGCAGTTAGTGTAGTGTGACGATCTTCACTTTGGGCCAATGCATTACTATCATTTCCAGCATGGAAATACACTAAATGTCTTTGTGGCAAATGTACTGCTAATCTATATACTGCATGTGATCTATCATGCATTTCAAATTTTAAAAACCGCCACATAGCTTCTGGCGCACTGACATAGCGAGCATCTACATGAGATGCAAGTTCATCATGTACTAACTCACTACTTTCAGGGTTGTCTGCACTTTTGACGACTACAGTAGCTGCATCATAGCCTTTGTAAATATATTTGTAGACATATTTAATGGATTTGATGGAAGTGCAGGCTTCTACATTTATGTGGGCGTTATACTTCATGAGTAAATGTGGATTGTAAGGTACTACATATCTATTGTCAACTTTTTTGCCACGAATAATGGCACTATCTCCTTCTCTTCTTTTATAAAGTGGATAGCCATTACAATTGGCATAGGTTTTGTCTCTATAATCTTTTGGAAAATCTTTGGAACATTTATTATTTTCCATACATGGTGATTGTGGATTAAGATCACCACAGGGTCCATGACTCATGCAATGAGTAACAATCTCATATAGTCTACCAAATAGTTCTGGATCTGGTAGTTCATCAACAATGACTGCATCCACTTTGTCAGAAGTATCTAATTTATCTTTTTCTTGAAGTATTATCAAAAGATGTGCATGTGGAAGGCCTCTTTTTTTTTAAATTCAATGGTATATACATAAGCAAGACATTTGCCAAATAAGTGACTTATAGTGATGTCACGTATTAATTCATTTAATTTAATCTTCAAAACTCTGGCTACTCAACTTGTCTAAATACCAAAACGAGTGGATTCAATATGTTATGCTAGCAGCCAAATGCCATTTAGCCCAAAAGTGGTTGAAAACTGAATTACATACAAATTTACGAAAGATGACACACTCGCTAAACAACACACTAATAATTTTTCATAAAATTTGGGGGACATGGAATAGGTCTCAACACACCGTGTTAGCAGGAAAGAGGTGAATGGACGCAGGGATCGGGGCAGCCACTTCCACACCGGGGGAGACGTCAAGATTGAAGGTAAGACCGTGAATCACGGTCGGAGTGCAAAATCTAGTAAAACACGAGGTACAGGTTTTGTTTTGTTTTTTAGTTATGTTGGTAAACCTTTAGGGTAGCAAGAGTTATCACAGTGTTGTATGTCAATAAAGGTTGGAATCATGTCAAATAACAATGTTGTAAATGTTGCAGACCTACGAGTCTGAAATCGATGCAGCTACCTATGACATGTGTGATAATAAAAATTTCCAAAGAAAAAAAACAACAAAAAAACTCTGGCTACTAAATTTGGTCTATCGGAAGCACTTTGGCCAAGAAGTAAATTTTGTGTAATTTCTGGCCATTGGGGATCACATGTAAATGTAAGGAATAAATCGGGTTTGCCAAATTTGGTGACAATAGCCATAGCTTCATTGTATCTTTCTCTCATAATTCAAGGAGATCCTTGAAAGGAAGATGGTAAAATGATGGCTTTGCCAGCTGTAATGTCTCTGCTTGTAGCCACCTCAGCAACATAGTCCATTAGTCCAGAATTTTGTTCTACACGTAGTTTATCTTGTTGATATTTTATGAAGTTTAAATTATTGGCCTCAACTTGCAAATAGGAATCAATAATCCATTGTTGTGTTAGTTTTCCACCACATAAAATTGGATTAAATGTATTTCGAATGGCAATTTGGGCTACTTTAAATTCAAGCATAGAAACATTATTTCGGATTCTGGCTTTAGCATTTGGGTAACTGGGAAGTGTTAATTTTGGTTGCCAACCTGCCTCTCCGTGTGTGAAAAAAATGGGATATGTCATTGGATCTAAATTTGAACTTAAGATACTCATATTAATGAATAGTTGCTCCTCATTTCTGGGATATATTCTAATGTCTCTTTGAAATGGTGGTTCTCCTTCATCATTTTGAAACACCATTGCAACCTCATTTGATGTTGGCAAGTTATAACGACGTTTGTCAGTATGTCTGTCTCTTTTAAGCACCATATTGACCTTTGGCATTTGTAATTGATGTCTTTGTGCATGAAGTTGTTGTTCATTTTCTACTTCTGCCATTTTTTTATAAGCTTTACTGTAGGGGTTATTGTCCATAATGTTATTTAGCTCTATAAAAACACTGGGTAAGCATTTTTTATTTTCTTCCAGCTGCATACGTTGGTCAACAGCTTCTATTGTATCTAGGACATATAGTTGAGCGAATTTTCTTTGCTTTCCTTCCTCTGGATGTAATTGTGAAGTCCGATGATAAATTTGGCCTTGGACTTTAAAACAGTAAGGACCATGTCCTGGTATATTAGCAGCTAATGTTGCCCCCATAGATGCAAAGGATATGGCACTATTGTAGGATCTTATGTTTGTCTTAAAATTTTTGTACTTTGGAAAAGTAGGTTCAGTCATAATGTTTTGTAAATAGATTGGAAATTATTTTCTTTCTGGAAGTTTGAACCTGCCTTTTTGACAGCAACTAATAAATTGGCCATCTCTGGGTCTCTCCTGTTTAAAATAATAAGCCTCACAAAACTGACATTGAGTATTCATGTCCCCACAACTATGAACCTTTACTGCTAAATACTTGAGTAAAGGACAATTTGCAAAGTATATAGGAGTTTGACTTTCATATTCATCAGGTGAAATGTCATGTGATGTTTCAACAGGTTCTAAATGCTTTGTTTTTTTCGTGGCTTTTCTTGGTATATCTTTTATTGGTTTAGGTAAAATGTCATGTAATGTGTCCGGAACAGGTTCTAAATGATTTGTTTTTTTGGTGGCTTTTTTGGTATCTCTTTTATTTTTTCAGGTAAAATGTCATCTGATATTTCAGGAACATGAGCTAAATGCTTTGTTTGGTTAGTAGCTTTTTTTGGTGTATCTTTAATTTTAGAAGGTGATAGTCTTTTGCTTGCTATTCTTTGCTCTCCTTCCTCTGGATGTAAATGTGAAGTCTGATGATAAATTTGGCCTTATACTTTAAAACAGTAAGGACCATGTCCTGGTACATTAGCAGCTAATGTTGCCCCCATAGATGCAAAGGATATGGCACTATTGTAGGATCTTATGTTTGTCTTAAAATTTTTGTAGTTTGGAAAAGTAGGTTCAGTCATAATGTTTTGTAAATAGATTGGAAATTATTTTCTTTCTGGAAGTTTGAACCTGCCTTTTTGACAGCAACTAATAAATTGGCCATCTCTGGGTCTCTCCTGTTTAAAATAATAAGCCTCACAAAACTGACATTGAGTATTCATGTCCCCACAACTATGAACCTCTACTGCTAAAGACTTGAGTAAAGGACAATTTGCAAAGCATATAGGAGTTTGACTTTCATATTCATCAGGTGAAATGTCATGTGATGTTTTAACAGGTTCTAAATGCTTTGTTTTTTTCGTGGCTTTTCTTGGTATATCTTTTATTGGTTTAAGTAAAATGTCATGTAATGTGTCCGGAACAGGTTCTAAATGCTTTGTTTTTGTGGTGGCTTTTTTTGGTATCTCTTTTATTTTTTCAGGTAAAATGTCATCTGATATTTCAGGATCAACAGTTTGTTTCTATGTGATTCTAGTTGATTGTAGCGGTACTTTATTCGTATTGTTAAATAAGTGTTTTTTATTTTTTTGCTTTTACTTTCTGTCGTAGGTTGTATTTTTTGCCTTACATGCATAGCACACTCAAGGTAATTACACTATAGTTTCTTGTAGATATAGTAGGTGTATTTTTTTGGTTTGTTAATTATTAATTTTTTTGTACTTTTGGCTTATAGGGCTAGTAGAGGGCAGAAATTAGTCTTTGTAATTTATAGGACAGGTGATTGTTCTAATAGTATTTTTATATTTTCTTTAAAGGCTTATATGTTGGGGCTCTGAAAATGTTTCTATTGTTTTTTTGGTGTTAGTACTATTTGTAGTCCTATTCTATTTTATGTGTATGGTTATGTTTTATGCTTAATATTGTACATTAGGACTGGTAATTTAGAATGACAAATTTTATTGACTCTTTGTTTTGAGACTTTTCTGGACTATGCTGTTGTTTTTTTTTTGTCTTATAGGGATAGTAGAGGGCAGAAATTAGTTTTAGTAAGTTATTGTACATGGGATTGTTTTGACCCTTTTGTGGACTATGCTATTTTTTTTTTTGTTCTGGCTACATTGAAGTTTGGATTTACTGTTAAACATTATTGTCCATAAAAGACAAATAAGAGGTAGATGAGAAATGTGTCAGTTATATTTTGGTAAAAGTTATAGTTAGTGGTGGTTGTTCTTTTTTTTTTTTCTGTTGACATGGATGCCGAGCAAACATGTTTATTTAGTTTTCTCTTTTTTTACTTGTTATACTGTACCTTGGTTGAAGTGTGATTTCAAGGAGAATGTTTGCTGGTCCTCTGTTGAAAGTCTTCGTCCGATGGTCTTCACGCAGTGTCTGTTGCAAAATAAAAATAAAATGTTATTTCATTTGAATGTATTTGTAATGAATAGCATATTTAATTATTTTGTTCTATTGTATCTGTTATGGTGAATTTTTCAGCTATACTGTTTTTGTGCAACCTTTTAAAAATACTTTAATTGTATTTCTATATTTTAGTTATCCTTTTTTTATACTATAATTATTAATTTTGTTTCTTATTTTGGATATGATGGCAAGGTTTTTAGCATTATCCTGTTTTGTGTCCACCACTTTTGGTATGCTAATTTAGGCTTGTTTGTAAGGCTTATAGCTTCTTAAATAGTAAAGAAGAATATTAATTTACTTTGCTATGTGTTAGTGTGATTTTTGGTACAATCCTATTTTGTGTCTACCAAATGTTGCATACTTTATTTGCTTAATTAGTCTTTTTTATGAAGGTTAAATGTTTTTCTACAGTGAAAATTAATGTTTTTACTATTTTGGATCTGATGGCAATGTTTTTAGCATTATCCTATTTTGTTTCCACCACTTTTGGTAGGCTTATTTAGGCTTCTTTGTAAGGCTTATAGGTTCTTAAACATTAAAGAAGAATATTAATTTAGTTTGCTATGTGTTTGTGTGATTTTTGGTACAATCCTGTTTTGGGTCTACCATATGTTGCCTACTTTATTTGCTTAATAGGGGCCTCATTAAATTGCGATTTGACCAATTGAATAGGGCTCTATATAAGCACAGAGCATATTTTTTTACAGAAGTTTTTAGTTATTGAAATTCTATCTAAAAGCAAGGTCTTCACTAACTAACTTCTGTAAAAAAATATGCTATGTGCTTATATAGAGCCCTATTCAATTGGCCAAATCGCAATTGAATGAGGCCCTTAGTCTTTTTTATGAAGGTTAAAAGTTTTTCTACAGTGAAAAAGAATGTTTTTTTCTATTTTGGATATTATGGCAATGTTTTTAGCATTATCCTATTTTGTGTTCACTACTTTTTGGTTGCTGCATTTATTATATTGGCGGCCATTAAACATATATAGTTCCTTTATTTCTTCTACTTGTTATACTTTACCTTGATTGAAGTGGCGAATGACAGAGGGTCCCCTCCTGCCAATCTTAATCCGCCCGTCTTCTTGTAGTGTCTGTTTGAAAAAGAAAGTGAAATGGTTAATTGTATATTTCTTCTTTTTGATTTAGGAAAGCATGGTCTTTTTCAGCATGTAATGTATTTTTCTATCTTATCTCTTCTTCTTTCTTTGTGTTCTTTAAAAGGGATTCTGGTTCACAATGCACGGTGCAAATTCTTGAGTGACGCTGTTGATGCAGAGTCTGTTTGAATAGTAAAAAAAAGGGGAAAGATTCAGCTTCAGGTTACATATTGAATTGCAGTAAATTAATGCTTTAGGTTACATATTGAATTGCAGTAAATTAATGTCATTTAAATATACTTGTTTAATTAATTTCAATTAACATTAGTTTGTTTTAGGGCCTACACACATAAATGTGCGTGTCACATATCAATATACATGAATCCCATTTTCATAGTTAAAGTTTTTTTTTTTTTATGTCATTTAAATATACTTCTTTAATTAGTTTGGGTTAAGATTAGTTTGTTGTAGGGGCTATACACATAAATGTGCGTGTCACATGTCACTATACATGAATCACATTTTCATAGTTAAAGTTGTTGTTTTTTTGTCCTGTCTTGATAATAAAATGTAATATATTATAGCTTACCTCTCAGTTGCTCTCAGTTGTAATTTGCACAATGTAAAGTAGGAAATTAGGAAACAATAATCTTCTCAAGTAACAGCAGCAGTTAACTATCCAGTCACTCCGTTCATCACCTGAGTAGAAATATAGAATTTTCTGGAAAGTAGGCAGTATTTATAAACTTTCAAGTGCCTCAGACCGTTAGAACGCAACACGCATGCGCTATTTGCGTTACAGCTTACAATTTGCGTTCCATCCGCCATTTTATGCGTAGTAGTTTTCAAAATGGTGGTTAATATCAGTGTGGTACGTGCCGCATAGTATGTGTTTCAGTTTTGTGAGTCACTGTAGTATAGTTACGTCTGAAGCCTCGTTTTCGTTTTGTTCGAGGGCAATTTTTTCTCTCGCTTAAGTGATTTTCGGCAGTTTAAACTCGTTTTTTTGGACTTAAATGGACGTGTAAATTAAGTTTTCCAGGTGCCGGATGCCCCCCCTTGCTGTAAATAAGCTTTTTATGTGTTCGCAGTTGTTTTTTTGGTGTACGACGCAGTTGATTTTTTTCTAAGTCGTGCGTATGTGTGTTATCCGCGTGTGAGGCGCCTTTGAGGTTTTTTTTTTAAAGTCGTGCGTGTGTGTGTGTTAACAACACAGCCGACTTTGGACCTTCCACCACCGCAAATGCGGCCCCTCGCTTCGCGAGGGTCCGCATTTGCGGACAAACACAGCCGACGTGGGATCGGCCACCACCGCAAATGTGGCCCCTCGCTTCGTGAGGATTTGCATTTGCGGGGACGTGGGATGCTCCACCACCACAAATGCGGCCCCTCGCTTCGCGAGGATCCGCATTTGCGGGGAACTGCGTCCCTCGCTTCGCAAGCATAAGCAACGGCTCGTATGCTCACAACTATGTATGTGATAGCACTGTAAATCCGCAACTTTTCAAGCTCGCAGCCGTTGCTTCTCGCATGTTGCACATACAAGCATCAAATTTAATGTGGCTGTTGGTCCTCTTTTATGCTGGTTACATTAAATGTAAAGGAATCCAAAATTACTTTGTATCAATAACATTTTTATTTTGTATGGTAGATATTGGTGCAAAGTATAGTGGGAATTTTTTTATATTTTCACTTTATATATAGAATATATTTACCGTATATACTCGAGTATAAGCCGAGTTTTTCTGCCCATTTTTTAAGGCAAAAAAGGGCCCCCTCGGCTTATACTCGAGTCACTCTCCCCCCCGGTGTCTCTCTAACCCCCCCCGCGTATCTCTAACCCCCCGTGTGTCTCTCTACCCCCCCGTGTGTCTCTCTACCCCCCTGTGTCTCTCTACCCCCTTTGTCTCTCCACCCCTCCATGTCTCTTTCCCTCCCCCACCTCACCTAAACCCCCCTCAACCGCCCTCCTCCACCTAAACCCCCCTAAATACCTCCCAGTATATGCTAATGACGCGGCGCACATGTGACATTACATGCGTACCGGCGCCGGGTCAAGGAGCGGAGGCCGGAGAACAAGCAGGTAAGTGATGGGAGAGGGGGGAGGTGTTTAGGTGGAGGAGGGGGGTTGAGGGGGGTTTAGGTTGAGGAGGGGGGATGAGGAGGGAGGTTAGGGTTGAGGGGGATTGAGGGGGGAGGTTGAGGAGGTGAGTTGGGGTTGAGGGGGGTTGAGGTTGAGTAGGGGGGTTCAGGGGGGTTGAGGTTGAGGAGGGAGGTTGAGGATGGGGGTTGAGGATGAGGATGGGGGTTGAGGAGGGGGTTGAGGAGGAAGGTTGAGGAGGGGGTTTAGGATGGGGGGGTTGAGGAGGGAGGTTGAGGAGGGGGTTGAGGAGGGGGGTTGAGGAGGGAGGTTGAGGATGAGGAGGGAGGATGAGGAGGGAGGTTGAGGATGAGTAGGGAGGTTGAGGATGAGGAGGAGGGGTTGAGGAGGGGGGTTGAGGATAGGGGTTGAGGAGAGAGGATTAGGATCGGGGGGTTGAGGAGGGAGGTTGAGGAGGGGGGGTTGGGGTTGAGGTGGGGTTGAGGTTGAGGAGTGTTGAGGTTGAGGAGGGGGTTGAGGATGAGGATGGGGGTGTTGAGGAGGGAGGATGAGGATGGGGGGCTTGAGGAGGGGGTTGAGGAGGGGGGGGTTGAGGAGGGAGGTTGAGGAAGGGGTTGAGGATGGGGGGTTGAGGATGGAGATTGAGGATGTGGAGGGAGGTTGAGGATAAGGAGGAGGGGTTGAGGAGGGGGGTTGAGGTTGAGGAGTGGGTTTGAGGATGGGGGGTTGAGGAGAGAGGATGAGGATGGGGGGGTTGAGGAGGGGGATTGAGGATGGGGGGTTGAGGAGAGAGGATGAGGATGGGGGGTTGAGGAGGGAGGTTGAGGAAGGGGGTTGGGTTTGAGGGGGGGTTGAGGTTGAGGAGGGTTGAGGTTGAGGAGGGGGTTGAGGATGGGGATTGAGGAGGGAGGATGAGGATGGGGGCTTGAGGAGGGGGTTGAGGATGGGGGGGTTGAGGAGGGAGGTTGAGGAAGGGGTTGAGGATGGGGGGTTGAGTAGGGAGGTTGAAGATGAGGAGGGAGGTTGAGGATGAGGAGGGAGGTTGAGGAGAAGGGGTTGAGGAGGGGGGTTGAGGTTGAGGAGGGGGGTTGAGGGTGGGGGGTTGAGGAGAGAGGATGAGAATGGGGGTTGAGGATGGGGGTTGAGGTGGGAGGTTGAGGAGGGGGTTGAGGATGAGGAGGGAGGTTGAGGAGGGAGTTGAGGATGAGGAGGGAGGTTGAGGATGAGGAGGGAGGTTGAGGATGAGGAGGGAGGCTAAGGATGAGGAGGGAGGTTGAGGAGGGTGATAAGGGAGGGGGAAGAGACACAGGGAAGGGAGAGGGGAGAAGAGACACAGAGGGCACAAAAGGGACACAGGGGGCAGCACATTTCCCACCCTCGGCTTATACTCGAGTCACTTATTTTACCCAGTATTTTGTGGTAAAATGGGTGCCTCGGCTTATACTTGGGTCGGCTTATACTCGAGTATATACAGTAACTACTTTCAAAATGGTTTCTTGCATTTCTAGGTTCTTATTCTTGCTCATTGTAAGAATCATGGCAATCTCGTTTTCTTTTGATTCCCCAAAACTGTGTCTCATTCGTTATTTGAGTGAAATGCCATTTAATTTAAGTGAAATAATATTCTGAGTGAACATGTAATTCTACACTGAAATGTTTTACTGACAATACAGGATTTACAGATGTTGGGTGAGATCAGTTGTCAAGATCCCCCTGACCACCCTTTGGGCTTAGTAATTTTATAGTATGTTTTATAGGTTATGTAATATGTTATGTTATTTTGATCACCCTATGTATGTTAATTAATGTATGTTACGCTGCATGAACAGTTAAATAATTTAAAAAGTTGTGATGTCAGTCAAAAACTGCCAGGTAGATTGAGATATGTAATCAGTTAGTTGGTATCCTGTGGTGTGGAAGAGCCTGCTCTGGATGAAGATATATAAAGTATGTGTTTGCTCCTAAAGAAAAGGAATGTAACATATCTTGAAGATATATGCATGTGTCAGCATTCCTAGAGAAGATACTACTGAAGTGGATGTTAAGAAGTTATGCTTCAGACTTCATAAAGTGAGGGGAGCAGATATCACAGTCTCTGAATAGGTGAATATGTATATGGAACAATATATCTAGTAGAGGATATATAATATATGTGTGTGTGTATTAAGATCTTTAAAGAAGATAAGAGATATCACTGTCTGACTGTATTTGATGTTATGATACCTTGCATATGTTAATGTATTAGCAATGTATGCAAAACACAGGAGACTCACAGACTATTATAGAATGTTATCAGTTGAAGTTTAAACATTCACACATTGAACCTGTTATGAAGTTTCCACAGCAATAGAAGCAGTTCCTGATTTTTTTTATAATGCTGAGCCTGCGTTCATATTACTAAATACTGCATCTGAGTACAGCATCAGCTGTCTTGGTGAAGGGATCAAAAGAACCTGAAAGGTCTGCTGGGTAGGTTTGGCCACAACAGCCTTATCAAGCCGACTGAAGAAAGCAGATCTTCAAATCCGTAATATTGTGAATATAGTGAATATAGTGAATCGCATAGAATAAATGTGTAACATTGCTGCAAAAAGCTTCTGTAGCTAAAATATATGTTTCCAAGTAGTTTACTTGTGTCAAGGGCTCCTAGTGGGTAGAGAGGTGACAATTAAACAAACCCCACCACAGTTTCCACCCCTAACTTAAATATTAGTAAGGAGTCCATAGGCTTGCAAGTCTTTCTTCCATCCTGTAGCCTACAGCTCAAATGTAAGTTGCCGGTTTACTCTTGTTTAACCAGGGGCGTAGAAACCCCAAAAAGTTTGTAGGGGATAGAGTATATACACAAATATATATATATATATATATATATATATATATATATATATATATATATATATATATATATATATATATATATATATATTGTCACAAAGTCAGGCGGACCCACAGATACATTATAGAAGGAAGCTATGTCAGCACTAGGCTGATCAGGTCCATTAGTCCAGTGCTGACAGAATTAAAGCAATTAGCTGCACCTGAAGTGTCAAGCAGACTATTTAAGTCCCCAGGAACTAACAGCCAGAGGATGGAGTTTGGGGGGAAAGTAAGAGGAGTAAGAGAGACAAACCAAGGATGCTGCTGTTGGAAACATGTCCAATCTGCTGAGTACCTGTGCTGCAGACTGAAGCCACCTGCAAAGTCGATTACAATACTGAAAGTTCAGAAACTCCTTTTGTTCTTTATTACCCCCAGGGAAGAGACTGTGGTGCTTCACAAAACGTTATCTTCTAGAGTATACTTGATATTCGTTACAAGGGTCCCTAGGGATGGGTAATCGGAGAGAAGGGTGGTACGGTACCCTGGCCACAAGGTGGCACTATACCACATATAAGAGACTGTTTGTACCCTGGCCACAAGGTGGCACTATACAACATATAAGAGACTACTTGTATCCTGGCCACAAGGTGGCACTATACCACATATAAGAGACTGTTTGTATCCTGGCCACAAGGTGGCACTATACCACATATCAGAGACTGTTGTATACGATCCACAAGAACCTCTGCTGGAAGTAACACGACAGGATTCATTTTTTTCTTTGTGAATCACATTTCTCCGGAGCAGGGAAGCTGCCCGGGTGAAGCCAGGGATTTCCTGGATGTTTAGTAAGAACGTTTATGTATATTTTTACTTAACATTTTTTTTTAAAGTTAATTACTACTTCTGGACCCTTGTTTATTTTTTTCTTTCTTTTTTTTTTTTTTTTTTTCAAAAGGTATTTTGAACAGCAAAAAAACCACAAGCATATATATTATACACTATTGGCTTCCATTTTCTTTTTCTTTTTTTTTCTTTTTCTTTCAAATATTTATTTAAATTTCACATATATACAAACACAAGGAAAAAGCAAGCAAAAAAAAAACAACATTTGAAATTGACACAATTATACCCTCCAATTCGTTACATGTAAGAAAGGGAGAATTTTTAACAAATTTCCAAAACAATTTGGGATTGGGTTGGCATATATAGCCATTAGAGTAATACCTTTTCCATCCAATATAGAGATAGTACTTTTTGGCATTCATTATGTTTTAATCAGTACAACAAGACACCTAAATATAACAATTCATATGTAGAGTATATTATAATACCATTTTATCACAAGTTCTAGGTGGTCCGTTGGACCTACCTGCCAATAAAGTTTACTCCTTTTATTACGCTTTTCCCTTTTCCTTTCCTTTTCTCTCTTTTCTTTTTCCCCCTTCCTTCTGCAAGTTTTTTTGTATATTATAAATTTACAGCCTAGCATGTGACAGGTACCATTACAAATATCTTCATTGCTAGAAAGACCATTCAATAGCGGTGACACCTGCATCCATAAACGGGCCTTCCAGAGGATTTATACTTGATTCTCTAGATGTTACCACAATCTAAGTTATATTCATAAATGAACATTCAAAAACAAACAAAAACACACAAACAAACAAACCACCAAAAGGAAAAAAAGAAAAAGATATTCCTAATCTCTGTTTGCGAGGCGAGGGAGCGGGGGGAGCCAGGGGGGGAGGGAAGAGGCGGAACAATGCTAATTTTGGTCACACTCACCCACTAGACTTATTGTCCCATATTTTCCATTTATATCTAGGAATCATAATAATACCTATATCTTCAAGATCTATTTCCAACGCACGAATTTTAGCAATTTTAGTAAATATTTCTGAGAGAAGGTTGCTTTTTGTCTCCATTTCAGTGCAATACTGCACTTAACGGCCATAAAAATCTGTATTAAGAATGCCTTGAGTTCATTAGAACAGGTTTCAGGAAATATATGAAACAAAATCATTTCAGGAGAAAAACTCATTGAAATTTCATAAGCCTGTCTAATGTGCTGAAAGCAATCCTCCCACAATTGTCTGATGACTGGACAGGACCACCATACATGTAGATGAGTCCCCACTTGGCCGCATTCCCTCCAGCACAATTTTTCAGATTCATTTTTAGTAATTCGGTACACGTTATACGGAGCTAAGTACCATCTATTAGTTAGTTTGAAGAAATTTTCTCTGTAGGGAGCATTTTTAATGATTTTATCAGTAATTGTAAATGCTTTAATCCAAGTTTCAACTGGCCATTCTCCTTTGAGCTCCGACTTCCATACTCTCATTTTCATAGTTTTTTTGAAGTTATTACTTTTCTTTATTATATTATAACACTTGGACACTAGATGTGATTTATCTTCCGCTAGGATCAATTTTTCCAAATCCGAATTATTTTCATTTTTGAGATTATTGAAACCCAATGATTTTAAGAATTTTTTTAATTTGAGATATTCAAACCAGTACCTGGATGACAATCCAAATATTAAAACTAAATGTTCAAAGGGATATAGCCTATTATTTTGGAAAAGCTCTTTAAGCAAAATCACTCCCTTTTTTATCATAAATTTTAATATTGGAGATGGATATATTTTATCTAATAATAATATGGGTGTAACCCCACTGGAAGAAGGTATTAATGAATATTTTTGATTGATTTTTACCCAAGCACTCGTGTATTTTTTAAGTATGTTATCTCCGGGTGGTAAATTTCCCCAGTCTTTTCGTTGGAGAAATATTAAGAGACCCAGATCTCCATTCCTTATTTGTTCATTTTCTATCTGACTCCAATGGTGATCTATAATAGCTTCAGTATTTCTCACAAGGTGGGTGAGTAGAATAGCTTCTTGATATTTAACTATCAATGGGTACGCCATTCCACCTTTTTTGAATGTATTCACCATATAATGAGCTTTTATTCTTATTCTGCGTCCATTGTGTATGTATTTATCAAGAGTGCTTTGAAGTTTATTAATCATAAAGCTTGGAAATTGGCTCGGAATACACCTCATTACATATGTAATTTTAGGTATAAGAAACATTTTGGCTGCTATTATGCGACCTGACCATGATGTCTGAATTTTTTTCCAACGTGAAATTGCTTCTATTATATTCTGATGAACTATTCTGAAGTTTTGTAAAATTGATTGCTTCAGGTCTGCATAGAGATGTATGCCTACATGCTTGATGTGGGATTGCCAATTAAATGCATATTTACTTTTCAATAATGCAATATCGTTATCCTGTAGATTTAATTGGAGAATTTCCGATTTAGCTATATTGAGTTTGTAATTTGATATTTTAGAAAATTTATCTATAAGCTCTTGTAGGTTCCCTATAGACTCAACTGGGTTGGTTAATGAAAGTAACACATCATCCGCGAAGAGTGATATTTTGTGATCTATATTTCCAATTTGTATTCCACTGATATTCCTTAATTCTCTAATACCTATAGCTAACGGTTCGATCATAAGTGCAAATATCAAGGGAGAAAGCGGGCACCCCTGCCTTGTACCATTGGTTACCTTAAATCTAGGTGATCTAAACCCTAGACCAATGACAGAGGCGGATGGAGCCACATATAGAGCCTTAATGGCCTTGGAACCAAATTCTCCAAACCCAAATTTGGCAAGAACCTGGTCCATGTAGCTCCATCCGACTCTGTCAAAGGCCTTTTCCGCATCCAGGGAGAGAAAAACTGTAGGCAGGTTGTTCGCCTTAGAGATTGAAATCAAATTAAGCAACTTTCTTATGTTGTCAGTTCCCTGACGTCCTACTATGAAACCTCTTTGGTCTTCACCAATCAATAGTCTCATAATTGTGTTCATTCTATTGGCCAACACTTTAGCAGAGATCTTCAAATCAACATTCAAAAGAGAGATTGGACGAAAGTCCCTGCATTCCATATGGGGTTTCTCCTGTTTAGGAATATTTATGATGTTAGCCTCTAGCATTTCTTTAGGAGCGAGGCCTTTCTTAAAGATTTCATTAAATGTTGCTTTTAGATCTCTACATATTTCTTTTTGGAATATTTTAAAGTATTGATTGGTGAAGCCATCAGGCCCAGGTGCAGACGATATTTTCAAATTAGATATTGCTTCTTGAATCTCGATTTCCGATATTTCCCTATTTAATTTTTCTAATTCCTCCGGAGGTAATTTAGGGATGTGTATTTTATCAAGGAACTGTTGTATTTCTTCCGTTTTTGGTTTAGTTACTTCATTGTGTTCCTCCAAATTATAAAGTTTCTCATAGAATTTTCCGAAAGCCTCTACTATTTTGGAAGGATTAGTTATTGTTTTTTTTATCAACCATTAACTCATCTATCCTATTTTTATTATTTTTACCCTTAAATTTAGTAGCTAGAAATTTAGATGCTTTCTCTCCAAAATGGTACAGATATTTTTGCAATTTCCAGAGGGAGTTATTCACCCGTTGTTGTTCTATTTTTTTTATATGAAGTTGTACAATCTTTATCTGCTCTTGAATACTCTTAGTAGGGGCACTTTTGTTGATCTTATCCAGTTTGGCTAACTGGATATAGGACTCTCTCAACGGGCGTCCCTGTTGTTTCTTTTTTTGAGCCTGTAGGCTAATGCATATTCCTCTAATTACAGCCTTATGAGCGTTCCACACTACTATACTTGAGACAACTGTGTTTCTATTTGTTTGGAAATAAAATTCTAGTTCTTTTTTTATTTTGTTTCTCATTTCTTGATCTTTTAAAATGGAGTCTTTAATTTTCCATGTTGAAGGAACTATATTTACACTCCCTCTTACAAATTCTATGGTAATTTGTCCATGATCCGATTTACAGATCGATAAAATATCTGCTCTTACTATTTTCTTAAGCATACTTTCATTCACAAGAATATAGTCAATTCTTGCATATGATTGATAGAAGTGTGAAAAAAATGAGAAATCTCTTTCTCTGGGGTGTAGACACCTCCATGAGTCAAAGAGTTCAAAATTCCAAAGCATTTTATTAAACCCATTTGGGCCTTGATTAGTTATCTTAGTTAATCTCAACTGTTTTCTATCTAATTCTGGGTTTGAACATAGATTGAAATCGCCACAGATGATCAATAATCCCGAAAAGTATTTTTTGCAACTCTTCAGTGTTCTATTAATAAATTTCATTTGCCCTTTATTCGGTGCATAAATATTAACGATTGGTACTTTATCCTTATTAATCGTCCCTACCAGAGTGAGTAGCGGCTCTCAGTGTCTGTTTTAGAGAACTCCTCTTTATAATTCAATTTGTTATTAAAAAAAATAGCTGTGCCGCTTGCTTTCTTCTTATCATATGTCGAGTTGCATACATTTATGTATCGCCCATCATAAAATAAAGGGGCTTTGCCCGTCTGCCAATGGGTCTCTTGCAGGGCTATAATATCTGCCTTAATATTATAGAACCAACTGAAAAACATAGCTCTTTTATTGGGAGAGTTTAGACCCTGAGCATTCTGAGAAACTATCTTAACTTTCATCAACATTTTATTTTTATTTTTTTAAATCAATACAATTTCTCAGAATTAAGTTCCGTCTCCTCCCCCCACCCCGAAGTCCCACCCCCAAGCCGCACCAACAGAGGAAGAGAAAAAAGAAAAAAAAAGAGAAAAAGAAAAAGAAAAAGAAAAAAGAAAAAAAAAAACACACTTTTTCATACATCCTCTCATTCTCTCTAGAGAAGAAATGGTTCAGCTCCCCGCTCTCACTCCCCCCAAAAATTGAGGAGGTCTGTACGGGGGGTCGAATCATTCCAAAAACTTTTTATAAAAAGTTTAAAACTAATCCACTGAAGCGGACTTCTGCAGCAAGCATTTTACCTTCTATTCTCATTTTCTTGTCATTAAGACAGAGCTCTTGTGTTAAATAAAACTTAACCACCTATCTTTAAGTACCGTTATGTACTCTTCATGAGATATAAAGAGACACAAAAAGGACCCTACTTCAGGGATAAACAAAAAATCATTACCCAGAATGACATAAATAGCGAATTCACTTCATATAATTGTTTATAATCATCCTGAATGAATCTCATAGAAATACCCACTATCTCTCAGATATTATACGGACATAATAAAGTGTAAACAAATCGATTGAATATTTCCCCAAGACATTCTCATCAGATTCACTATCTTAGTTTTCTTCTTTTTACCCTTATTTAATAAATCAAAAACCTTGGTCATGTGTTTACTTAATCCACCTTGTGCAAATTCATAACTCAAATTCAACATTTTGACAGCCTGTGTCAAACCCATATTTACTTATATCACTCATTGATGAATCCTTTAAATTCTATCTAATACCCGTTTTATGTGCTTCTAATTGCACCACTTAAAAAACATAATATTTATAAAAACACAACCTCTAATAACTACTACGTGCATCCATTTGCATTTTTATATTCTTTTCAACCCTTGTGTCAATATACCCAGATCACATCAAATTACAGCTTCTAATCTGCCATACGTCACAGTTTATCCTTTTGTATTCTTTTCAACACTCATGTAGATGTGCCAAAATCATAAAAAACCACACTTTCTTATAAATTCTACGTGAAAAAATATATATTTTAGTGTTCTTTTTAACACTTGTGTCAGTGCATTAGTTTTAGTGCATATTACAATCTGTTTTAACCTTTTAAAAACATCTAAACACTCTCTTAGTCATTCTAAGGTGTTTCTAATCTTACTCTGTAACGTCTTGGAAACTTTAACTATCAAATCCATTTCTTTAAACACTCAAACTCGCTTTTCTCTTGCTTGAATGAATTTCTCTACATCTTTAGGCGAGTTCAAAACCACTTTCCTAGAGTCTACCGAGATAATGATTTTTGTGGGAAAACCCCATTTGTATTTTATATTTTTAAGTCTCAAAACCTTTGTGACCTCCTTGAATTATTTTCTTCTCATTAACGTTTCTACTGATGTCAGGAAATATTTTAAGTGATTCATAGGGGGGTCCAAATTGTTGGTTCTCAAATGATTTTCTGAGAATCTGCTCTCTGTGTGATGCAAAATGTAGTCTAATTATTATATCTCTCGGAGAATTTGGTTCTGCTTTTTTTGAGAGGGGAATTCTATGGATTCTTTCTATGACTTGTTCCACAGGGAAATCAATTTTAATTAAAGAGGTCAAAAAGGCGAATACATAACTACTTAAATCTTGGTATTCAATTTTTTCCTCTATACCCCTTATTCTAATATTAGCTCTCCTTGAATGATCCTCTAGTTTATTATATTTCTTTTTAAGGTCTGCTAATTCTTCTCTTATAGTAATCAGTTCAGCTTTTAGTTCCTTCTGATCGGTGGTCATAGACAGATGTTGTATCTCTAAGTTATCAGTTTTTTGTGAAAGATCTTTAATTGCCATAGGGCCTCATTCTATTATCGGCCGTAAATCGGCCGTAAGGCTGCGATTCCTTGCGAGGGTTCAGTTAACTCGCGATTCTATTATACGGCCCCGCAAGGATCTCCTTTTACGGCCGGCCGCATATCTTGGAACCGGCCGTAATCTGTGAAATATAAAAACTGAAAAATAAATTCAAGCCTGCACTGTACAGCTCTGTAAATGCTAGGGATCATATTGGGGGACATGAGGATTAAAAGGAACCCACTCTCAAGCTTGCACATCAGCCCAAACCCGAGTTCAAATTAACTGTTTATTTTCCGGCTGCGGCGTGGGCGTGTCTGAGGTGCTCCAAGCACTCTGGACTTTTTACATGGATATTTTACGGATATTAAAAATAAAATATTTTACGGATTTGAGTACAGGATAATTATGTGCTATTTTTTCTAACACCTAAAATCCCTTTATAGTCTTCTCAAAGTGCAGGATGGCTTTATTTGAGCTATTTTATGTGCTTAATTGGTGCTAGCGAGACCTCTTTCCTGCAAGTAAGCTGCGGCTCGTTTTTAGCCTTGCAGAGAGGTTTCCCGGAGCAATTGAATTGCAAATCTCTTGCGGCCGTTTTAGATCAAAGGCTTTCCTCCGGCGCGAGCGGCCGCAAGAGATAGCAAGGCACCGGCCGCAAGCCTGCCGGAATCCCCGGCCGTAAGGGAATAGAATACCCGAATAGCTTGCGGCCGGTCCTTGCGGCCCCGCAACGGCTGCGGCCGATAATAGAATGAGGCCCATAGTGTTTTTGGAGATTTCTGTTGTAAACTCCAAAATTAAATCCGATTTGAATTCTGCTAATAGATCTTTCATCAAGAGCTTCATTGATGAGGCTGTCAATGCTTCCGTTACTAGGGTGTCAGAAAGTGAACTTTCTATTTCTTCTCTAGATTCCCCTAAATTAAATTGATCTACAGAGAGATCCAGTTTCTCTGAGACATCACTTCCCAGTTGGGATTTATTATGATCTTTTATTTTAGTTCCAGGGGAGAAGAAATCTTTCCCTGATTTAGTATTATTATTATTTTTTTCCTTTGTTTTTCCCATGGACGTCTGTAAATTTTTATTTTCCATTTTCTGATATATTTTTATCTTCCCTTTTTATTCCCTCTTATCCTAGAGCTTTATTTGATCCTCTTGTCTCTCTATAACCCTCTATTCCCTCTCTCCTCCACCTTCTCCTTCTCCTTTTTTCTTATCGCTCCTTTTATTAAATCTCAGTATCTCTAGACCTGCTTGAGAACAGAATTTTCCTTCTTCTTTATCAGAGGTAAGGATACCTAAATTTCAAGATTCTATTATTTATATTTCTGCTCTTACATAAAAAAGTATCATAACCTAATAAATGTCAGGTTCTCTGAGGCAATAAGAGAAAAACAGAGAAATAAAGAGAAAGTGTCCATCAGGGGCGTTCCTTTGCCAGTTTCGGTGCTCCCAAATAAAGTATTTTGCAGGCTGTTGGTGTCCCTTCTTCCACTTCTGCCTGTAGTTTTTGAAATGTTTCACCAAATATGAAGTTCTTACTCCAAGATTTGTTTTGTGTGATACTTAAGTGTCTATATCTAAAGCTGTATATAAATAAATCACCTTTCAGCAATAGCTTATTTAGAATGACTATAGTAACCCATATCCATATTTACAAATCAGGTTCTGATCTTCACTTTGGAAAAAGTATTCCTATGATATTCTCTTTAGCAGTTAGAGAGATCCTCCTGCAAGAGGGACCAAACAAGAGCTACTGTCTCTCCATATAATCCATATAAAAGAGGTATCTTCCAGCCAACTCCTTAATCCCTCAAGATTATATTCTGAGATTATTCTTGTTATAAACTAATAAAAAACCCACATTATGAAAAGAGTCCAGGACTTTAAAAAGTAAGGGGAGGTGAGATAGAGGGGGGAAGGTAGGTGTCTATTTCACTTCTGGGAGCTCATGTATAAGGAGTTCAGTTCTTTAAATTTCTGAAGGGCTTTCCTTGTGGCCTTTTTCTCTCCCGGTGCACTCAGCATCCCAGGCAGACCCCACTCCCTATGACTCCCTGTTAGACTTACAGTGTGCACTGCGGCAGCGCTCCCCTCCCCCTCTCTTAACCTTCAGGCCTCCTCTCCTGCTTCAGCTCTTGCTGGTTGTTAAATTACTCACTGCGGAGCATTTTTATCCTCCCCTCTGTTCTTGATCACAAATGCTGTGGGTTTATCTCACTCTGGTCTCAGCTTCTTCCAGGCTCTCTCACTCACTGCATCTCCTCATGCCTGGCTGTAGGCTGTTGTTCTCCCTTCGCTTTGGAGAAAGTATTCCTATGATATTCTCTTTAGCAGTTAGAGAGATCCTCCTGCAAGCGGGACCAAACAAGAGCTACTGTCTCTCCATATAGTCCATATAAAAGAGGTGTCTTCCAGCCAACTCCTTAATCCCTCAAAATTATATTCTGAGATTATTCTTGTTATAAACTAATAAAAAACCCACATTATGAGAAGAGTCCAGGACTTTAAAAAGTAAGGGGAGGTGGGATGGAGGGGGGGAAGGTAAGTGTCTATTTCACTTCTGGGAGCTCATGAATATGGAGTTCAGTTCTTTACATTTCTGAAGGGCTTTCCTTGTGGCCTTTTTCTCTCCCGGTGCACTCAGCTCCCCAGGCAGATCACACTCCCTATGGCTTCCTGTTAGACTTACAGTGTGCACGGCGGCAGCGCTCCCCTCCCCCTCTCTTACCCTTCAGGCCTCCTCTCTTGCTTCAGTTTTTGCTGATTGTTAAAATACTCACTGCGGAGCACTTTTATCCTCCCCTCTGTTCTTGATTACAAATGCTGTGGGTTTATCTCTCTCTGGTCTCAGCTTCTTTCAGGCTCTCTCGCTCACTGCATCTCCTCATGCCTGGCTGTGCCTTCCTTCTGAGGCATGCTTTGCTTCTGCTGGAGGCAAGAGGCTGGTTCCCCGGGCAGTTAGGGTTAGCATTTTGGAAGGTTCTTTTTACTGCGCCTCCATGCTCTGACCTTGAGACGCCGCTGCAGATTGCCGCCACAGCTCCGCTAGCTGCACATACTGACAGCTTCCTGGGTGTGGACTCCTCCCCCCTCCTTCCTCTGGACCCTTGTTTATGAGCCCTAACATAAACAAGTCTCCTGTATCATAAATCTTTGTGTTGCGGAACCTTTTGTTATAAAAATCCCTGTGGTAAACGGCCATCCTTGTCACAATATATACATACACATAAATAATAAAAAAATCCGGCACTCAACCAACTGGGACTCTCAAGCAACCGGCACATGCCTCCATTCCCCGACTGACAAAAACTCTCACTTAATCGCCATTATCCAGCAGAACTGGCATCCAATTTTTTTTATTTTTTTTAAATGTCATCTTTTTTTCTGTAGTTTTTTTTTAGCTTTAAATGACTTAGATTAGATCGCAGTAGCTATTTAATAGATAGTTTAAGGGGTTTTAGGATCGGTTTCGGGTTAATTAGGCTTCATAAAAAAAGTGACTCTCAAGCAACAGGCAACTACACTTATCCTGCAATAGGCAGTCCCCGTGGGTGCCGGATAACAGGGAGTTTACTGTATATAACTATATATATATATATATATATATATATATATATATATATATATATAATATAAGTGTGTATGTATATATATATATATATGTGTCTGTGTGTATATCACATATATAGTTGTCAGTGTTTGTCACGTTGCGATGTTGGTCACGCAATGTTAAATAATTGAAGTGAGGCGAGCAGTTGATGCCTCACTGCAAAGCCCGCAAGACTTAGGCTGCAATGAGCCCGTAGAACTTTTGACCAAAGCACGTGCAAACAGCCAAACCATGCAACTGGAACCCCGAGCCCCGTAGGACTTAGGACCAAAGCACGTAAAATTCCAGAACCACTCATCTGGAAAGTCCACAAAAAAAACACAATTATGCCTCAAATTCACTTACACACTAACACACTAACACACAGAACAGGGGAGAGCCAGGCAGCCTGTGAGTGAGGTTGCAAGTGAATTTGAGGCATATTTGCTGTTTTTTCACAATCGAAAGCCACCTAAGTGAGAGAAAAATCGCGGCCAGTAAAATGTAACGGGATGAAAAAAGGCCGAATTCAGTAAAAAACAGCCCAAAGACAGCAACACTTAACCCAAGGCAGTAACACTAATCGCAAGACCCCTAAACTACACAGGGGGAGAGGCTTGCGATGAGCGCCGAAGGTGCTCAAGCGCAAGGCCTATAAAGTACACAGGGGGTGAGGCTTGCAATTAGCACCGAAGGCGCTCATTGTGGGGTTCGCCATGAGCTCCGAATATAACCATTGCAAAACAGGAAAGTTCAAGTGCACGGGGGGAGAAGCTCGCAATGAGTGTGGGGCTCGCAGTGAGCGCAGAAGGTGCTCAGAGGGCCAAAATCCTCACATTGTGTGGCAAACAGCATTGCCAGATTTATAATTGTATTCCTGTCCTTTTTGATGGCAAATTCCTAGTATATAATATATGTGTGTGTGCCTATGTAAGGCATGCAGGACTTTGAAAATAAAACAAACGCCAGTAAGCGCGTGCCCCACAAACATTCAGCACACACACACACAGAGGAGGAAGACACAGGGACAGGGGGGAGATGCTAGAAAGAGATACATGGCATTCTCAAGCACAAAACTTGCAGGTTAATGAACCCTGCAATGAGCGGGCCGTACAGTAGGCAGGAGTAAAGGTTCGCGATGAGCGCCCAAGGTGCTCAGAGAAGCGAAAGCATCACATTGTGTGGCAAACAACATTGCCTGGCAATTCGCTTATATATATATATATATATATATATATATATATATATATATATTGTGACGGAGTTGGAATACGAATCCAATATCACCGATGGTATACAGTAAAATATCCAAGAAGCACTACAGTCTCACCATTCCCGACCTCCCATATTGGACGACACACAATTTGGGAGTCAAATGAATACTGACTTTATTTTGTTATGTGCAGAAATATTTATACACATCTCTTCCCACAGGCAATACACATAGAGGGACAATAGGTGGGTCACACCTCCCTGAGGCTACCTGGCAACATTGATACAATCAGACATTGATTCAATTACACGTCTTTGTTCTTATGTCTGATGATGAAAACACTTTATACAATAGACTTCCTTATCGTATGAGGAGTCTCTGTAATAGGATTATCTATTAGCCAAGGTCTGCAATAGTCTGGGCTAATATTCTGCAGAGCATAAACCAACATACATACAGTATAAGAGTAGGATCATATTTTAACCAAGAATTAAATAACCATAAAACAGGGTAAAACAGTGATGGGTTACGTTACACACTCCACCGTTAGCATAAGCCGGCATACACGGTCTGATCCCAACGGATCGGCCTGGGGATGTCCGGACAAAAGTATTTGTTGGTCAATTCTCTAGTTTGACAACCCATCAGCATAACTGCAATTCACATTTACTCACATTTCACATATCCCCAGAAAGCTGGGATCTGATCGCACAAAACTACTGAATAGCGCTCAGATCCTATTCACACAGTTCAATCGCATGTAGCTAAAGTCTTTCCAATAGTCTTTCATTATATGAATGGCATAGCTATCTGGGGTATCACCGCTCCCACAGGGCAAGTACCAAATGACCCCCTGTATGTAAAGGGCCAGAATGAGTGACATACACTCTGGTATGGCCGAACACTGGTTTTAAAGGGCAATATGTCCCAGGGCCATAGTCGCAGGGCAGGAGGCTGGCAATAAGTCCTCTCCAGGACAAAGTGGCAAAAGGCACTTCGTCACCCATCTCCCCTTTGGGGGGAAGTCTAACCAGGCACCTGGATATTTCACTGTGGTGATGGGGCAACACATTGAGGGGACTTGAGGGGCAGAGGCCAGCGGCACTCTGCCCTGATGCCAGCTCCTTTGCTGGTATAACCTGCAGGCTATTCTGCTCTGTACAAGGGACAAAGGGAGGGCAGAGGCCGACTGCACTCTGCAACGCTGTCAGCTCTTCTGCTGGGGTACTTGGGACATATTCCGGCTCAGTAGCCAGGGAAAGGTGGGGGTCAGTGAGGGTTAACATTTCTCCTGTTAACCCTGGGGCCACATTAGGAGTTAGCTGGGGAGGGGAATTTGTACTTACCCCCTCCTCCGGTTGTCCCAGTGAGGGTAGTTGGGGATCTGGACAGGCTGTCCAGCATCCCGGTAGGTCAGGCACAGAGACCGTGGTCCCATCTGCGCCGTCTGGGAGATTGGTGTCTCCCCTTGTTAGGGTAAGCTGTCGTTGGGGGGAGAGGGCGACACCTTCAGCTCCCTGGGGTTCACACTGCCGCTGGAAGGGAAGGACGACCCCTTCGGCCCCCTGGGGTACACACTGCCGCTGGGGAGGAAGGATGGCACCTTCTGCTCCCTGGGGTACACACTTTTTCTGGGGAGGAAGGATGACACCTTCAGCTCCCTGGGGTACACACTGCCGCTGGGGAGGAAGGACGACACCTTCAGCTCCCTGGGGTACACACTGCCGCTGGGGGGGAACAACGACACCTTCGGCCCCCTGGGGTACACACTGCCGCTGGGGAGGAAGGACGGCCCCTTCTGCTCCCTGGGGTACACACTGCCGCTGGGGGGGAAGGACGACACCTTCGGCCCCCTGGGGTACACACTGCCGCTGGGGGGGAAGGACGACACCTTCGGCCCCCTGGGGTACACACTGCCGCTGGGGAGGAAGGACGGCACCTTCTGCTCCCTGGGGTACACACTGTCGCTGGGGAGGAAGGATGACACCTTCAGCTCCCTGGGGTACACACTGCTGCTGGGGAGGAAGGACGACACCTTCAGCTCCCTGGGGTACACACTGCCGCTGGGGAGGAAGGACGACTCCTTCAGCTCCCTGGGGTACACACTGCCGCTGGGGGGGAAGGACGACACCTTCGCCCCCCTGGGGTACACACTGCCGCTGGGGAGGAAGGACGGCTTCTTCTCCTCCCTGGGGTACACACTGCCGCTGGGGGGGAAGGACGACACCTTCGGCCCCCTGGGGTACACACTGTCGCTGGGGAGGAAGGACGACACCTTCAGCTCCCTGGGGTACACACTGCCGCTGGGGGGGGGAAGGACGACACCTTCGGCCCCCTGGGGTACACACTGCCGCTGGGGAGGAAGGACGGCTTCTTCTGCTCCCTGGGGTACACACTGCCGCTGGGGGGGAAGGACGACACCTTCGGCCCCCTGGGGTACACACTGTTGCTGGGGAGGAAGGACGACACCTTCAGCTCCCTGGGGTACACACTGCCGCTGGGGAGGAAGGACGGCGCCTTCTGCTCCCTGGGGTACACAGTGCCGCTGGAAGGGAAGGACGACACCTTCGGCTCCCTGGGGTACACACTGCCGCTGGGGAGGAAGGACGTCACCTTCTGCTCCCTGGGGTACACACTGTCGCTGGGGAGGAAGAATAGCATCTTCTGCTCCCTGGGGTACACACTGCCGCTGGGGGGAAGGACGACACCTTTGGCCCCCTGGGGTACACACTATTGCTGGGGAGGGGAATTAGTTGGAGTATTCCACGTGGTGCGGTTTCTGTTTCTGGGACAGTCTCTCTGCATGTGGCCCTGCTGGTTACACGTGTGGCACCTGATGTACCGTGGAGGGGTTTGGTAGTTCCCACCACCCGGATGCAGTGCTGGGGGGGTTAATGGTGGGAGGTGGGTTAGCAGCTCCCAAGATGGACCGCTCCCGTGCCCGCTGCTTTTCCATTATGTATTTGTGGACATCTGTCATTAACCATTCCAAGGTTTTTATGGGAAGCGTACCTGGGAAAAAGGCCAGTCTGCTTTGGAGTTCTCTTCCAAACTCAGTTTGTGTGGCATTAAGAGGTACTGTAACCGCTCCCTCCATGAGTTCCTTTCTGTCTGCATCCCTGTAGTCCGCGTCCGCCTCCTCCTCATCATGGAACGCTGTCCGAAAACTAGCCGGTTCCATCCTGCTGTAGCCAGGGGCGCTGTACGGATACTAGCGTTGCCCTCAATTTGTACTCCACGGAATGGTGTCTCCAGTAGCTGTCCTTCTGACCGTGGGAACAATTCCGCCACTTGCCACCAAATGTAACGGAGTTGGAATACGAATCCAATATCTCCGCTGGTATACAGTAAAATATCCAAAAAGCACTACAGTCTCACCATTCCCGACCTCCCATATTGGACGACACACAATTTGGGAGTCAAATGAATACTGACTTTATTTTGTTATGTGCAGAAATATTTATACACATCTCTTCCCACAGGCAATACACATCCCTCATAGTTGGCCACACAATACACATAGAGGGACAATAGGTGGGTCACACCTCCCTGAGGTTACCTGGCAACATTGATACAATCAGACATTGATTCAATTACACTTCTTTGTTCTTATGTCTGATGATGAAAACACTTTATACAATAGACTGCTTATCCTATGAGGAGTCTCTGTATTAGCCAAGGTCTGCAATAGTCTGGGCTAATATTCTGCAGAGCATAAACCAACATACATACAGTATAACAGTAGGATCATATTTTAACCAAGAATTAAATAACCATAAAACAGGGTAAAACAGTGATGGGTTCTGTTACATATATACAGTATATATATATATATATATATATATATATATATATAGATATATATATATATATATATGTTACATAGTAATTAAGGTTGAAAAAAGACTTTCAGTCCATCAAGTTCAACCTTTTTTTTTTTTTTTTTTTAAATAAAATTTTTTATTGAAAGGGATACAAAGTAAGGACAGGCATTAGGTACATTAACACATAAGATTTTCTATAAACATGTATATATACCTCGTGGTCAAATTACTAGCATCTCCTTCCAAGTTTTTATTTTTAACTTTTCCCATTATTAAATAGTTATTTAGGTCCTATAATTTAAGCAAGGGAAGCATGAACAAACAGAACTTATTTACATAGAAACTGAAACTTTAGATAAACAAACATGTAAATAACTATGGAGATAAGGGAGGAATCCCTAGCTCAGGTATAGTTTATACAATTATGATGCATACATTCACCTCCTGTGTTGCGTTCCAGGCGAACCAGTCAAATCAGAGCCTCCAGGACCAGACTTCGAGTCTCCTCCACTCCAAGCCTTTTTTTTGGCCTAGTTCTGTTTTGCTTTTGTTATAGTGCTATCAGTGAGCCCATCAGGGGAAGGGGAAACCTAACGAAGACTCTAGCCAAGGCCTCCAGGTTTCTTGGAACTGAGCCAAAGTATCTAGAATAGCAGATGTTAACTTTTCATTTATTGCTATGTAATTTATTTTTTTAATAACCTCTTGCACGCTTAGCTTTTCTGACTTCCATTGGCTGGCTATGTGTACTTTGGTAGCGGCGGCCATTATCTGGAATAGCCTATTCTGTTTTTTTGATAAACTAGAGAGTTTAACCCCTAGTAGGCAGGATTCCATAGTGGCTGTGACTCTTATACCAAATAACTTTGTTGCCATTAATGCTATCCTTTCCCATAAGTCATGGACTTTCTGACATAGCCACCAGGTATGGGCGTGGTCTCCTATCTGTGGACAGCCCCTAAAGCAGTTACTACTCACTCTGGGATCATATTTGTTGAGTTTGTCTGGGGTGCAATATATTCTCTGGAGAACTTTTATAGATGTCTCTATGTGCGAGCAGTTACTTGTTGCCCTGCGTAGGTTGGAGAATGATTTCTGCCATTTTTCCCAATCCCATTCACCTCCTAGCTCCCTTTCCCACTTACAGATATATGATGGTTTTTCTGTATTATTTGATTTAGTGAATGTGTCATATAAAGTGCCTAATATTCCTTTCGTTAAAGGCAGAGTTTTGCAGATTACCGAGAACCAGGAGGATTTCGGGGGTCCACATTTTTTAAATGCTTCACAGGCCCAGCTTCTTATTTTTAGATAGTTATAGTGTTCCCCTGGGGGGAGGGTATGTCTTTCTTCGAACTGTCTCAGGGTCATCAAATGATTCCCGTTAAACCAGGAGCCCAACTTATCTAGTTCTCTGGAAGCCCACCAATGTTTTGACATAATACTCATGGAAGCCCAGATATCTTGTGAAGAAAGGACCGACCAAAGGGGAGATGTACCTATGCCCAGTTTGTTCTTAGATCTGGCCCATTTCCAAGTTGCTAAATTTAGGTTTATTATGGGGTTTGGGTGAGTTCTTATTGGGGCCATTTCATCAGGAACCCAAATTAGTGTGTCCCAGCTATGTTGTTGCATTTGCTGTTGTTCCAAGAAGGCCCAGCTCGGCTGATGTCTGACTGAATGTATTTGTGGTAGTTGGGATAGCCTGGCCGCTTTAAAATAGTTTCGCAGGTTTGGGCAAGATAGACCCCCATCCTTGCTATGTCTAAACATTACTTTCTTGGGGATGCGGGATTTTCTGTTGTTCCATATGTATCTAAAGATGTTGGACTGGAACCGGTCCAAGTCCTGTAAGGAGATTGGTATAGGGAGCGTACGGAAGAGATATAGAATCCTTGGAAGGATGTTCATTTTAACTGCCGCTATTCGGCCGGTCCAGGAGAGAGGGCAAGTCCTCCATCTAAACAAATCTTCGTTTAGTTTTTTGTACATGGGGGGGTAATTGGCCTTATATAACTCGGAAATTTTAGGTGTGATGTTGACCCCCAAGTATTTTATGTGCTTGGTGGGCCACGCAAAGGAAAATAGGGATTTCAAATGATCTATGTCGCCCTGTGCCATGCCTACACTCAGAGCTTCCGATTTCCCTAAGTTCAGCCTAAGCCCTGACACCCTACCGAACTTGTCAAGAGTTGACATCAGTGCCGGAATGGAGGCCCCGGGATTTGTTAGGGTGCATAGGATATCGTCTGCAAAGAATGAGCATTTGTAGTGCTGCAGCCCCACCTGAAGCCCTTGGATTTCCCTATCCGCTCTAATGAGTTGCGCTAGGGGTTCCATGACTATGGCGAACAGTAGGGGTGAGAGTGGGCATCCCTGTCTCGTTCCTCTCTGTATGCTAATTTGGGCTCTGTGATCGCCTGGCAACCTCAAGAAGGCTGTTGGTGCTTCGTAGTATGTGCGGAGTAGGGTGATAAACCGGCCCCTAAAACCAAATTTGTCCAGGGTTTTAAACAGAAACGGCCATTCAACTGTGTCGAAGGCTTTCTCTATATCTAGAGCTAGCAGGCACATTGGAGAGTTGTTTTTCCGCGCTAGGTATTGGATGTTAAGGATACGTCTGACATTGTCCCCTGCCTGTCTATGGGGTATAAACCCCGCCTGATCTTTGTGGATAATTTCTGGCAGGAACTTGGAGATTCGGGTTGCCATTATTTTGGCCATTAGTTTGACATCCCCATTCAGTAAGGATATGGGCCGGTAGTTCTTCACCTCCAAGCTATCCCTACCCTCTTTTGGTATGACTACCAGTTCCGCTTGATTTAGCTCCGGGGGCATTTTTTCCCCTCTCATGATAGCATTAAATAGGGATGTCAGGTAGGGGTTTAATAGGATTTCAAATTTTTTATAGTATTGGTTGGAATAGCCGTCTGGCCCTGGGGATTTACCTATCTTAAGGCTATGAATTGCTGTTCTCACCTCCTCTTGTGAGATATCTAGGTTAAGACTATTTACTTGTTGTTCACTCAATGAGGGGAGATCTATGGTACTTAGAAAGGAGTCAAGGTCCAACCCCTCTGCCAGTTTCCCAGACGAGTAGATCTGCTGGTAAAAGGTTTGGAACTGCTTCTGTATATCCCTAGGGCTGCAGGAGATTATGCCATCTGGCTTCCTGATTTGGGTCACTCTAGACTGGATCTCTTTAGCTTTCAGCCTCCTAGCCAGCATTCTGTCTGGTTTGTTAGCTTTCCAATAATATAGGTGCCTAGTCCTCCTCATAGCCTTCTCTGTATGGGCAGAGAGTACTCCATCTAGTTCTATCCTGACTTTGTTGATTTGGTCACGGATCTTTGTGGAGGGACAGTTTTGATTGAGTTTTTCTAGGTTGTTGAGGGTGGATGTTAAATCCTCCTCTTTCCGTCTGAGTGCCTTACGGTGCTGTGCTGATAGTTTGATGCAGCAGCCCCTTATATAAGCCTTATGGGCTACCCAAATCCAGCCTACTCCTGTATCAGGAGAATCATTCAGCTCGAAGTACTGCCTAATGTCTCCCGCTAGGGATGCTAAGCTGCTGGGGTCTGACAGAAGGTGTTCGTCGATCCTCCAGCTCCTAAATGGGGATAGGTTAGGGCCTAACGTTAATTTAATAGCTACTATTGCGTGGTCAGACCAGGGGCAGGGGACAATGTCAGATTCTCGGATATTATCAAAAAGTAGTGAGCTTGTTAGGAATGTGTCAATCCTCGAGTAAGTGCCGTGCGTGGGCGAGTAGTATGTGTATTCCTTATTATCCGGGTGTAAGCCTCTCCAGGCATCCACTAAGCCCAATTTGGCCATTAGCTGCTTAATTTGGCTCCGTTTTTTTGAGAAGCTAGAGTCCTGGGCGTGTCCTGATCTGTCTAATGCTGGATCTAGGGTCAGATTGAAATCCCCCCCAATCACCAGTTTGCCTAGGTCTAGTGTGTCTAACTCTCTTAGCGTGTTAATCAGAGTTTGGTGTGGTAAGTTTGTGGGGGAGTATAGGGAAAGTAGGGAGATTCTTTGGCCTGAGACTAAGCCGGTGACCAAAACATAATTCCTCTCTTTGTCTATTCTAGTATGTTCCGGGGTGAATGGGAAGTGCTTATGTATCAGGATAGCTGCCCCTGCCCTCTTCGTTGACTGAGTGGCCATGTACACTGTCGGGTATTCCCCATGCAGATATTTTGGTTTACTCTCGTGTGTGAAATGCGTCTCCTGCATGAAGATAACCGAGGGCCTCAATCTTTTGTATTGCCTAAAGGCTTTCCTCCTTTTAAAGGGGGAGTTGAAACCCTTAACATTGTGAGTTATGAATGTGTACTGTGAGCTACTCATTGTGTTTTGGTGGATAGGAGTGCATGGTCTGCCTGGCTACCTTTTATTCCTTGTCCGACGTCCATTCCTTGGTGGCCGGGGGCGGGTGGAGGCTTGGAGGGGGGATTCTGGTGCTGGAGACTCCGTCCGCTGTTAGGCCAGAGGGAAGCAGAAAGACACAACATTAGATTTACAATTGACCAAGTTCCTTCAGTCCCACAGGCTCCTCTAATCTCCTGAAAGCTAGTCCCCTGAGTTAGGCTTTGTTGACTGCATAAACCTCGACTGCTGTCAGCTGGGAATTTATAGTTTTCGGCATACATTTTTATCAGTGGTGATCTTTCTGGACTTAGAGATAATTTGCTAATTGCTCCCTGGGAGCTTACTCGCTTCTCTATCAAGCCTAGTGGTATCCTCTCTCCAAAAAAAATAACTATTAACCTCAACAACCTTTTAACTATCTGAAGTAAACTAGGATGCCTTCCGTCTATTTCGGGCATCTGGCTTTAACAGGCCCTTCATTAGAGGCCTCGACTAACATCTGACCTAACTAAAGTCATCAGTGCCTATTCTACCCTCACTAAAGCAGGTCAGAGAAGTCCCATAAATAAATGAGAAAACAAAGACTCAAAACAACTTCCTGTTGGTGGGTTGCCTTCACTCCGATCGCGATGGTATCAGGCCTTCTGAAGTCGGGCCCGGGCCTCCTCTGTGCTGAGTACTCAGCCCGCCTTGGCTCCTGCGGGGCAAGTTTTTGTCTCTGGGACTCCTGGGGGGAGGCGGGTCTTCCTTCGGTCGCTGTGACCCTACCACAGTCCACTGTTTTTTCGGGATGGGAGGAGGAGGGGGGAAGTTGAGTTCCTCTGCTGGGAGGTCCGCTGGGCAGAGACGAATGTGGCGCAGTACTGCGAGGCAGTCTTCCAAGTTGCGGGTGGTGTGTGATGTACCTTGGTAGCTGAAGGTGAGGGCAAAGGGGAAGTTCCACCGGTATTGGAGCTTGTTCTGTTGCAGAATCGCCAGTGCAGGCTTCATCTGTCTCCTTCTGTCTAGTGTGTTGGGGGACAGGTCTGCATACACTTGCAGGTTGGAGTTATCTGGTCCTTTGACTGCCTGCTTCTTCCTTGTTTCTGCTAAGAGTAGGTCTCTGGCTTGTTGTCTCAAGAATCTCACCACAACATCCTTAGGGGTCTCTGGGTTTCTCGCCCCTCCTAGCGCTCTGTGGGCTCGTTCAATTTCGAGGACGCCCTCTGGGTGATCGGGTAGTATTGAAGTGAAGGTGTCTTTTAAGTACCCTGTCAGGTCTTGTGTAGTCCTTGGGATCCCCCGTACCCTGACGTTATGGCGGCGGGATCGATTCTCTAGATCTTCAATCTTATCGTTCAGCTCCATGATGTTATACGAGTTCTGGTCTATGGCAGACCTGTCATGTTGCTGCGCTTCTCCCATCTGATCCACCATCTCCTCCAGAAGTTGGGTCCTCTGCCCCAGTTCTTTCAGGTCATTTCTTAAGGGTTCTAGTGCCTTGGTTAGAAGCTGTTCTATCGTTGCAATGGCCCTAGGCGATAGGTCTATGTGTTGTTTTGACCTCTTGGGTATCTCCTCCTGATCAGATGATTCAGAGTGGTCTGAAGCTGAATCCAGTGGAGATGGCGGCTTTGTTGCTTTGGGTGTGAAGTGCTCTCGGATGCCCTTTGCGGAGGAGTTCTTTCTACTTTTCTTCATTTCTGAAGATGGAGATGTGCTTGTTACAGGAGCTGTAGTATTTTTCCCCTTGCTTTCTCTGCTACCAGTTCCCTCAGGAGTGCGTAGCTGTAGAGTTTGTTAGGTTGGTGCGGCCAGAAGCTGTATTCTCGTGTAAGATCGGTCGTTGTAGCTTGTTAGTCAAGGCCTCCTGTCAGGCTTCAATCACATCTCTTGGCTCAGTGCTTCATATCGGTCTTTGCAGGCTCCGCCAGGAGCAACTGGAAGGGGGCTTTCAGGCTGGTTGCCTTGGCCCACATCAGCATCAGATTTACTGAGTGGCCACAGGGTGGCAGCAACGGCTCTCTGCAGCAATGTTCATGCAAATCTTCACAGGATTTCACAAAAATTTAACTGCAGGGTTGTCTGAGGTTGTTAAGTCAGGGTGTAGAAATGTCACTGTGTGGAACCCAGAGGGTGGCAGGATCCTCTTCCTTAGTAAAGTTGCAGTGACTTCTTGCCCGGTAGAGCTCAGTGCAGGGTCTGGCGTTGTCAGGGTTAAAGTTTCAGACTAGGTAGTAGATGCTGCTTTCCTTTAGTGCAATGAACTTTCACAGTGTGAGAGGCAAGACCCAGTATGGGGTGTCCAGAGGGGTTAGCTCTTCCTGGGGGTTGAAGTCTTGGGTGTAGGTCAGCTGGGATCTGTCTGTGTCTGTTCCCCTTCCACCATGAGGTGCCACAAAATGGCGGCCGTGGATTCGCGGGCTTAACCTCTCCCCCTTCTTCTTTGTATTGGTGGCTGCTATGCAGCCCTGCCTTCTCTCTCAGGGGGGTTTTAGGGTGCGTGGGATCCCCCTGCTGCCCCTCGGTTGTCTTGGGAGTTGCTATGGGTGTCTGTAGAGGGAGTTCTCCCTCTGGCTAGGCCTGCTTTGGCCTGTCAAGATGGCGGCCCAGTGCTTCCTGGTCTCCCCCCGCAGCCCCTGGCAGATCCAGCCTACCTTGATCTCTTGCTGTGCCTCCGTGCTGCCCCTGGCCGGCCTGAGTCTCCTCTTTTTGCGTTGTGCTGGGGGAGCAGGCAGAGCAGTCACGCAGGACGCTCCCCTGCTATGCAGCAGCTGCTGAGTTCGGAGTGCTCCTGCACTCTCCTGGAGCCTCGTTCCGGTAGTCGGGGCGACTATCTGGGGGCCCGACGGCTTCCCCTGGTGCCCCCTGATGTTATTGGGGGTGTCACAGGGGGTTTACAGGGCAATATTGCCCAAATGTCAGGCAACTCTAACGGAGCTCTCCCCTCAAACGTCCTGCTGTTAAGGACGCTGGCTCCGCCTCCCAAGTTCAACCTTTTAAGATCTCCTCTGATCTGCAATATGCGGATTAGTTATTAATTATTTAGTTGTTAATTATTAATCAACTATTTAATTATTTATTTATTTGTTAATTATTAATGAATTCAGAGGAAGGCAACAGAAAAAAAAAAAAAAAGTGAAACTTAGCCAATCGTCTCAAAGGAAAAAAAAAATGAATTGCTTCCTGACCCCAGATACTGGCGATCGTATTTCTCCCTGGATCAATACACTCTCTCTAATTATCCAGGATAACCCTGAATTCCCTTTTTAATTAGAAATAATTATCCAGTCCCCTTTTAAAGTTATCTATCGAATCCACTGTCACCACCTCCTCTGGTAGAGAAGTCCACAGATTAACCACTCTTACTGTGAAGAACTCTTTTCTTCCTTTAAGGTGGAATCTTTTTACTTCTAACCTCAAGGGATGTCCTCTTGTCAGCTGAAAACCTCATGGCACAAAAAGCTCCCCTGACAAATCTTTATACTGACCCTGGATGTATTTATATAAGGTATTCATATCTCCTCTTAGATGCCTTTTTTCTAGAGAAATTAAGCTTAATTGGGTCAGTCTATCTTCATAACTTAGCCCCTCCATTCGCCTTATTAGTTTTGTTGCCCTCCTCTGTACCTTTTCCAGCTCTAAAATGTCCTTTTTATGAAGTGGTGCCCAAAATTGTACGCCATATTCCAAATTAGGGCGTACTAGGGATTTGTATAGTGGCAGAATTATATTTGCTTCCCTTGCTTCTATACCCTTCCTAATACATGCTATAATTGTATTTACCTTTGCAGCTGCTGCTTGGTTTTGAGCACTGTTACATAGGTGGTTGTCCACAAGCACTCCCAAATCCCTTTTAATATCTGATACCCCTAGATTTGCTCCATTAAGATTATAAATTGCATGACTATTTTTCCTTCCCAGATGCATAACTTTACATTTATTCATATTAAATCTCATCTGCCATTTAGATGCCCATTCCTCAAATTTATGTAAATCCCTTTGGAGGGAAAGCACATCATTATCTGACTTAATTACCTTTCACAACTTTGTGTCATCAGTGAAAATGGAGACACTACTTTCCACTCCCACCTCTAAATCATTAATAAATATGTTTAAAAGGAGAGGACCTAATAATGAACCTTAAGGAACCCCACTTACCACATTAGTCCAATCGTAGTATGTTCCATTTGCAACAACCCTTTGCTTCCCGTCTTTTAGCCAGCTCTCAATCCATGAGCAGATATTTACTGCAATTCCTATATCTCTTAGTTTGCACAATAGTCTCCCATGTGGCACTGTATCAAAAGCCTTTGCAAAAAAAGACTACATCCACTGAGTTGCCTTGATCCAGATTCCTACTAACCTCCTCATAGAAACTAATTAGATTTGTTTGACATGACCTATCCCTCATAAATCCATGTTGACTCCTACTTATAATCCTGATCAAATAGACATATTCTTGTATATTGTCCCTTATTAACCCTTCTAAAAGCTTCCCCACTACAGAAGTGAGGTTCACTGGTCTATAATTCCCTGGATTTGCTCTTGCTCCCTTTTTAAATCTAGGTATCACATCTGCTTTTCTCCAGTCATCTGGTAGCGACCCTGTGTTGAATGAATCTTGAAACATTAGATATAATGGTTTGGCTATTACAGAACCCAGTTCCCTCAGTACCCGTGGATGTATTCCATCAGGACCCGGGGCTTTATTAACATTTATTTTTTTCCAACCTGTTTTGAATTACTTAATGCATTAACCAACTATTCGGCAATGGTATCGGTTCGGGGTGTATAGCCCCATTATGTTGCAGTGTCCCAACCACTAGTACCTCCCTTGTGTATACCGCATAAAATAACCTATTTAGCTCATCTGCCTTTTCCTGGTCACTAATTTTCAGACGGCCTGTGTCACATTGTAATCTTCCTATTGCTTCCTTCCTTTCTCGCCTTCTTCCAATTAATATAGTTAAAAAATATTTTAGGGTTAGTCTTACTCTCTTTTGTAATTCATTTTTCATTTTCTATTTTAGCCAGTCTAATAGCGCTTTTGCAAGCCTTGTTGATTTCCTTGTACTCTTGTAAAGCAGTCTCTGTCCCCTCTTGTTTGTATAATTTAAATGCCTGTTTTTTACTCTGTATCTTGATCTTTAAATCATTGTTAAGCCACACTGAATGTGATTTACTCCTTTTACTTTTATTCCCACATGGCATATGGTGATAAGTGTGTATATTTAGTAAGGATATAAATATCCATTTATGTTCAGTGTTTTTACCTATAAGTTCTCTATCCTAGTCTATACTTTGTTTTGCTGCCCTTAGACCGTTAAAATCTGCCCTTTTAAAATTCAGAGTTTTTTTGGGCCCTTTGCAGTTTTGTTTTTTTAATTAAATCTCAAATGAGACTGTGTTGTGGTCACTGTTTCCCAATGGTTGCCCAATCCCAACATTTGATACTTTAATAATATTATTTGTGATGACTAAATTTAAGATAGCTTCATGTCTAGTATGCTCTTGTATAACATGGGCCAGATAATGATCCCTGAGTGTACTCAAGAACCTGCTCCTCTTAGCTGAACTGCTGGTTTCATTTATCCAGTTTATTTCAGGATAATTAAAATCTCCCATTATTAGAACTTGCCCATGCTTAGCTGCATTTCCAATCTGTAACAATATGTAACAATAATTGTATTTCCTCACTTTCAGCTATATTTGGGGGGGTTATAGCAAACTCCTACTAATATTATATTGGAATTTGCTGCTCCGCTATTTAACTCTACCCACAAACATTCAACTTTATCACTAGTTCAGCCATAAATACCTTCTCTGACTATAGGCTTAAATTCAGGCTTAACATACAGACAAATCCCTCGTCCTCTATTACCATTGCCTCTATCTTTCCTAAATAGGTTATAACCATCCAGATTAAGCGTCCAGACATGAGATTCACCATCCTATCCCCTAGCACAAAAGCTGTGTGTGTGTGTGTATATATATATATATATATATATATATATATATATATATATATATACGTACGCATTTTATATACATCTATATATAATAGTACTATAAATACTTTCTTACCTGCCTGGTGCTGTACTCCACTTCCTGGGGGGAGAGGGGTCCACTGCAGGCCAAAGGGCCGTAGGGGGCCACAGAGGTCGGAGGGGACCGCATTCTTCCGGCCAGCCTCTCTTCCTCTAAGCTTGTTGTCAGTGTTGTTCCACGCTTTGCCACCCCCTTGGGTCCTGGCAACATTACACCCGGGGTGCACCCCTAGTCCCCCCCTTCCTACGCTACTGCATATATACCGTATTGGTCCGAATATAAGCCACACCTGTATATAAGCCGCACCTGTAAAATTCAAGGGGGAAAAATAGAAAAAAGATAGTACTCAAATATAAGCCGCACCCTTAAAATTGGAGAGAAAAAGACTCTCTCCAAGTGATCAGCCATTGCAAGAAACAGGCTTTCTAATTAGTACTGTAGCTTTGTTTGCAGGTTACAGGCCTTACAGGATGTTAGAATTACTAAAACCGTAAACCGCTATTCAATACCGCAGTCTCAAGCATGCAAATCGGCACCCCTAACATCGCAATCACGCAAATCTGCAAAAATTTTACGTTCACGAATAGAAGCCGCACACATAACTCGCAAGCTCGCAAATCGCCAGTGATTTTTTTTTACTGTCGCGAATATAAGCCGCACCCGTAACTCGCAAACTAAAAAATCGGAAAAAAGGTGCAGCTTATATTCGGACCAATATGGTATATATATATATATATATATATATATATATATATATATATATATATATATATATATATACTGTGTATAACTGTATATAGCTGGACCCTGGTAGCTGGTGGTGTGGCCAAAGCTACGACCTATTGACCTGAAAGGAGGGCCAAAATAATAATACTTATTGTGTGAGTTGTTTGAATGCTTCTCTGATTTCTGTTTTGGGGTCCGGTATGTATCTGGAGTAGCAGTTGGTTTTCCAACATCCTAGGGAGTTAATGATGTGGACTGGTGTTTGGTTGCGAGAGGCAGAAGTGGCGGCTCCTATTCTGAAGGAGTGGCCTGAGTAGTTGAATGGGTTGTGCCTGAGGTGAGTGAGGATGAGTCGAATGTAGTGTATGAATGTGGATGTGGAGAGTGGTTGGCTGGAAAGATTGAGAAGTGGGTGCAGAGGAGGTTTGGTTTGAAGGGATTGGTAGAGATGGTGTAGGATGGTAACTGGGCACCAGAGATCTGCTGTGGCGTAGAAGGTGATGGTTACTGGAGTGCGACTAGTTTTGGTTGAGCATAAGGTTATGCGGCATGAGTCTTTGTGGAATGAGATATCCTGTTTTGTGAGGTAGTTAGGTTGTGATTGTGAGGTGGTGAATTCGCTTGGGCGAAGGAAGCCAAAAAAGGCCATTTAGGTGGCTGCCATGATGGTGAGTGATGTGCCTGAGCTGAATAAATTGGCTGACAGGCAAGTGATGATCTGTTTAAAGAGGTGGCTATATATTGGAAGTTGAGTACTTTTAGAGGGTTCTGAGATTTTAGCGAGGCCTTTGAGATACAGTTTAACAGGGGGCGATGCCAATAGTTACTCTTGAAGAAGGTGAGACTGAGATAGGTGGAATTGGACACCAGTTAGGTACGTTTTTATTATGGAAGGGTGAAGGTGCAGATTACTACAGTGGCGGCGAAAGCCAGAAATGTGAGTAATGAAGATTGAGAGGGGATTCGGGGAATGGAGGTAAACTGGTTGAACAACGCTCATGTTCTGTCATTAATCCTTTTAGTGTTAGGGGCGAGGCATTTGGTCATAGTGTGGCGAGCTTGGAGCAGGAGTGAGTCCAACAGGGACGCAGGGATTAGGAGGCAGTCGAGCCATGAAATTCGGAAGCTTTAAATGGAGGTCCTGTGGAGAGGAACCTGGAATGAGAGGAGGAGTGTCCTGGAGAGAGCGGCAGATTGTGAAATTATAGGTCATTGAGCGATAGGCAAGCTTCCTGAGAAGGGATATCGTGGAGCGGTCCAGGGATTGGGCACTGGACAGTAAGGTGCAAGTCAGGCTGTTAGATGTGACGAGGTGGACTGGGTGGTTGAGCCATTTGGGCTCCACCTGAGAGCTGTGATCCATGTTGGATAAATGGATTTAGCGACTGGGGAAAGAGTCGGTGGCCAATGAAGTGTAACAATTTCTGATTCAAACTGAATTTTTAAATGGGCAGAGGATTCGTGAATAGTTATGTGAGGCAAGGCCAGAGAAAAGTTGGACAGGAACAAGGACCTTCCTTTCCATTTGGAGAGAAACTCTGTCGACATGATCGCTGAGGGCAATGGTATGATGGTGGATGGCAGGATTGGACAGGTCTGATAGCAGGTTGCTAAGAAAAGGCCTACCCTGGGGAAGGATTTTGGAGGCGTAATTGAGATGGCAGAGTAGGATTTGCAGGTCCTTGAGAGTGGTTTGTTTTGTGAAACGGAGTGACGTAATGTAGTGTCAAAGTTGCTCAAGCTTGTTGGAAGGGAGTCTGTCTTCCATATTGGTCGAACCCAAAATAATTGTTGGAAGGACCTTCGTTTTTGTCCGGGGAGTAAGGCATGAGGAGTTCGTCGAACAGGTTGATGGTAGTTGACAAGCACAGTGCTTGAGGCTGGGAAATTCAATGAAAAATAAATCATCCAGGTAGTGTATGACACGGGGGAGTCGAAATACATTGATGAGTATCCAACAGAGTGACTCAGCAAAGTTATCGAATAGTTTAGGGCTGCTTTTGCAACTGAACATCAGATGGGTAGCAAAGTAGTAGCGACTTTGCCATTGGATGCAATGGAGGTGCCAAAGATTGGGGTGAATTGCACTCAAGCGTATTGAAGGGAGAAATCCTCTCATGGGATGGGCGAGTTGATGCTTGGAATGGCTTTGTTATGAGGTGCTGCAAGATTTATGATTAGGTGCTTTTTGAAGGAATACTTTCTAGTAGCCACCCCGATTGGGTTGATTCTCCATGAAGGAGAAAGGAAAGGACCGGCTATGTGATTGTTACGAGTTTCTGATGCTAGGAGCTGATCCACTACCTCTGGGTCCATGGTAGCGGTTTATAGATTGACGCTGCCGAAGGAAGCCTGAGGCAATGTTGCCACCCCGGTGTTGAAAGCCCTGAAGACGGAAGTGTACCAGGTGCTGGTTAGAGTGTTGGGAGAGATGGAAGGATAGCCTAGGCCGATTGATGATGATTAGTCATTTTGTATGGGTTACCTTGGGCCAATTGATTAGGAGTGAGCTTTGAAGCAAACTGCGCAGACGTGGAGTAAGCAGCAACCGTTAAAGTTACAACCCTGAGTGTTGAAGTTGTTGCAAATCGGGTTTGCTCCAAGGAAGTGCACTGGTCTGCCTAGGCGTTCCTTGGTAGGACAAGATTGAGGGGTGCCTCCAGGAGAGGTCGTGGTCCAAGGATGACCAGTTGATGTGGTAGTTGAACTGACTCAGGGCAGCCGCTGCCTTGGCAGAAAATGATCTATGGTAGTCATAGTAGACAAATCCACTGTAACGATAGGCCAGGTCCACTATGATGTAAAGGTAGTCATCCAATTCCTGGCGTCTAGAAGGATAAGCTGTGCAGACTACATCCCGGTATAGACTAAAGCTCAGGACGAATTTGGGAACAGTCAACTTGCGACTTAGCCTTGTGTCCTTGGACTTGACGATCACGGAAATGTCCCCCTGGGAGATGGTTTTGTTTTCGGCAAGCTTATTGGAGGAAATTAGAAGGGCAACCAGGTTGACGTCCTTCCCCTCAATGATGTCCCTTCTCAAGTGAGCTGAGGAGCTCTGGGGCGAGTGAAGGAGCTCTGGGGCTGGTCCTGATGAACTTTCAATGCGCTGGACCCTGCTCTGAAGTGCGGACACGGAGGAAACGATGTCAGAGATCATCCGCTGGAGTTGATTGAGTTGGTCGTGGAGAGCAGGAGGAGGAGCTTGGCTTCAGTTCATGAGTAGACGGTAGAGTTCGGCCTTCGTGGCGGGGAAGGTAATAATGTGGTCAGTCAGTTCCTGGACGAGGCGTGGGGAAGGGATGAGTGGCTTCAATCAACGGAGGGTGCTCTGCCAGGAGATGGAGAGCTTTCGGTGTCTGTGGAGGAGAGAGTAGAGCGAGGATGGGGGGGGGGGGGTGAGCGACTTGTTAAGTGACTGGATGTGGATCGACAGGGTGGTCATGAAAGAAGCGAAGTGGAATAATGCGTGGACTAGCCCTTTAAATCTTGGCGAGTGTTGAACCAGTGGTACGTTGGGGGGCAAGAAAAGAAGTAGTGATGCGCACGGTTATGCAACTCCTGGCGCTTGTGGAGATGAGCGCCATAGGCGCTCATCTCTACGACCCCGTACGTATTAAGCAGGGAGTGCGGAAGGCACTCCCTGCGCTGGTGGAGATGAGCGCCATAGGCCCTCATCCCTACGAACCCGCCACCTTGCGCATTGTACATACAACCCACGGGACTACACATCAACACAAAACTCAAAAACACAATTCAGAGTGCGAGACCCGTAGCACTTTGAAAAAATCGCCACTGAGGGGGAAAAAAATATGAGCCGCAGAAAGTATGAACTTAACGGACGCAACTCGCACAGCGAAAAACATGAAAAACACACTAAATACAAAATAAAATACACACACAGCACGGGGGGACAGGCAGGACGTCTGGGAATGAGGTTACACACCAATTTAAATAGAATTTAAAGCTTTTCGTCACTCGAAAATCCCCTAAGCGAGAGAAAAAATGGTCACTAAAATAAACGAAAACGAGGCTACACGACCCCTAAGCACGAAAGACACCGCCAAGCACAGCTTTTACACAGACCCGTACGACCTACTAAATACGTATTTGGAATTACGCTAAATGGTCAACACCAATACGAGCCGCAAAAAATACGAACTTAACGGCCACAACAAGCACAGCAAAAAACACTAAATACAAACTAAAATAAAAAAATAAAAAATACACACTCAGCAAGGGGGGACAGTCAGGACATCTGGGAATCAGGTTACACACACATTTAAATAGAATTTAAAGATTTTAGACACTCAACAATCACATAAGCGAGAGAGAAAAATGGCCGCAGAAAAAAACGGAAACGAGGCTACACGACCCCTAAGCATGCATACAGTGGATATAAAAAGTCTTCCATATTATTATTTTTTTTTTTTTCTTCCCTCCACCTAAAAGATTTCAGTTTGTTTTTCAATTGAGTTGAACAGTTGATAGGTCACATTAAAGGTGGAAAACGTTCTGAAATGATTTATCTTTGTCTCATTTTTTTACAACACAGAGACCTGACATTTTAACAGGGGTGTGTAGACTTTTGATATCCACTGTACGCCTTTTACACTATTAGGAAGCAGGCTAAATGCTCCACACCAGCCTAACACATACACAATCACAGCCATTTTACAACACTAACTGCAAACTAATAACATTAACATTACAAAATGCGGACCTACACAGCTAAACAAACGGTTTCCCCTCGCGCATGCAGCCTTTTTACACTACACAATGCACTCATTGCTGACACTTACACTTCGGCTCACGAACAGTGTAAATCTACATTGTATGCTGCAGGAACATTAAAACAGATTGTTAGCTCTTCAGTATATTGCTTCCTGCATATATTAATTACAAATACGTTATTAATATGTATACTAATTAATTAATTAACATAAAAAAATACATACACAGAGAAAACAAAATAAAAAAATTACAGAATCACAATAAACGCTAAAGACAATCAGCTCGCCTCACAAGGAGCGCCAACAGTGTTTACAGGACCACAACTACACCAGGGGAGAGGCTTACAATGCCAGCCAAAAGACCATAAGCGCAAACCTTACAATTGAGCGCCAAAAAAGCTCTCATAACCAAACATACACCAACCAAGAGGCTCGCAATGAGCATCGAAGGTACTCACACAACCAAAATACTTACTTTGTGTACCAAACAGCATTACCTGCCTTACAATCCTATTGCTGTAATTTTTTGACGGGCAAGTCGCTAGTATATATATGTGTGTGTGTACATATATACATACATATACACATAGACATTTATGGATACATATACACACACGCACATACATATATATATATAGGTGCTCAATCTGGGAACGGACAATACCGGAAGTAGATTTGTCCTATAGGTCTTGCCACCTACTCAGAGAGCAACCATGAGTTGAGCAAGGATCTGACCAGGAGGCTGTCATATTTTTCTTCTGATCAGTGTAGGTTTTGCTGCAATAGTCACTGCAGGGAAGGAGGCAGAGAAACCATGGGCCCCATTAAATTTTCCAAATTGTAGTTAATGGAGCCCGTAATGTAGCCCGCAAAAGTTACTGCTATTGAATATACTGTATATACTCGAGTATAAGCCGACCCGAGTATAAGCCGAGGCACCTATTTTACCACAAAATACTGGGAAAAATAAGTGACTCGAGTATAAGCCGAGGGTGGGAAATGTGCTGCCCCCTGTGTCCCTCTTGTGCCCTCTGTGTCCCCCTCTTGTGTGCCCTTTTCTTGTGTCCCCCCTCTCTCTCCCCTGTGTCTCTTCTCCCCTCTCCCTCCCCTGTGTCTCTTCACCCCTCTCCTTTCCCTGTGTCTCTTCACCCCACTCCCTTCCCTGTGTCTCTTCACCCCTCTCCCTTCCCTGTGTCTCTTCCCCCTCTCCCTTCCTTGTGTCTCTTCCCCCCTCTCCCTTCCCAGTGTCTCTTCCCCCCTCTCCCTTCCCTGTGTCTCTTCCTCCCGTCCCTTATCACCCTCCTCAACCCCCCTCCTCATTCTCAATCTCCCTCCTCAACCTCCTCCTCATCCTCAACCCCCTCCTCAAACCCCTCCTCACCCTCAACACCCTCCTCAACCTCAACTCCCCTCCTCATCCTCAACCTCCCTCCTCATCCTCCCTCCTCATCCTCAACCTCCCTCCTCATCCTCAACCTCCCTCCTCCTCAACCTCCCACCTCATTCTAAACCCCCCTCCTCAACCTCTGTGTCTCTTCCCCCCTCTCCCTTCCCTGTGTCTCTTCCCCCCTCTCCCTTCCCTGTGTCTCTTCCCCCCATCCCTTATCACCCTCCTCAACCCCCCTCCTCATTCTAAACCCCCTCCTCAACCTCCCTCCTCAACCTCAACCGCCCATCCTCAACCCCCCATCCTCATCCTCAACCCCTGCATACTCAACCCCCCACCTCATCCTCAACCTCCCTCCTCAACCTCCCTCCTCAACCTCATCCCCCCTCCTCATCCTCAACCTTCCTCCTCATCCTCAACCTCCCTCCTCATCCTCAACCTCCCTCCTCAACCCCCTCCTCATCCTTAACCCCCCTCCTCATTCTAAACCCCCCTCCTCAACCTCTCTCCTCAGCCCCCCTCATCAACCTCAACCCCCCTCCTAAACCTCCCTCCTCAACCCCCCATCCTCAACCCCCCATCCTCATCCTCAACCCCCCCTAATCCTCAACCCCCCATCCTCATCCTCAACCCCCACATCCTAAACCCCCCTCCTCAACCCCCCTCCTCATCCTCAACCTCCCTCCTCATCCTCCCTCCTCATCCTCAACCTCCCTCCTCATCCTAAACCCCCCTCCTCACTTTACCCCTCTAAATACCTCCCCCTCTCCCTTTCCCCTCACTTACCTTCATCTGCAGCTTCTCCTCTGGCCTCCGCTCCTTCCTGCGTCGGCACCCGGTAGATGCTAATGACGCGACATTACATGCGCGCCACGTCATTAGCATATACCGGGTGCCAAAGCAGGAAGCAGCGGATGCCGGAGGAGAAGCTGCAGATGAAGGTAAGTGAGTGGAAAGTGAGAGGGGGGTTTAGAATGTGGAGGGGGGGATTAGAATGAGGAGGGGGGTTGAGGATGAGGAGGGGGAGGGAAAGAGACACGAGGGGTTATAGAGACACGGGGGGGTTAGAGAGACACGGGGGGTTAGAGAGACATGGGGGGTTAGAGAGACACAGGGGAAAGAGTGACTCGAGTATAAGCCGAGAGGGCCATTTTTAGCCTTAAAAAAGGGCTGAAAAACTCGGCTTATACTCGAGTATATGCGGTACCTCTTTTAGCTACCCGCAATCATTTTGGAGCTACAGGATAAAAAGAAACTGCGGTTGTCAAAATTTCAAGCCCGAAAAGTCTCAAACTCTCAAATTTGCAATCAAAAAATATATGTTATTTCCGTGTTATATTGATCCCAGCAATCAATGGGTTAATACATATCACTGAACTCGCATACACTAGAATAGTAGATTTATTGATTTTTTTTTATATTGGAAAACTTTGTGAATCCAACTTCTAAATACTAATTGATTGTTGTTTGAACGCCATTTTTTACGGACATCATGACAACGGTCTCATTTACTATTGGCTCTGTCTAAATTGTAACTTAATTGATCATGCCCTAAAATTACACTTACGGGTGCATGGTTTATACTCTTGAGGCTTCGGCCCTGTACTTGCAGCCATGTTCAATGTAATTGATTTGTAACTGCTGCAAATTTAATGAGGCCCTATTTTATCAAGAAAACATGTAAAGTTTCCTTTCAGGACAGTCCCTGTGGCAGATGCTCTCACCCCCTGAACAACTGATAGAGATTGAGAGCAGTACATGTGCTGAAGTGTAAACAGTAATCATCACGTTTTAAAAGCTACATTGACTTGTTATGTACAAATACTATGTATTTGCTAATTAGTAACTGAATAAACAAATGAAAACCCTATTGCGTGAGCACTAAAGTAGCACTTTATTGTTTTATCATTCTTGAACTCTCAACTCAATGAAAGAAAATGTTATTGCTAGACATTTCTGTCACCACAAGAGGGCGCTTTAGGTCAAATTACGCTCAATAGCTGTTTACCCATCTGGGATACCCTGCAAACCATATATGTGTACAGATAAAAGGAAATGTCACAACAAAGAATGATACACATAATTATATGATGCAAAACAGCATAACAACATTTAGTCAATGAAAAAATGATGTATGTTAATAATCCATTTTAAAGTTGCTTATGGGCATATTTACAAATGTGCAATCTAGACAATTTTTAAATAAAGTTTGCATTTTAGCAACACAATATATATATATATATATATATATACATACATATATATATATATATATATATATATATATATATATATATATATATATATATATATATATAAACACAAGGTGTGTTTCTATGCTCAGTCTTGGGGACTTCACAGCATAGAGTGGAGATGATAATGAGATCGTAAACCAAATTGGAAAAGGGTAAATGTAACTGTGGTTTGGATTCGGTGCTTTCACTGCTGCGACCTGGGTTCAATTCCAGTCAGGGAACCAAAAGGTCACACCACCCTGGGTTTGGTCAGTACTTGAATGGGAGACCACCTAGGAATACCAGGAGTTGTATGCTGTGGCCCACTGGAGAAGGAACTGGCAACCAACTCCAGTATCGCTGCCATGAAAACCAAGTGTATCAGCATGGTGTGTTATGGTCCATGAGGTCATGAACAGTTGGACACGACTGAACGAGTCAAACACACACGCAAATAAACTTAACTAATGAACTAAATATAAAGGAAAATCCCATTAAATCACATAAAAGAATGGATACTATTCAGAAAAATTATGAAATGCTTTACATTAGAATATTGTATGAGAAATAAAAAAAACATTTTAGTATTTATCAGTAACACTCATTGAAAAAAAGGAAATTCACATAAATCAGCTGCATGTTACAGTTAGGCAAATATAAATCACTAGCGAATTGCCCGTCAAAAAATGAAATTGTAAGCCAGGGAATGCTGTTTGAGACATAATGTAAACCGTTTTTTACCGTGAGAACCTTCGGCGCTCATTGCAAGGCTTGCGCTGAGTGCCTTCGGCGCTTATTGCATGCCTCGCAATGAGTGCCTTCGGAGCTCATTGTGAGGCTGTTGGATGTAGTTTTTTTTGTTATTACAGGGGCTTTTGCTGTCATTGTAAGGTCGGCACTGATCTGCTTTTTGCGCTTATTGCAAGGCTGTCCCCTGGTGTATTTTGTGTGGTATGAGCAGCGTTGGCATTGGTTGTGAGGCGCGTGGTGAATGTCTTTTGTGTTTATTGCGATATATTTTTTTTGTTTTTGTGTATATGTATTTTTGTATGCCAATGAAATAATGATGTAATATATGCAGCAAGCAATGTGCTGAAGAGCTGGCAATCTGTTTTGATGTTCCTGCAGCATATAATGTAGGTTTGCACTGTTGTGGAGCTGAGGTGTAAGCGTCAGCAATGTGTGCAGTGTGTAGTGTAAATAGGCTGCGTGGGCGAGGGAAAGCCGTTAGGGCAGCTGTGTACTTCTGCATTGTGTAAGTTAGTGTTGTAAAATGGCTGTGAATGTGTATGTGGTACGCGGGTGTGGATGATTTAGTGTCCTTGCTAAAAGTGTAGTGTGCTTGTTGGTGTTTTGCGGCTTTAGGGTCCTGTAGCCTCGTTTTCTTGGCATAGGGGATTTTCGTGTGTGTAAACTCGGGAATTTGGACTTAAATTGAGGTGTAACTTCACTTGTAGAGGTCTTGGGTGTCCCCCCCCCCCCCCCCCCCTCGCTGTGAGTAAGCTTTTTAAATCTTTTTTTGTGTGTATTTATTGTGTTCTTAATGTTTTTGCTTTTGCGGACCAAACTGCATTCTCAGGCTCGCAAAGCTTGACAACCATTATATGTGATTGGTAATGAAAGGATGAATGGGATAATAGCCAAATGCGTGCCCAGTTATACTGCTTAGGGAAGTGAGCACATACTACAGCTAATGGGTGTAATGTGGCACTACTTTTAAATGTATTATTTTGCCATGAAGAGAAAGGGTGTGTGTCTCAATAGCTATTTAATTTAGGAAAACATAGCCAGTTAAATATATAGATTCATATCCATGTGTATGTGTGTGTGTCGTTCAGTTGTGCCCGACTCTCCATGACTTCATGGACCGCAACACACCACGCTGATCCACTTGGTATTCATGACAGAGATACTGGAGTGGGTTGCCAGTTCCTTCTCCAGTGCACCATAGCATACAGCTCCTGGTAGTCCTAGGTGGTCTCCCATCTAAGTACTGACCAGGCCCAACCCTGTTTGGATTCAGGGTGGTGTGACCTCTTGGTTCCTTGACTGGAATCTAACCCAGGTTGCAGCAGTGAAAGCATTGAATCCTAATCGCTGGACCACCAGGGGACCCATCCATGTGTATAGTGCTTGTTAAAAATAACCTAATATCTGAATTATAAGTTACACTTTAAGCCCACAATTCCCTCTTCCTCACACCGTTTTATACAGACCAGAAAAAAAAACATTTGCTATATTTCAAATAAATAGGTCATTTGTGTTCACATGTGAATGTCTAAAAATAAGTTCAAAAACATATTTCCTGCTCAGAATTCAGAGAAATACAGTTATTGCACTGCACTATAAGAAACTGGGCAGGGACATGAGTTCACAATGCATTTTTACTCTTTAATCCACTTTAAACATGGCTCCTTTTATCATACACCTGCTGTATTACACAGCCTTGAAGAATAGCATAGGATGGATTGTGCTTGAGTTAGGAAATCTACCCAAAGACAGCTGTTTCAGTCTTAAAATGGATCTTATCAGTGTGGGGCTGGTTCCTAACTCCAGTTATAGATTTTGTTGAAAGGCTAAAAAGATAAAAGCCTCCACCATACAGTACAGTTAATAAATAGTACATTCATATTTTAATATATATAACTTAGTCATTCAGTTGTGTCTGACTCTCCATGACCCTATGGACAGTAGCATACCAGACACAATACTTTTGTCTCTGTGCTGATCCATAAGGTTATCCATAAAGTTACCTAACCTCCCTGATTTGACCTACCCACCTTGGGTGAGCCTACATGGTATTTCACCTATTTCATATCAAAGTGGGCGAGAGATAAAAGCAGATTATTTCATAATAGAAGCATAAATAATGCTAGGAAGATTTTGTGATTGTGGATTGACAAAATGGACTCTATGTTGTTAAATAGGGACACGTATACTCTAAAAAAGAGTTTGGGGTCTTTATGGGAAGTGTCTGCGGGTTCTATCAATCAATTATAGAGGAGTAAGAGGGTTTATTAGCTTATATGTATGTGTTGCCATGTTCAGATATAATGGCAATGGGAGGAATAAGAGACTACTCTTTAGACTGAGTGCCAGTGATAAAAGACATGTATATGATTATTTAGGTAACTTAAATGTGGTTGGCCAAGTTCAGCCTGCTTGTGACACAACAGCACAACTCATTATGATTATGTACTTTCCAATCCACATGCAGCTTCTCTCCCGTCACATATGATGTAGTACATACTGTACCTCACAGCTAATTGATTAGCATAGAGACTAGACACCCTCCCTGTAAGAGAGAAAGTGCAAACATACCGCAAAGTCCTAATGAGTATGACACAAAGGCTTTCTAAATGAGTGATCCAGTGCCTTCTTTTTCAAGTTATTTGATCACTGATTTAAACATACTTTTGTAGCTCCCCTACTTTACTGATTAACTAGGGTTTATTTTATTTTTAGTCCACTCATTTTATTCATGTCCCTTTTCAGGAGAGCCATAGTTTTTATAATTCAATAAAACTTTGTAAAACATTTTGATTTAGACATGCCAGAATAGAGTGCCAATATATATATATATATATATATATATATATATATATATATATATATATATATATATATATATATATATATATATATATATATATATATATATTTTTTTTTTTATTTATTTATTTATATATTTAATATTACTATTAGTTTTGCATAAATAATCAAAACTGTATCACATAGAGCTGAAGAAACTCAGATGCCACAGATCTTCTACCATGCATTTAAAAGACCATGTTTTAATTATTTCATTGGCGTGGACAGTGAATAGTCAAAATTTAAAAATATAAATTCTAAAGGGAAATATAAATTAATTTGCTCCAAGGTTTGCTTCCGCATTTTCTAGAATTACTAAACTTCGCTGGTGCTTAGAACTCCAACGTGGCAGCATTCCCAGTAAGCTGTGATCCACATTGCCTTGTAAGACGCCATTGTGGTGATCCATTTTGGAACAGACCATGAAGATATTGTACATTTAAACACCATCATGGTGGTGAAGTGCTAATTCCCATCCATTTTTCATTGTATAGTTTTATATTACGGCACATATTTAATACATGTAATACAAGTCACCTATATAGATACATAGCATTGATAGCAGATAACTACCCATATAAATGGGTTGCTAAATATAGAAATGTTTGGATTCTGCATGTGTATTATCAAAGGCACAATACTGTATGTCAAAGGTCCAATGGTTGTCATTATGTCATTATTGATGTATAATAACAACAAACCTGGCAAAATAATAATATCAGCACCAAACATTTTTTTTATTATAACAGTGTTTACAATAATGACATTGATTAAAAAGTAAAGTAATAAAGATCACATTTATAAAGCCCATGTCACTATATATTCAATTAACAATTAATCTGCATATTGCAGATGAGAGGAGATCTAAAAAGGTTGAACTTGATGGACATAAAGTCTTTTTACAGCCTCAATTACTATGTAACTATATATATATATACTTATGTTGTAGGTGACTGGCTATTTATTCCTAATATAATTTTATTTGAGTATAAAGTACACTGCTATCATGGTGTGGAAACACATAATTCTGAATACCAGCATCATGGGTAGTCAAGACCAAGATTATTGTTTAGTAAATTTGAGGAAATTTAGATTTTCACAGTGTGCCGCACGTAGCACCCATGTCACGATAACTCACAATACACGCAGGTACGTCTTGCTGTTACAGAGGAAAACACTTTAGTAAATTGCCCAATGACCTAAGATGCTGGACCGCCGGTTAATGGCTGCTATCATATTTATATACCCATGATGCAATAGTAAATTTATTTTGTCCCTTAATCAAAATTATAATAATAATAATCTAAAAACTAGATACAATTTTATTTTTTTAAATGAGCAATGTTTTGAGCAGTATTCAAACTTGTAGAACTCTTAGCCATCTGTAGTCAAATATGCCTAATTTTACTTGTTTAATATGAGATTTGGAGCATTCCTGTTTTCCCAAGGATTTGATTCAATCTTATACATGGGGGGTCCAGATAGAGTTAACTTGTTTATTATATTGTAATATATATTTACCCTTCATAAGATAACATAAATTGTGGGTTTCTTAACTACATTTTTTACTTAAATTTTGTTATTTTTTTGATAACTAAAACATGTTTTAAATTATCTTCCGGCGATCAGTATTTACTATTTTGTTTTCTACTAATACTTTACTCCTAAAGAGATAATAATAATAATATTATACCTTATTTAATAAGTAACTAAACTAAAATGATGACGTTACATTATATACTCTTTTATTATTAACTTAACGTTAGATTACATTTTTGTACTTCACTTTAACAAAACAATTTCTCAGATCACAATCAAAATGAAGCACATTTTTTGAATTGTGAGCTAAAGGTTTCCGGAGATGTTTTTCTAACAAGTTCAGCTGATTACTCTGTCCAGTTTAAAGGATTGAGCTAAGATCTCCCTAAGAGGAAAAGCAAATATTTAATGCTGAAGAGCCCTTGAGTGTCTGAGAGGACCATTTTCTGGACTCGACTTATATTTGTGAGCTCAGGATGTCAAAATAGATTAAAGGACTTGAAAAAAGTCACTGATAAGAGTTATTTCCACTTTTACTTCTTTCTTATGTTATATTCCAATGGAATGTCTCACAGATATAAATGATATGCAATGTAATGCAAGGACCGTTCCAAGAAGACTTTTACTCACTCAGAAGCCAGACCGCTACTTTCTTATACTTCCTTCCAAATAAAACAAATTCATGATAATCACATCATTTCTACTATATTTTTATTCATTTGAAATCTATACTTTTCCAAAGAATGTAAGGTAAGCTACATATTTAATTAATAATAATAAAGATTGACATAAATGGATGTCTTTAGAAAATGAATACTGCCATCACAACACAATAAATGGGAGACAAGCAATCACTTTACTGTAATAACTTGTCTGAACTGTAAATAATGCCTGCCATGTCAGGATTGGAGTCTTGGGTCTAGTACTTGCCATTAGTCCACTGGAATTAGAGTACACTTAGGCTTTATTACAATTTTATTCTCTGTATTGTTAAGGCATTTATATTTTGTTGTTTTGTCATTCACTCCTGTCCAACTCTCTGTAACCCTATGATCAGGCACCTATTGTTATGTCTCTGATCATGCTTATCCGTACAGTTTTCTTGGCAATGATACTGGAGTGGGTTGCCAGTTTATTCTCCAGTGGACTGTGAATTGTCTGACTTCTCTGCTATGACCTGCCCATCTTGGGGACCCTTTATGGTATACCTCACAGCTTCATTGAGGTACACAAGCCCCTTAACCACGTCATAGTAGCGATCCAAAAGGGGATTTATCTTTTACAAATTCACAAAAATTGGCATAATTAAAGAGAGAATATATAATTGGAATTATGAAGCTGAACTTCATTTATCAATTAATTTATCATCAGAGTAATCATAATGTGAGTATATAATGTTAAGTTCAGTGGTTCCTTGGTACTCGTTTGCCTCAGAAATTGTCGAATTTGGTGTTCCACACATTTTGATGAGCAGAAATTGCTTTGACATTCAACCCTTTTTCGGTACTCGTAATGCTTGCAGTTAGTCTGTCTTAGTAGTCAATTTATTTGACTCCTTATGGGAACTTGGTATTTGTTGTGATTGGCATTCGTCTTGCCTTCTGGAACGAATTAACGAGTACCAAGGTACCACTGTATGTCTATCAATCTATAAGAAAATCTAAATACTGAGGGAAATGTAATTGCATGGGATATCTTCCCAGCAATAGTGGTATTAAAAAAAAAAGATAGTACAAAAAATGAGAGTATCAAAACACATGGACAAACCAGATAGGAGGGTTAGCCTAAGGCTTCCTGGTGTCCTAGACAACTTTGGTACCCCATCCAGCAATTCATACCGAGACATCTATAATGTTTTTGTTTTTTTTTGCTTTAAATAACTTTTTTTATCATGTTATTAATAAAGTTTAGCTTAAACTAACAACAAGCAAATAAAGTAGAAAACAATTTGCACAAAACTAAAAACAAAAGCAAAACAGTAAGAATAATTAAATATGGCATGGTTATTTTACTAGCATACTTAATGATATTTTTATACTTAGATTTTAAATGCCGAACATAGTAAGAACATTTTCACAAAATGATGAAAAATCCTTTCTATTTAATGTAGAGTTCTTTAAAGCTTAATTCCATAGTCTACTCTCTAGTTTGCCTATGTAGAGAGATGTTTTATATAAATAAATAGTTACTATAAAATAAAAATTGATATAATTATTGTAAATATGGAGTATTAAAAAATAATATATGTGTTTTTCTGTTACTTTATGCAATAAATCTATATGTAAGATATGTGAATCTATAAGTATAGACAGACAGATAGGGGATATTTATTTAGATATAGATAGATAGATAGATAGATAGATAGATAGATAGATAGATAGATAGATAGAAGCTTTTTTTAATAGATGGCATTCAGAGGGCTTTTCTTACTAATCAAAAACATTTTATTGTGATGCTACTGCCAAAGTGTTGTATTATGCAGCCAATATTTTTTTAAGGTAGAATATTTTTACACTAGACTATATTAGACTACATTAGACTTATTTCATGAAGAAAATATGTATAAATAAATGATAAATAAATATGTTTTTATTAATTTGTAGAAAATGTTAGAAATGCTTAAAAATAAATCTACAATAACTAAATAAATAATAATAAAAACCGACACAACAGCCTCAAATGATCTGCCTAGCTGACACTGTGAAGAGACTCTAGGTGATTTATATACTTTTATAATTCTGTTAACTTTTCTTAAATCTTGATGTGGAGCTAAATGGATCTAAACAAATGTTTACACAAATGTATAGGTCACTGTTAATGTCCACATTTCATAACTAAATACATAATAACTTTTCTGTGATTATAAAAAAGATCTATTGTGAGAAAATTACACTGAAAATAGCTGTATTTCCCACAACTTTTCAAAGTGTGTACTCTACAGCTACCAAATTGCTGCACCGTTCTTGTGGCAAAGTGTGGGGAAATGTGCTCCACACTCTGCTGGAAAGCATGGGAGGAGCTCCAGTCTAGACATTGTGGAAAACGTATCTATTTGCATAATTTTACATATGATGGTAACAGCTCTTAATTTGCCATGTGTAAAGGGCTTGATACATTATGTTATATTATTATTATCATGTATTTGTAATGCGCCAACATGTTCCACAGCGCTATACATGGGTTGTGATCAAGTCAAAACAATATTAACACATTACATCCCCAAAGCACCATGCAAGATTGAAAACTCGCAGACTTACACTTGTGCATTATTGCTCGTTACAGAACCGCATAACATACCTAATTATAATCCATGAGATTGAGTTAATGCCATGTGATTGTGAGTCATGATAATGCACAATGTGCCGCTGCAGATCGCAGATTTATGCGTCTACTCCCTCAAGTCAGAAGGGCCAAGATAAGGTGAGAAAGGACATTTTCTCCAAATAAATATTATATAGTAAATTAAGAGATAATGTGAGATGCACATGTTTCGTAAATTCCCCCCATAACCCAGAAATCTTCCATCCTCCAATGTTAAGTCAGGGCTGCTTGTTCTTCTATTCTTTTTCTGAAAGGAATTTTCATTTTGAAATGTAGGAAATCTTTGTAAGATATTTTGCTTTAGACTAACAAAAGAGGTCATGTTCTAGTTAAAAAGTGTAAGAGGTTTTGTTAGTACATGCTGTATTAGTGAAATAGTGGTGAATACATGGAACAAGCTCCCAGCAGGTGCCTAGGCGTTAGCATTTTACTGGAATCCAAACATGCAAACGGGATGCATAGCGCAGCCCTAGACAGCGGATTAAAACACAGGACTAGATACATTTTTAGGTTTTAAAATAGATAATAATGAGAAGTTTGTGATTCTTATGAGACTTTTTCTATCAATGTTCTACACCAGGGGTGGACAAGTTCAGACATGGAGGGTCACACACAGACCTAGGTTTGAGGATTTCCTTTCTGTGCACTGGTGAGTCAATCAGGATGACTGGAAGGTCTCACCTGTCCACAGCAGGGATATCATCAAATACTGGCCTGTGTGTAGCCCTCCAGGACCAAATGTGCCAACCCCTGTTCTACACTGATGGTTTCAGCAGACATTGGTGATTTCTCAGAGTTTCTACTGCATGTTAGTGTGACAGATCCTTATATATCCCACACACTATTTTTGAGTATCTGGCATTCAACGTCAGAAATACAGTTACATTTTGAATTTTAATTAGACATAAACAACCAGCGATATAATACACACACTTCTGGTATCTATTCATTTATTTTTTACTAAGTGTTACAGTAGTTTTTGCAAAGTGGATTTCCTAAATGCTTGAGTGACTCAGTGTGTTGTCTCCTGTCCATCCAGGTGTCCTTCTAGAAGTCCCAAGTTCCCAGCACATCTGGCTCCAAGTCCAGCAGTCACGTACCTATAGTTAGAGCAAGGCATAAAATTCAGCTTGCAATAAAAAGAACACTCTCAGTCCCCATGAATGAGCTGTGCCAAGGGAAGAAGGGACTCAGGGGGTGCAGGGGAGGAAGGGATAAAAGTCATTTCAATTTAATCTCATTTAAAAAGACATAACTAATAAATTTGTATGGACTCTGCTGCAGGAGATGCGGGCTAGAGTCGATAGTGGTTTAAATCCCATTGAAAACACTGAAAAGCCCTAACAACAAAGCCCCTGCTCTGATTATCCCCTAGAGCTAAGACACATTCTAAGGAGGCGTCAATCACTTATTATTCCCGCATTGAACAAATGCAAAATCTTGACTGGAACAAATGCTTCCAACAGGCCTAGAACTCAGGGTTACATTTTGCTTTTGTTCCCAACCTAGCAGTTGGTATGTATTTGCCTTCCCCCCAGTACGACCACCCAGGAAGCCTTGTTTGGAGGCTGCCTTGGAGTGAGGGATGGCTGGTGACACAGTCTTATCAAGCACTACTTCCTAGGTGTTGCCAATAAGCCTGGTACATGGGAGACTTTCTAGAGATTGAGAAATATGTGGGGGGCTAGCCAAGTACTGTCCTTTCACTGCCAATGAGCCCATGTGTCCTCTGCAACAACTTTCACTTTACTCCATGTAGACACTGTTTGTTTCTTATACTAATATTTTAACAGGGTTTCTTGTTATTGCTAAATATCTATCTATCTATCTATCTATCTATCTATCTATCTATCTATCTATCTATCTATCTATGTGTCTATCTATCTATCTATCTATCTATCTATCTATCTATCTGTCTGTCTGTCTATCTATCTATTCATATCTCTGTATTTTTAGGCAATAGTCTTATATTCTTTTTAACCAGAGTGTGTTAAAATGACATAATACATATGAATGATGAAATGTGGTTAATGTATTTGAAACATACAATATTGAAGAACTATACATGGAAATATGCAACATGTTCTTAGCATGGAAAATAAAATCCAGCTTCTAACACATCTCATTTTACATGCAATTGCGCCGCTGTACAATCTAATATTTTGGTTTCTGCTGATAAAACTCCTGAGGTGGGAGGAAACTTTAATTCACAGGAAGTTTCTATCTGCACAGTGGGAATGTGGCATCTACAACTGCCAGTATTTTCATTGGATCGAATGAAAAGCTCATTAGTGTACAAGGACACACCTTCCTGAGAAACAAAATCAGCTGACAAAGGAAAATGGATCACTGCAGTAAATAATAATTTTGTATAAAAGATAAAAATGTGTTGGCTGTGTTTATTTTATTTGTACTTTCTAAAAACATTTTTTTTAGACTGTATTCAAAAGACCATATGGAAAAAAAATGACTATAGTGGCCCTTTAAAATGTAATAAATTAATGACACAACTGTGAGTCTAATGGGTATAAAGGAATAATCCTTTAATGATAACAGAAGCAATTCAAGGCACACAGCTTAAGTTCCCAATATGGTATAATTAACCTAATTATACCCTGAGATCTATTAGTGTCATATTCTTTAGGTCAGTTGCTTTTACACTGATAACAATGCATACAAGCCCATAGGGAGTAATTAGCAGTTATTTGATAATTAATTATCAACCTCATTGATTAGATATTAGCACAAGCTTGGTGGGTGGATCGTAAAAGCTGGTTGACAAAGAAAATGTAAAAAAAAAATGTAATGTAAGTTTTACTTCAAGTTTTAAATTATACCATATTTTAAACGGTCACTGTGACCCTTTAAGTGTTGTGGAATTTGGTGCTTATTTACATTTTCTACCATTATACTTTAGTTAAAAAGCCCCAACATATAACATTTTCTTGGCTCAAGGTACTAACGAGTTGAGTTCATCTAGTTCCTACCTTATTCTATACAGCTTGAGAGAGGGCTCAAAGGACAACACGCAAAGCTATGTGAATTTTAACCTTTATCTCTCCATCCATAATCAATTCCAATCCCAATAATGGTAATAACCAAAACTGTAACACTTATAAGCTTCTGTGATATCGCTGATTTAGTCTATCGGTTCATAGCCCACACTCTTAGAGTTAATTAATCATCTTAGATAATAATATTATATAAAAGAGATGATCTTTTCATGTAATTTATACTTAAAATACCTAACATTCAATTATATAGCTGTTTCACTCATGTAATAATAACCGTGTGGAATTATATGCATTAATACGTGTACATTTCAGTCCTGCAAATTAGACTTGCTGTGTCCCTTTAATTATATATCCTTTAGATTGTAAGTAGCGAGTTTCCATTCTAGTAGGGTGCTTTGGGAAAAAGACACGGAGCTCAAAACAGGGCCCTCTATTTTCTACAGTTGCTAATATTTGTATAATGTTGTATATTTCCTTTCTCTTACCCCTGTACAGCATTATCCTTCATATGCCCATGGTGTCTATTATACTAGAAACTGAGAGGTAACAATATTTTTTATCTCTATAATTTTATTATTATACAAATCAATAGACAAATGTCAAAGGAAATGTAGCAATACTCATCTGCTGGTTATTTGTGATTTAATACCTGGTGAATATTGAGGTATAATGTAATCACTATGCGTGTTGTTTACTGTTCCCGCACATTTGCATTACAGTGGGGGAACTAAGGCAGTTGATAAAGAAAGATGGCTTTAACAAACTTATTATAACAATTGTCTTACTGAAAATGGTGAACACTGCTGTCGAGACAGACTCAAGCCTTTCTCAATGGATGTTAGTGAATCTGGCCCTAAGTTCCTAAGAAAGGCATCACTGCCTAACTGCACTTGCAGAAAATTGAGGAACTATTCTGCAGATAAATCCTACCCTACTGAGATTGGTGCAAATTGAAGTTTGGCTTAGCACAATAGATTAAATAATCTGGATGGCCAGACAGAAGGAGTTTAGGAAGTTAACCAATCAATACTTATCCAATATACTGAGAATTGTAAAATAATAAAAAATAGTGATCACCTGATAATCCATTGCACCACCAGGGAAGTTACTGGGGAAGGGGCTCAATAAGAATTCCTTTCTCACCCTTAAAAGAGATGGGTCTCATATGTATATGGAGGTCAAAGCTACCACCAGTGCAAACAGTGCAAGACACCGAGGCCTCTGGCCTCTGAGGGGCCCTGACAGAGTTCCTGCAGGTTCCCTAAGGCCCCTGCAGGTTCTCTGGGGCCCCTGTGGTCCTCCTGTGGTCCCCATAGCCCTCTCATGGCCCCTGCGGGTCCTTTGTGGATCCCATGGGACTTCTGTGGTATCTATGGCCCCTGTAGATCCTAGGTCCCCACTGGGGTCCCTATGGCCCCCAGGGCCCCCATGGCCCCTTATGGCCCCCACAGACCTCCCGTGGGTCCCCTGTGTACATTATAGCCCACTGTGGCCGCCACTGTCCCCCTGTGTTCCCCCTCAGCCTCCTGTGTTGCCCCTCCCGGACCTCTGCAGCCTACCTCAGCCTCCTGTGTTCCCCTCAGCCTCCTGTGGCCCCTGCGCAGACCTCTGCGGCCCCCTCAGGCCTCTTTGGCACCACTCGGCCCTCTGGCCTGCCGTTGGCCCGCCTCACTCCAGGAAGTTGAGTGCAGCATTGAGCAGGTAAAAAAGTATTTATATAGGTGTATATATAGATATATATATATATATATATATATATATATATATATATATATATATATATATATATATAGGTGTAGAGGTATATGTAAATGTGTACATGTATATTTGATTAATAATTAATTAACAAATATTAATTAATATTTAATCTGCATTTTGCAGATCAGAGGAGATCTTAAAAGGTTGAACTTGATGGACTGAAAGTCTTTTTTCAACCTTAATTACTATGTAACTATATATATATATATATGTTATATGCTATATGTATATGCCCCCTCGTGGGGGTAGGGGGGGGCAAATTTTCTTTTTGCATCGGGTCCCCCTATGCACTAGCTCCGCCACATATATACAGTACAAGTAGGAGTCAAGTGACCAGTATACCCATGGTGTTTAAGCTATCAATTTGGTTACCAGGGAAATGGCAATCCCCTGACAGCATTAGTTTATATGGAGGGAAGGGGGTGGGGGCTATAAAACATCTCAAGGGCATCTCACATTATCTCCTGATTTACTATGTACTATTTCCTATGGGGGGTTCCCTGGTGGTCCAGTGGTTAGGATTTGGTGTTTTCACCGTTGTGACCTAGGTTCGATTCCAGTCAGGGAACAAAGAGGTCACACTGCCCTGAAGCCATGCAGGGTTGGGCTTTGTCAGTACCTGGATAGGAGACCACCTAGGAAAACCAGGAGCTGTATTCTCCACTGGAGAAGGAACTGGCAACCCAATATCTCTGCCATGAATACCAAGTGGATCAGCATGGTGTGTTACAGTCCATGAGGTCACGAAGAGTCAGACATGACTGAACAACGCAAACACATTTCCTATGGGGAATTTACTAAACACATTTCGATACAAGAACTCTTTTTCACGGCCAATGATCCATGTTCACCTCTGCTGACCCCTTCTTCATACACTCCGCTTTCTTTGTGGTCCAGCTCTCACATTTGTATGTTATTACTGGGAATACCATAGTTCTAACAATGCATACCTTTACTGATAGTGTATTATCTTTTTACTAGCTTGTCGAAGTTGGCCATAGCTATCCTCCCAAGAAAGAAACATCTTTTAATTTCATGGCTGCAGTCACCATCTGCAGATCTTGGATCCCAGGAAAATAAAATCTGTCACTGCCTTCTTCCCCATATTTGCCAGGAACTGAGATTGGCGTTTGCCATGATCTTCGTCTTTTTAACGTTGAACAGCAGGCCAGTTTTTGCACTCTCTTCTTTTACCCTCATTAATAAGTCCTTTAGTTCCTCCTCACTTTCAGCCATCGTTGTAGTATCATCTGAGGTTGTTGATATTCCTTCCACTAATATTGATTCTGGCTTTACACATGCACTCTGCGTATAATTTGAATAAATAAGGTGACAATATACTACCTTGTCGCACTCCTTGATCCATTCTGTTTTTTCATGTTCGGTTCTGACCGTGGTTTTTTGGTCCACATACAGATTCCTCAGGAGGCGGATGAGATGGTCTGCAACTAACAATAAAACATCCTTGAAAGCAGACGCTGGTGCAACTTCTGCAGGGGCTGCAAATTGCTTTGCCAAGACGGCAATGATACTTATCCTCATAGGAAACAGTCACACTAGCCTTCACAGCTCTTGCACAGCTTAATGAACCTATAGGACTGAATATTATTTATATTCTTCAAAAGATTTAGAACTTTTTATTTGCGTAAATTAAGATCCTGAAAAATGGATATTCTGTTATGTTGATTACTGTAAATTATCTGAGAATTAAGCAAGGAGCTACAATTTTGGAGAGAATTTACTAAGCATCTCAAGTGCATGTCACATACAGAGTAGCGAATGCATTTTTTGGCCATGTGTATTTTAACAGATGTTTCTGCTGATGCATGTTCAATTACATGTAAAATACAAAATGCATGCACATGTGTTAGGATTCTACTTGTTTGTCATATTGGTTGGCAAAGGCTCACTTGTTGGCATTACATCATTTATGACATATAATAACAATAAATCCGGAAAAATTATAACATGCTCATGCATTTTCATCAGCACCACATATAATTCACTTTTGTTTATAATGTGAGTCTGGCAACAATATCAGGAAATTCTTAAAAAGATCATAATCATAATTTGTATTTATATTTGTGGATAATTATTAATTTACTCTACTATAAGCTTGAGTTGTGTTTACAGAATTTGGCAGTTATTTTTAGCCATGTGTGTTCTATGTAAATGACTGAATATTAGTAATATCATTTTAATTATCTATAAAATATATTGCTATTGCGGGACTGAAACATGTGATGGTGAGATTTATCTTTAGTGAGTTTGGAGAACTTATGTTTTCACAGTGTGGCACCAATAACACCTCCATAAAACACTTTAACACACCCATTAAAAACCCTTAAACATGACTTGTGATAAAACATTTTAAGCTTGCAGAAAAAGCAGAAAAGGCATTTAATAAATGACCTGTTATACTCCATTACCCTATTTCTATTCAAGACAGTAACATTTTAAAATATGACTATAGCGGTCCTTTAATTTTTTATTCATATATTAGATGTGACATTAGCCATGTTTGCCACACATATTCTACATGATCTTGTGACTTCTATTATAAAATAACTTCAAGATGTGATAGCATATGAACTTAGGAAATATATACCGTATTTGCCGGCGTAAAAAGACGACTTTTTAGTCCTGAAAAACAGGCCTCCAAGTGGGGGGGTCGTTTTATACGCTGGGTACAGAGCTTGTGCCTCCCCCCTCCTCATCCTCAACCCCCCTCCTCATTCTAATCCCCCCCTCCTCATCGTAAACCCCCCTCCTCACTTTACACCTCTAAATACCTCCCCCTCTCCCTTTCCCCTCACCTACCTGGCACCCGGTATATGATTATGACGTGGAGCGCATGTGACGTCACATGCGCGCCGGGTCAAGAAGGAGCGGAGGCCGGAGCAGAAGCAGGTAAGTGATGGGAAAGGGAGAGGGGGAGGTATTTAGGGGGGTTTAGGTTGAGGAGGGGGGTTGAGGAGGGAGGTTGAGGAGGGGGTTGAGGATGAGGAGGGAGGTTGAGGATGAGGAGGGGGGTTGAGGATGAGGAGGGGGGTTGAGGAGGGAGGTTGAGGAGGGGGTTGAGGATGAGGAGGGGGGTTTAGGAGGGAGGATAAGGATGGGGGGGAGGTTGAGGATGAGGAGGGGGGTTGAGGTTGAGGAGGGATTTGGAGTGGCAATGTTGGGGGGTCGTCTTATACGCCCAGTCGCTTTATACACCGTCAAATATGGTAATAGACCTTTGATTTAAATGCTGGATAGGATTGCTATCCCATCACAGATCTCATCATTATCTAAATGAATACAGAGGGGTTGGTCTCTAAGTGTTATTTTGAGCCTTACGTCACCTGGCTTATGATATTTTTGCATATGTCTTCACGATTAAGGGATTTATTTATTTATAACTTTTTCACTATAGTTTTTTGTCTGCCCATATACTGAGGACCTCTGTTTGAAAATATATGGATCCTCAAATATTTCCAAATATAGTGACTGCAAAGGACCATGATGGGACAAAAAGAATCAAAAACATCTAACGCAATCCTTTCTATCCTTCACAGTACTCACTAATCTTTCTTTTTATAATTAACCAATTATCTCATCACAATTCATCAGCATCTACAGTACTCTCAACGCTGTTTTCTCCTTTCCACTAACAGTGAAGAAATTATCTAACATCAAGATCTGAAAGCTTGTGATGCGCCTATCCACAGATAGCTAATATTATAAATATAAATTCATGGCAAGTTCTTGTGAAAATGTTATGATTATGTCCATAATTGTATAATATCTGCCATCCATGACTTTCTTATGTAGTGATGACAGTTCTAGATATAAAGTAGTATATGTGAAAGTGAGGGAGAACTGCACACCTTATTAGAATAAATTAATATTAGCAAATACAGTGAAGGGAACTTCAGTGAAGAGCTGTGATAGCTGGCAATGTATCTTTTTCCCCCAAAACATTTTCATTCTAGAAAAACAGCTCTAGAAAAGAAGATAACAATAAATTGAGTACATTAAAATATTTGTGAGCTAAACAGTTGGGACAAACAAAAAGTGTAAATAATCCTTAAATAAAAATAATTAAAAAAACAATTATTGAACGATTTTGTTTTTGAATTTGTTACAAAAAAATATATTTTAACATATTGATATAGGGTAAACTAGTAAAGCTGAGCTTTGAGAGGACTGTGGAAAAATTAACCTTCATGTTTTTTACTAAGCTATGTTCTTATTTTTTTTAATATATTTTCTTATGATAATAAACTAAATGTACTGTAGTGTGTAAGACATGCCCAGAATTATATCATAAACATTTTAATAGAAAAGGATTCATTGAAATCATGCATATGCTTTAAGGCTATCCGCTTTAGGATTTTATATCTATATAAGAAGTATTGTTGCAGAAATATTTTACTATATCTCCTAAAAAAACGACGTAACAATGGTTTGCAAAAGATTTTTATCTGGGAGACTTTGCTTAGTGACACCCTATAAATGTATTTATCAATGTCTTGCACCTGCACTAATGTAAAGAACTGCAGTGGATTTGTTTTGTTTTCTTTGACAAATTGGCCACTGAGTCTGGCTGTGGATTTTTCCCTGTTCCACAACCGGGGAAGTCTGATAAATAGACCTCCAGGTGTCAATTTTAAGACAAAGACGCATTTGTCCCTTCGTCCGTTGTCCATAGAGTGCACACAGACAAAAATCCCACTAATAGCACCCGGAAACATGTAAAACAAAACTCAACTGATGCCCCCAAAACTGCCCTGGCTCTTTTATTGCCATTATATATCTTAATTATGCAATTGTTAGCTTTAATCTCTCTGCTGTCTATTAGCAGTGAATTTCTTAAATGCTAATTTCTAAGGAGCACTATTTAAAAACTGTAATTAGAAAAATGTGAAAAATGTTATTTAAATATGAATGTGACAATTCTTTAGTCGATGGAGAGTCATTGACATTAAGCATATTATTATTATCTTTTATTTGCAACATATTCTGTAGCGGTATACATGGGTTATGAAAAACAATATTAATACATGGCAAAAGATTAGAGGGCCCCGTCTTTGAGCTTAAAATCTAACATATATAGGGCCTTATTCAATTACAAGCCTGCAGATTAAGTTATACAGGCCGTATGTTTGCGGGCTTGAGATTTGCTACAATTACAGAGCGATTCAATTAAACAAGCCCGCAACTTATGGGCTGAAAGCCGAAACCGTAAACCATGCAATCGTAAGTAGTATTTCAGAGCGTGATCATGATAAATTAAGCAAGGCCGTATCTACCAATTCAAAAACAGACAATAGTAAAGGAGACCGTCATCATGACATCAATAAAACATGGAGGTTAAACGTCAATCAATTAGCGTTTAGAAGTCCGAAAGAGACTTGCAATCCTGCAATGTACAAAATAATGAAAATGAATGGCGATACTGTTTCAGTCCATGTGGGTGGCCTGATATGTATTAACTCCTTGATTACCGAGATTGATATAACACCGAAATGACACATACAAAAATAATAATTTTGTATTGCAGATTTGCGAGCTTGAGACTGTTGTGCAATTAATTCTAATGTATTTCATCGCTTTCCCTGGTTATTTACAGTGCAGTATTGATTTTTTGTTTGCATTTACAGTGTTTAACCTCTTGCGAGTCCTATCTCGTACCCATAGGATTTCTTCTACATTTGCCATTTACGGGTGTGAAAATATTTGCAGGCTTGAGGAATTGTAGCAATCGAATGGCGATTTGCGATTTTAGAGAGTAACATTTACAGACTCGAAAGAACAAAGGCTTAGATAGGTCAGAGTTACGATTTTGACAACTGCAGGGATATTCAGCCTGTAACCCGTAGATTGTTTGAGGCTCACAAAAAATTGAATAGCAAATTAGTTTATGGGCTACATTATGGGCTCCCGTAAACAACAACAGCTCAATTGAATCGAGGCCATAGTGTATTCCCCAAAGCACCTTACAAGACTGAAAAACGCTCAAACTTTAAATCGAAAGGCATACAGAGAAATGTTTTTTATTTTCTTATATACATTTTAGAAAGATAATAATTGTGAAATCTAAAATTTGAGACAAGCTGATGACTATATGTAGCTGCTCATTTTACCCTCTGCCATCATAATGCTTGGATGCCATAGACTTAAAATTGTTCCTTTTAGTTTGGTATACTGTAACAACGACTTTTTCTCAGATTGGGGGAATTTACTAAGCATCTCAAGTGTAGTTCATGCCATTTCTTTATTTACTATGCACTATTTCCTATGGTGAAAAACAGCCCGTTTCAATTGATCTCAGGCTCTCACACACACATTTTGGCTGCAATTATTAAGGTTTTAGGCAGTGGTATGGCTATTGGGTTATTGAATTCAGGGCCCTAGTGCAAAATAATGCAGGGGCACCCCTTGCAAGTTTTCTATACACCCCATAGGTGCCAATAAAAAGCCAAAATTAGATAATCAAACCACACTTATAAAAATAATTATCTTCTCCCATTCCCTAATAAATTAAGAATATCTATTTACTCCAGACCACTACCAGCAGCAGAGGGCCCTAATCCTTTGGCGGGCCCTGGTGCTTTACACCTGCTGCACCGGCCACAGCTCTGCCACTGGGTGTGTGCCTTTACAGCAGTGAGACAAGTATTTCCAATCCCTGTTATTTTAACAAGTGTATAAGAGCTCTCCAACCTCTCAACTTGGCAAATGTGGCCCGCTGAGTGTGTTAACATGAATTCAAACTCAGTTGATATATCTCTTAACATTAAATGGACCCAGTTATTGCAGACATGAAAAGTACACACATAAACAAACATAATTATGTAAGTAGTGAGTTTCCAGTCTTGTAGGGTGCTTTGGAATAAAGCACTTTTACACAGATTTTAAGCTCAAAACAGGGCCCTCCATTTTCTGCAGTTGTTAAAATATAATTTTTTCTTATTCACTTACCTGTACAGCGCTACGGAATATGTTGGCGCGATACAAATGAACGTTAATAATAATAACAATAATTACAACAAGTTGTTACTGAAATATTTGAGTAAAAGTGTTAGATAACTGAGCTAAATGTGTGTTTTAAGCATAAATTACCGTAGCTTATTGTACATGACTAATTATCTCCAACAGAAAATAGTGATAGACCACATGAGCATGTACAGTTGGTAGAGCAGATTAATGACAAGGCCTTGAAGGCCAGTGTAAATGTTTTTCATGTTAAACTTGTTTTTTAGTTCACCATTAACATAAACATTTTTGCAAATACAGCAGCAAATCAAAGCAACAGCCAGAAAATATAATTAAAAATACAACCTCATTAATGGCCATTGCTTTCCCCCTACATATCTCTCTCATTGTTCTAAGCACTACTAAAATAAAGTGAAAGATTTCAATTGAGATAACATTATTAAAGCCTTACCAAGACAGCCTAATCAATGTTATCTCAGTTGAAATATTTGATACGGAAGAGGTACAATGGGCAAGGGTGAAACAAGTAGAAGGAGACAGCAGTCGGGAGGGACTGCATTTCAAAGCAAGAGAAGACGCAGAGGTTAAAATATTAAGAGCAATACAAAGCTAGGCACTCAGATCTTGAGCAGAAAGAGAGGCAGAGGCAGGCACCCCTAGGGCATTGCATTTCAGGGTGAAAGAGAAAGAACCTGTATTGGGCATTTTCCAAAGATCTGCTGGGAAAAGGCTTCTATCTACCCTATTTGACATCACCGAGCATCAAAATGGACATGATCAGGCATGTTGTGGCAGCGAATACTTAATAAGATTAAAGAAACAGCCTTGCTAGAAAAGCTGACATCTATACTAGAGAATCACTTGGGCCGATACCTTGAACAGTGGGCATCTTGGTTAAACCAATAAATTGTCTAACATGCCCCCTAATGCAAGTCTTACCTGGAACCAGGGGCACCCCTCTAAACTACTCTTAAATCCATCCTTTCCTCTCCCTTTCTATTCCCCCTCTCCACAACATCCCCCATTTTGTTTTGGACTTTATACTTTCTATAAAAAAGGAAATGATATATGGAAGTGACATTTATATGACTACTGCAAATTGCCCATCAAAAAATGACGGCAATAAAATTTGAAGCCATGGCAATGCTGTTTGCCACACAAGGTAAGGCTTTTGCTTCTCATAGGACCTTCAGAGCTCATTGCGAGCCTCTCCTCTCATGTACTTCAAGTTTCCTGCTTTGCGATAATCACCTTCGGCGCTCATCGCAAAGACAGATATATACATACAGTGTAAAATATAAAAAAATGTAGTACAGTGAATTAATAAACTAAAATGAATTAATAACTTAATATACTTTACCTATTTATATTTAATATGCAGCAATCAATATCCTGAAGAGCTAACAATCTCTTTGGATTTTCCTGCAGCATACAATGTACAGTTGGACTGTTGATCACCTGCAGAGAAAGTGTCAGAGTGCTGCGTGCACGAGGCCAAACAGTTTGTTTAGGCGAGTAAAACAGCATTTTAGAATCGTAATGTTATGATTTGCAAGTTAGTGTTGGAAAATGGCGGCTTTTTTCTATGTGTTACTTGGCTCGCGAGCATTTTTCGTCTGTTGCAATGGTATAGTGTGTATCTCCTACGTTCCTGGCTAACTCGTACGTGCCTGACGGTGATTTTCGCGCCTCGGTCTCCTTTGTTTTTTTCAGTCGCCAATTTTTTTCTCACTTAGGCAATTTTCGAGTGCCGAAACTCAGCAAATTCGTGTGCAACCTTACTTCCAAGCATCCTGGCGTTGCCCCCGTGCTGTGTGTAAGTGTTTTTTTAATTTTATTTTTTTTCGTGTTTTTCGATTTCCGCGGTTCGGCCGTTAAAGTCGTATTTTTGCGAGGTAGTTTTTTTTTGCCCCCCGAGATTCCAAGGTCAGAATTTTTTCTCTAAGTCCTGCGTTCCTCAAAGACTTGCAGACTAAGTCCCACGTCTTTCAATGCCCGAACTACTTGCCTCGCACCGCAAGGCTCGCAGGAGAGCCTTTGGCGCTCATTTTGCCTAAGTCTCGCGCGTTTTAATGCCTCAACGGCTCGCCTCGCTGGAGCACCTTCGGCACTCATTTCAGTCTAAGGACCCGCGTGTTTCAATGCCTCAGCTGCTCGCCTTGCTTCGCGAGGCTACCAAAGGGATGAATGCCTTCATGCTCGGAAGGATTTTATGGTCAACAGCTCGCCTCGCTTTGCGAGGCTCGCAAGCGTGACGACAACTAGCAGTTTGACAACTATTATATGTGATGTAAAATCAACATCCCCTTCTGTACCTTTTTGTGGTGAAGGGGCTTGTATGAAGCTTTGAGCTATACCGTGCGGTCCACTGGAGAAGTACTGGCAGTCCAATCCAGTATCTTTGCCAAGAAAACCTTATGGATAAGCACAACCAGACACAGAGATTGTGCCTGTTGCTATGGCCCATAGGGTCATAGAAAGTTGGACGCAACTGAACAAATGAATAATAATAAAATCAACATAATTGTATGACAATGTGTAAACGACCTATCTGTGCAGCTGAATCACTCTTCCATAATAAAAAAGAGAAATTAAAAAATTAAAAAAATAGAACCTGGTAATGAAAGATCAAGAGGATGCCGGATCAGACATATGGCTGCATGGAACATCTCTAAAGCTTAGACATTCCATACCTTAGTCACCTAATAAGGGTTACAGAGAAGCAGATCTGCTCCAGGTTGTAAACAAATGATTTTCTTCACATACTATTTTTATTGCTAATTAGTTAATAAATTAACAAACATAATAATAATAATGTATGATCACTACAGTGATCCTTTCAAAGAGCAGGTATAGAACTAATCATTTGCACCTAGTATATTCGGTACCTATAAAATAATGCCATCATGACATCTGTGAATCTAAGGATTTTCTTTTTCAATAGGATCAAACCCCTTACCATTCTCCTTGCCCGTTTCCTACTTTCAGCTCAAATTTCAAAGAAATACAATGTTTCAACTTTAGTACATGAGAATGGGCAAACAACGCAGTTTTTAACTCTGAAAATATGATAATAATTTGCACATAAAAGAGTGTTTTGGCTTAAGAAAAATCTAGAGGCACCATATTACACCATAACCCATTTTTAGGTTATCCTAAAGAAGCATGAAAAAATGGCTATACATTGTATTATCATTGTCATATTTTGCTAAAGTGGACCAGTCCCGATAAATTAGCTATTTGTGTTGCATTTGTATGTAAATGAGAAGCTTCTAAATACTAATTAGCTTATTTGATGTTCTAATTAAAATCAGTGTCTGCCTGTAGTCACCAATATAATGACTCCCAATATTGTCGTTCATTTAGAACCCCTCCCTCACCCTTGTCATGTACTATGAGTTGAAAATTAGCATACTGAGCGACACAAATCAAAGCTGTATTTCACAGGAAAATGTGTAGTACAATGTATAGCCAACTTCCTGCTAGAGTGCCACTGTCCAACCTTGGGTGGAATGTAGTAAAGGATCCCAGGTGGGTGTGATAGCTCCCAGTAACCACTGATTCAGCATCCCCGGTCATCATGTGGTTTACAAACTGATTTTTCTGCTTCACAAATAGGCATGCATGTAGACATGAACTTGCATCCTCTTAGAAAGTTATCCCCATTGTTGCATATGTATATTGTAAATATATATATACAGTATAATGTGAAGATGTATAATGTAAATGTAGATAGATAGACAGATAGACAGATAGACAGACAGTCAGGTAGATAGATAAATAGATAGAGATAGATAGATAGATAGATAGATAGATAGATAGATAGATAGATACTAGAAAATTGCCCCTGTGTGTGTGAGAGACTTCCTGAAATATTTTTTTTGTAGAAACTATTGTTTACAAAAAAAAAACTACCAAAACAAAATAAAAATCTAATAATAAAAATATTAAAATTGAAATCAATCCTCCAGAGATGATCTGTGATGCCCATGTCCTCAGTCTTCGCCCCTGTATAAGTGGGCACATCCATGTTGATTGTAGAAATCTGTCCTTTTCTTTTTTGATTGATTGAAGACCCTCAACCTAAAAAAATCTGTTGTGTAAAAAAAAAAAAAAATAGCAAAACTAATGGAGCTCCTCCTCTATTTCATTAGCCAATCAGATATGAGTAACACTAGAATAAACCCCTATTCTGACTAGCTGGCATTTCAACCAATCAGAATAGAGGAAAATATGATTGTTAGAGTGTAACCAATCAGAATGTACAGATTTCAATCCATGCATTCTGACTGGTTGAAATATTTACCAATCAGAAAAAAGGTGGTGGCTTTCTCAGAGTTCCTAAATTCATTCACACATATTTCAGCACTCATAACAATTAGAGACTCCATAATGATCCCATTGGGGTCTAAAACATTTTAATACCCACAATGCTGATATTCAGCTTTACGGGTTTCAACCCCTCTACCCAGCATATTTTAAACTGAAATAAAATGATAAAACTATGGTCCCCTTATGGTAACATGTTAAATTTAGGTGCCATAGAGTTCCATAGGGCCAACATGGTAATGAGTTAATATTAGGTTCCATGTAGGCACCATAGGGACACCCATGGGGTTAATGAAAGCCTGATGGCCCTCCCCTGGGTGTTGAGGGGGGTTTTGGGGGATATCTGTGGGCATAGGGTGTAACAGATTAGTGTGGTGCATTAGGTAGGTATGTTATCACATATATAGTTGTGAGCATGCGGGCCGTTGCTCATGCTTGCGGGCTCGGGCGAAGCGAGGGACGCAGTTCCCCGCAAATGCGGGTCCTCGCGAAGCGAGGGTCCGCATTTGCGGAGGTGGAGGCTCCAACGTCGGCTATGTTAACACAAACACACCACACACACAACTTTTTAACAAAAAAACCCCAACCTCCCAGCCAAAAAAAACCCAACGTAATGTTCCCACAAATGAGGATCCTCGCGAAGCGAGGGTCCGCATTTGAGGAGGTGGAGGCTCCAACGTCGGCTCTGTTAACACACACACACACACACACATACACGGCTTTTAAAAAAAACAAAATCTCAAAGGCGCCTCACACCCCGTTACACACACACACCAAGGCCGAGGGCCTCAGTTGCTGGCATGGAGCGCAGAAGGCGCTCCATGCCAGCAACTGAGGCCCTCGCTTCCGCAAATGCGGGTTCTCGCGAACCATTTAGGGAATGAGGCAACCTTAACGTAACAGACACCCACACGCACTAAGAATCCCACTATAATGGCAGACCCGCGATTTACTAACAACAGTGAAAACACACCAAATACTTACAAAAACTACATAAAAAGCTTACCCATAGCAAGGGGGGGCATCCAGGACCTCTGAAAGTGAGGTTACATCTCCATTTAAGTCCAAATTCCCGAGTTCAGACACACGAAAATCCCCTAAGCAAGAGAAAAAATGGCTGCCGAAAAAAAAGAAAACGAGGCTCACCTCGGAAACCTGCATTAACCTCAGAACCACCCTTAACGTAACTAACACCCACACGCACGAAAAATGGCGGAACTGCGCGCACCTAAAAACACTCAAAACACACCAAATACATCTCCATTTAAGTCCAAATTCCCGAGTTCACACACACGAAAATCCCCTAAGCAAGAGAAAAAATGGCCGCCGTAAAAAATGAAAACGAGGCTCAAAGACCCAGGAGCGCTTAGCCACCTACAACTTACCCAAGAAGGGATCCGAGATAAGCTCGGAAACCCGGATTAACCGCAGGGGATCCGAGATAAGCTCCGAGCCCTGCATTAACCCCACATTAACCATTGCAGTGGGAGTCCCGATTGCACGCAATCGGGGAACTTCGCTGCAATCAAAATTCAAAATCCCTGCGTTACAGGTCCTTAAAGGACCGTAAAGGTCCTTAAAGGACCCGTTGTAAAAGAGAACAAAATTAACACTGTCACCCTGTCAATCATGGGGGTCAATACGGACCCCCATAAAACCCTCATTAACCCTGTTACTCATGGGGGTCAATAGAGACCCCCATAAGCCCTTCATTAAGCCTGTCACTCATGGGGGTCAATACAGACCACCATAAGCCCTTCATTAACCCTGTCACTCATGGGGGTCAATACAGACCCCCATAACCCTCTATTTAACCCCATCAGTCCCATAAGGGTATATTAACACCATTATGGGCCTGTTATAACACTACATTAACCACATAAGTATAAACACTATACTGCACTATACCACTCCCAATAAAACATTAAATATCAACTAAACACCCTCTACACTAACCTATTAACATCTACACTACCTACCCCCTATTAACCCCCACCACTCTAATTACAGAAAATAAAAAAGCCTAAAGTCACAAACAAAAAAAAACGACATTACATCAAATAAAAAACCTAACTCACAAAAAAAAATCAACTACATTACACAAAATAAAAAAACCTTAGTCACAAAAAATAAAAAAAGGAACATTACAGACAAAGAAAAAACATTACAACCCCGCCCACTACAGAAAAAAAATAAATACACACCTGAAAAGGAAATACATATAATACAAATACATACAATACAAATACATACAATTACAATACAATTACATACAATTACAATACAATACACCACTATCTAACATACATCACACAACCTATCTAAATAAATAGCATAATATAATATACATCCTATCTACATAATAATACATTCCCAATCTATCTAAATAAATAACACAATTTAATATACAATACATCCTATGCTATCTATATAAAACCCCTAGCTAACATACAATAAATGCTATCTATATATTAAGTAATCTAAGTCTAAGCTAAAATAAAAAAAATTAAGCCCACTTACCTTTGCAGATGTACATTGGGATCAGCCACCTCCGAAAACATTTTTTTTAAAAATTAGTGCAACACGTTTACAGTTATAAAATAAACATTCTATACATTCTATACATTCTAAATATTCTACTCACCTTTCTGCTATGTCCCGTCCGGCATTCTTTAAATCCTTCTCCGGCGCGGCACCTGTTAAAAAAAACACAACATTAATACACATACATCAAAATAAAATAAACATAATCTACATTATACTTACCTCCCCGCGATGTCTCCGGCCTCCTCCGGATCCTGTTCTGCCATGCCCTGTAAAAAATAATAATAAAAAAAATATATACTTACATCCGAACTCCTGGACATCCCCAACGCTAATGAGGCTCCAGGAGAATTTTCCGGAAGAAAATAAGCAATGGCCCCTTCTGATTGGTTGAAAACGCTGTCTATCAAATTCACCCAATCAGGAGGCGCCAATGTGTGAGTCAATCAGAAAGGGATACACCCTAAAATCTCACTCTGATTGGATAATGCACCTATCAATTTTTATTTAATCCAATCACAAGTCGCAGATGCCTTCAGCCAATCACAATGGAATACACCCCCACAGGGTGATCGGTTGGAGACTTTGCGCATTCTGATTGGTTGCACTGACAATAGCCAATCACAATGGAATACACCCTCACGTACTGATTGGTGAAGGATTTGCGCATTCTCATTGGCTACTGTTAATATCAATCAATATTACAGCCAATGGGAAGGCGCAGATGTCTTCACCAATCAGTACGTGGGGGTATATTCCATTGTGATTGGCTGATGGCAATAAAGCCTTAGGATTGGTTCAAATAAAGATTGAAAGGTATGTTATCCAATCAGCGTTGTATTTTGGGGTGTATACTTTTTTCATTGGTTCACATATGGGGTCTTCTCATTGGCTGAATTTGATAGAAAGCCTTTTAAGCCAATCAGAAGCCGCCACTGCCAATTTTTGTCTGGAACACTCCATAGGAAGGTCATTAGCGTCGGAGACATCTGCCAGGGCGGATGTGTGTTGTTTTTTTTTTTTTTTTTTTTTTTTTTAAAGGCGCGGATGCTTCCGGAGAAGACGAGGAGGCCCGGAGACATCGCGGAAAGGTAAGTATAATGTAGATTGTGTTTATTTAACTTTGCTTTATGTTTACTAATGTAATGTTTATTTTTACAGAACTACCGCCGGACAAGACGCAAAGATGGCAGACGGAACATGGAGGACGTGACATGCTGGGACGTGACATGCTGGAAAGGTGAGTATAATATTTAGAATATTTAGAATATTTAGAATGTTTAGAATGTTTAGAATGTTTAGGTATTTTATGTAAACGTGTTGTATTAATTTTTTAAATCTTTTTTACCGTAGGTTGCTAATCTGAAGAAACATCTCAAAGGTAAGTGGTCTTAATTATTTCATTGTAGCTTACAATTAGGGTAGCTATATATATATATATAGATAGCATGTATTGTATATTACATAGATAGGGGGATATATTATTACATAGTATTGTATATTACATAGTGGGATGTATATTACATTACATAGTGGCATGTATATTAGATAGTGGCATTTATATTAGATAGTACCATGTATAATAGATAGTGGCATGTATATTACATAGGGTTGTATTGTATTTAATTGAATTGTATTGTATTTAATTGTATTGTATTGTATTTTATTGAATTGTATTGTATTGTATTTTATTTAATTGTGTTGTATTGTATTATATGTATGTATTATATGTATTTCATTTTCAGGTGTGTAATTTTTTAACAAATTTTGTAGTTACGGGAGGTTGTAATGTATTTTTTTATTTTCTGTAATGTTCCTTTTTTTATTTTTGGTCACTTAGGTTGTTTTTTTTTGTTCTGTAATGTACATTTTTTATTTTTGGTGATTTTCGTTTTTCTTATTTTATGTCATGTAGATTTCTGCTTTTTGAGGAATTTAGTTACTTGAGGCACACAGTACACTCACATTGTGTGACAAACAGCATTTCAACACTTTCTTTTATTGACCGTAATTTTTTGACGGGCAAGTCGCTAGTTAATATACAGTCCGGTCCATAAATATTGGGACATCAACATAATTCTAATCTTTTTGGCTCTATACAGCACCACAATGGATTTGAAATGAAACGAACAAGATGTGCTTTAACTGCAGACTTTCAGCTTTAATTTGAGGGTATTTACATCCAAATGAGGTGAACGGTGTAGGAATTACAACAGTTTGTATATGTGCCTCACACTTTTTAAGGGACCAAAAGTAATGGGACAGATTAACAGTCATAAAACAAACTTTCACTTTTTAATACTTGGTTGCAAATCCTTTGCAGTCAATTACAGCCTGAAGTCTGGAACGCATAGATATCACCAGACGCTGGGTTTCATCCCTGGTGATGCTCTGCCAGACCTCTATTGCAACTGTCTTCAGTTCCTGCTTGTTCTTGGGGCATTTTCCCTTCAGTTTTGTCTAGAGCAAGTGAAATGCATGCTCAATCGGATTCAGATCAGGTGATTGACTTGGCCATTGCATAACATTCCACTTCTTTCCCTTAAAAAACTCTTTGGTTGCTTTTCCAGTATGCTTCGGGTCATTGTCCATCTGCACTGTAAAGCGCCGTCCAATGAGTTCTGAAGCATTTGGCTGATTATGAGCAGATAATATTGCCCGAAACACTTCAGAGTTCATCCTGCTGCTTTTGTCAGCAGTCACATCATCAAAAAAAACAAGAGAACCAGTTCCATTGGCAGCCATACATGCCCACGCCATGACACTACCACCACCATGCTTCACTGATGAGGTGGTATGCTTTGGATCATGAGCAGTTCCTTTCCGTCTCCATACTCTTCTCTTCCCATCACTCTGGTACAAGCTGATCTTAGTCTCATCTGTCCATAGGATGTTGTTCCAGAACTGTGAAGGCTTTTTTAGGTGTTGTTTGGAAAACTCTAATCTGGCCTTCCGGTTTTTGAGGCTCACCAATGGTTTACATCTTGTGGTGAACCCTCTGTATTTACTCTGGGGAAGTCTTCTCTTGATTGTTGACTTTGACACACATACACCTACCTCCTGGAGAGTGTTCTTGATCTGGCCAACTGTTGTGAAGGGTGTTTTCTTCACCAGGGAAATCAGTCATCATCCACAGTTGTTTTCCGTGGTCTTCCGGGTCTTTTGGTGTTCCTGAGCTCACTAGTGCGTTCTTTCTTTTTAAGTATGTTCCAAACAGTTGATTTGGCCACACCTAATGTTTTTGCTATCTCTCTGATGGGTTTGTTTTGTTTTTTCGGCCTAATGATGGCTTGCTTCACTGATAGTGGCAGCTCTTTGGATCTCATATTGAGGTTTAACAGCAACAAATGCAAATAGCACACTTGAAATGAACACTGGAGCTTGTATCTGTTCTTTGTAAATGGGATAATGAGGGAATAACACACACCTGGCCATGGAACAGCTGAGCAGCCAATTGTCCCATTACTTTTGGTCCCTTAAAAAGTGGGAGGCACATATACAAACTGTTGTAATTCCTACACCGTTCACCTTATTTAAATGTAAATACCCTCAAATTAAAGCTGTTAAAGCACATCTTGTTAGTTTCATTTCAAATCCATTGTGGTGGTGTATAGAGCCAAAAAGTTTAGAATTGTGTCGATGTCCCAATATTTATGGACCTGACTGTATAATGCTGATGACCATGCATGGGCATGGAATAATTTTGCTTGGTTTGTTATTGTCATACATCATTATTTACGAATTACCAACCATTGCAGGTTTGCAAACAAATATGGCACGTGCACCAAAGGAGAAATCTGCACATGCCTGATCCCTATAACACCCATGAGCTAACCTGATCGCAATGTGTAAAGAGCTGGATAGGGGTTGTATACATACTGCTACATCGTAGACCTTATTATAATACCAGAGATTTTGTAAATTGCATGTAGATCTGAGTAGCACTAGCTGACTGTGGCTTATCATGGTTCATGTTAGTAAATGACCCACATCATTTGGAAAGGAAAAAAATACTGTAATTGTGAAAAACAACTTTTACGTAACAAAATTCTGCAAAATTTGAGGGGTCAGCAACACTTTCCCTTGTAGTGCAATGGCCATATTTGTTTTGGGAAACTTAAAAAAAAAAATATATATTCTTTACAAAAAATAATTTGATATTAGCATAAGAATACATACAAAAATGACAAATAGTATGAGTAGAGTTCCCTGCTCTCATAAGAGCTTACAATCTAAGCAATTGTTTGGTTATGCAGTAGTGAAATGGACAATGATAGAAAAAAATCAAAGCAGTTCCATGTTTTCTACAATTAATAATGGGCAAAAAGTTTTACAAGATTGATGGATTATGACAGTTGATGGATTATTTTATGCTATTGTATCAAATACAGGCAGTGTCAATTGTTGTTATGAAACCTCCTGTTTTCAACAAGCTAATCTTACTCGCCAACTCATTTCCCTAGAATCACTAAGCTTTATTGGGTCTGTAATAGCCCTCCAAGGACCCTGCAATAACCTAATGAATCTACCACATTGTAAACCTGGGCTTATCTTTTACAGCTCTAAAACAGAGATAGTTGATTTTGCTTATCTGGCTTGTAAAGCAGGAATGACAGAAGTTGAAACTTATTTTTTTATTTTTAGTTTTTTTTATTGAAAAGATAATGGCACATTGTAATAAGGATATAATATAAATAAATAAAAACATTTAATTTATTAACTATTATATACAAATATGCTTTAGTTGGTTTTTTGTTTTGTTTTCTCCCTAACCTGATTTCAATGTAGATAGAATCCCTTCAGTTTCATACAAAAAAAAAGATTATCCTCCAATATGACAATCCAGATAAGTAAAGTAAACATTGGTCACCAACAATAAATAATTGCTTATAGTAGTTAGAAAATAAACTCAAATACAAGGCCCTCCATTATTTTGCTATGTTTTATATATATAATATATATATTTTTTTGCCTTGTACTTAACCCCTGTATAGCGCTACAGAATATATTAATGTGTTTAATAATTAAAAAAAACCATAGGTAATAAGCTCAATGAGTATGTATTTTTTATTTTATAAAATAATTTAAATATTAAGACAAATGACCATACAGTTAATACTCCTTTAGTGGAGAGTGATATAGCTACATATAATAGTTACTGAATTAAAGATTATTTTATTTTCTAACCTTCTAAAAAGTAGTCTGGCCATTATAAGTTCACGTGAGCATACGCATAACGCATACTTATAAGCCGCTATCTACATACTTTCTGCCTCCCTGTTTTAGCAGTATGCCAGATGCTGGATCTCTCTCTTTCCCGTGTACCAATAGAGAAAGGAAGAGTGTGGCTCAACAAGTTTGTTTGTTTACTCACTTGTAGCAAAAAGCTTAATTCAAAATGGCCAATGTCAATAGAAAAGGGCCATATTGTACATAAGTGAATAGGTGCAGGAAGTGATTATCAGATAAGAGAATCGTATATAGTGTCTTCATCCGGCACTTTGAAAATTAGCATTTTTACAAATAAAAACTAAAAGATTAGAGACATTGCAAGTAACCAAATATAAATGACAAAAGGGAGCTTAATGAGTAAAATTTTGCCAGCTTGTCCCATTTGAAAATATCCAAGTTGGATGTCCATTCTGACTAAACTAGTACTAACAAAATTACATTTGCTTAAGTATTTCAAAGATGAGTGTGTGGGAGGCGGTGGCTGAGATGGGCAACCCTTGACTTACTATGCACTATTTCCTATGGATAAAAACTGAGATCACAACCCTTCTCACCTCATCTCCGCCACTTGAGATGCTTAGTAGACCCCACCTAGCAAAATTCATAGAATGCATCCCTCCTAATACTTGGCACATGCGGACCTAAGATGCTTTGCACAAGTGCTATCATTCCCCCTTGGTGCTTTATGCTTTAGGAGGACCAAGCAAGCAGTTTAGCCTGCTTGACTGTATGTGTCTGAGGACATTGCAGTGCCAAGAAGCACTCTGGTAAGCTAAAGTAAAAGTGCCACACTCCACACTGACACTGTTTCATATACTGTACTAAACAAACGTTCCACTATCCACGCTGTGACCGACTGTCTAAACTGGGCATATATAAATGTGTACCATCTCTCTGTGCACGCTTTCCTTCCCTGTGTGCGCCCTCTCTGTGCGCCCTATCTCTCTCTGTGAGCCCTCTGTCTCTCTCTGTGCTGTCTCTCTCTGTGCCTTGTCTCTCTCTCTCTGTATCCTCTCTTTGTTTGTGCACTCTATCTCTCTCCCTGTGCCCTCTGTCTCTCTCTCTGCCTTCTCTGTGCTCGCTGTCTCTCTCCCTCCTTCTCCTCCCTCTCTATCCCTCTCCTCTCTCTCTCTGCCTCTCCCTCTGCTTCTCTCTTTGCCTTCTTTCTCTCACCCTCCCTCTGCCTCCCTCTCTCCCTCCCTCCTTCTCTCTCTCTACCTCCCTCCCTCTCTGTAGCACGGCTTTGAAGGTAGTTTGATACTTGATCCAGATGGTGTGATACATGTATCCAGGTACTGTTTTACATGTATCCAGGTAGTGTGATACATGTATCCAGGTAGTGCGATATATGTATCCAAGTAGTGTGATACTTGTATCCAGGTAGAGTGATACATGTATCCAGGTAATGTTTTACATGTATCCAGGTAGTGTGATACATGTATCCAGGTACTGTTTTACATGTATCCAGGTAGTGTGATACATGTATCCAGGTACTGTTTTACATGTATCCAGGTAGAGTGATACATGTATCCAGGTACTGTTTTACATGTATCCAGGTAGTGTGATACATGTATCCAGGCAGTGTGATACTTGTATCCAGGTAGTGTGATACGTGTATCCAGGTAGTGTGATATATGTATCATGGTAATGTTTTACATGTATCCAGGTAGTGTGATACTTGTAGCCAGGTAGTGTGATACTTGTATCCAGGTAATGTTTTACATGTATCCAGGTAGTTTAATACTTGATCCAGATGATGTGATACATGTATCCAGGTAGTGTGATATATGTATCCAGGTAGTGTGATACTTGTATCCAGGTAATGTTTTACATGTATCCAGGTAGTTTAATACTTGATCCAGATGATGTGATACATGTATCCAGGTAGTGTGATATATGTATCCAGGTAGAGTGATACATGTATCCAGGTAATGTTTTACATGTATCCAGATAATATTTTACATGTATCCAGGTAGTGTGATATATGTATCCAGGTAGTGTGATACATGTATCCAGGTTCTGTTTTACATGTATCCAGGTAATGTTATATATGTATCCAGGTAGAGTGATACATGTATCCAGGTAATGTTTTACATGTATCCAGGTAGTGTGATATATGTATCCAGGTAGTGTGATACATGTATCCAGGTAGTGTGATATATGTATCCAGGTAGTGTGATACTTGTATCCAGGTAGTGTGATACTTGTATCCAGATAATATTATACTTGTATCCAGGTACTGTTTTACATGTATCCAGGTAGTGTGATACATATATCCAGGTAATGTTTTACATGTATCCAGGTAGTTTGATACTTGATCCAGATGGTGTGATACATGTATCCAGGTAGTGTGATATATGTATCCAGGTAGAGTAATACATGTATCCAGGTAATGTTTTAAAAGTATCCAGGTAAGGTTTTACATGTATCCAGGTAGTGTGATATATGTATCCATGTACTGTTTTACATGTCTCCAGGTAGTGTGATACATGTATTCAGGTAGTGTGATACATGTATCCAGGTATTGTGGTGTGATATAGGTATCCAGGTAATGTTTTACTTGTATCCAGGTAGTGTGATATATGTATCCAGGTAGTTTGATACTTGTATCCAGGTAGTGTGATACATGTATCCAGGTAGTGTGATACATGTATACAGGTAATGTTTTACTTGTATCCAGGTAGTGTGATATATGTATCCAGGTAGTGTGATACATGTATCCAGGTAGTGTGATTTATGTATCCAGGTAGTGTGATACATGTATCCAGGTAGTGTGATGTATGTATCCAGGTAGTGTGATTTATGTATCCAGGTAGTTTGATACTTGTATCCAGGTAGTGTGATACATGTATCCAGGTAGTGTGATACATGTATACAGGTAATGTTTTACTTGTATCCAGGTAGTGTGATATATGTATCCAGGTAGTGTGATACATGTATCCAGGTAGTGTGATTTATGTATCCAGGTAGTGTGATTTATGTATCCAGGTAGTGTGATATATGTATCCAGGTAGTTTGATACTTGTATCCAGGTAGTGTGATACATGTATCCAGGTAGTGTGATACATGTATACAGGTAATGTTTTACTTGTATCCAGGTAGTGTGATATATGTATCCAGGTAGTGTGATACATGTATCCAGGTAGTGTGATTTATGTATCCAGGTAGTGTGATACCTGTATCCAGGTAGTGTGATTTATGTATCCAGGTAGTGTGATACATGTATCCAGGTAATGTTTTACATGTATCCAGGTAGTATGATATATGTATCCAGGTAGTGTGATGCATGTATCCAGGTAGTGTGATTTATGTATCCAGGTAGTGTGATACATGTATCCAGGTAATGTTTTACATGTATCCAGGTAGTGTGATATATGTATCCAGTTAGTGTGATACATGTATCCAGGTAATGTTTTACATGTATCCAGGTAGTGTGATACATGTATCCAGGTACTGTTTAACATGTATCCAGGTAGTGTGATACTTGTATCCAGGTAATATTATACTTGTATCCAGGTAATGTTTTACATGTATCCAGGTAGTGTGATACTTGTATCCAAGTACTGTTTTACATGTATCCAGGTAGTGTGATACTTGTATACAGGTAGTGTGATACATATATCCAGGTAATGTTTTACATGTATCCAGGTAGTTTGATACTTGAGCCAGATGGTGTGATACATGTATCCAGGTAGAGTGATACATGTATCCAGGTAATGTTTTACATGTATCCAGGTAATGTTTTACATGTATCCAGGTAATGTTTTACATGTATCCAGGTAGTGTGATACATGTATCCAGGTAGAGTGATACATGTATCCAGGTAGAGTGATACATGTATCCAGGTAGAGTGATACATGTATCCAGGTAATGTTTTACATGTATCCAGGTAATGTTTTACATGTATTCAGGTAGTGTGATACATGTATCCAGGTAGAGTGATACATGTATCCAGGTAGTGTGATACATGTATCCAGGTAGAGTGATACATGTATCCAGGTAATGTTTTACATGTATCCAGGTAGTGTTTTACATGTATCCAGGTAATGTTTTACATGTATCCAGGTAGTGTGATACATGTATCCAGGTAATGTTTTACTTGTATCCAGGTAGTGTGATACATGTATCCAGGTAATGTTTTACTTGTATCCAGGTAGTGTGATACATGTATCCAGGTAGTGTGATACATGTATCCAGGTAATGTTTTACTTGTATCCAGGTAGTGTGATACATGTATCCAGGTACTGTGATATATGTATCCAGATAATGTTTTACTTGTATCCAGGTAGTGTGATATATGTATCCAGGTAGTGTGATATATGTATCCAGGTAGTGTGATACATGTATCTAGGTAATGTTTTACTTGTATCCAGGTAGTGTGATGCATGTATCCAGGTAATGTTTTCCATGTATCCAGGTAGTGTGATACATGTATCCAGGTAGTGTGATACATGTATCCAGGTAATGTTTTACTTGTATCCAGGTAGTGTGATATATGTATCCAGGTAGTGTGATACATGTATCTAGGTAATGTTTTACTTGTATCCAGGTAGTGTGATGCATGTATCCAGGTAATGTTTTACATGTATCCAGGTAGTGTGATACATGTATCCAGGTAATGTTTTACATGTATCCAGGTAGTTTGATACTTGATCCAGATGGTGTGATACATGTATCCATGTGGTGTGATACATGTATCCATGTAGTGTGATACATGTATCCAGGTAATGTTTTCCATGTATCCAGGTAGTGTGATACATGTATCCAGGTAGTGTGATGGTGTGCGACATGTATCCAGGTAGTGTGATAAATGTATCCAGGTAGTGTTTTCCTTGTATCCAGGTAGTTTGATACTTGATCCAGATGGTGTGATACATGTATCCAGGTAGTGTGATATATGTATCCAGGTAATGTTTTCCATGTATCCAGGTAGTGTTATACATGTATCCAGGTAGTGTGATACATGTATCCAGGTAATGTTTTCCATCTATCCAGGTAGTGTGATAAATGTATCCAGGTAGTGTGATACTTGTATCCAGGTAATGTTATTCTTGTATCCAGGAAGTTTGATACTTGATCCAGATGGTGTGATACATATATCCAGGTAATGTTTTACATGTATCCAGGTAGTGTGATACTTGATCCAGATGGTGTGATACATGTATCCATGTAGTGTGATACATGTATCCAGGTAATGTTTTCCTTTTATCCAGGTAGTGTGATACATGTATCCAGGTAGTGTGATGGTGTGCGACATGTATCCAGGTAGTGTGATAAATGTATCCAGGTAGTGTTTTCCTTGTATCCAGGTAGTTTGATACTTGATCCAGGTAGTGTGATACATGTATCCAGGTAGTGTGATATATGTATCCAGGTAATGTTTTCCATGTATCCAGGTAGTGTTATACATGTATCCAGGTAGTGTGATACATGTATCCAGGTAGTGTGATACATGTATCCAGGTAATGTTTTCCATCTATCCAGGTAGTGTGATAAATGTATCCAGGTAGTGTGATACTTGTATCCAGGTAATGTTATTCTTGTATCCAGGAAGTTTGATACTTGATCCAGATGGTGTGATACATATATCCAGGTACTGTTTTACATGTATCCAGGTAGTGTGATACTTGATCCAGATGGTGTGATATATGTATCCAGGTAGTGTGATACTTGTATCCAGGTAATGTTTTACATGTATCCAGGTAGTTTGATACTTGATCCAGATGGTGTGATATATGTATCCAGGTAGTGTGATACTTGTATCCAGGTAGTGTGATACATGTATCCAGATAATGTTTTACATGTATCCAGGTAGTGTGATACTTGTATCCAGGTAGTGTGATATATGTATACATGTAATGTTTTACATGTATCCAGGTAGTGTGATACTTGTATCCAGGTAGTGTGATACATGTATCCAGGTAATGTTTTACATGTATCCAGGTAGTGTGATACTTGTATCCAGGTAGTGTGATACATGTATCCAGGTAATGTTTTTCATGTATCCAGGTAGTTTGATACTTGTAGCCAGGTAGTGTGATACATGTATCCAGGTAATGTTTTTCATGTATCCAGGTAGTGTGATACTTGTAGCCAGGTAGTGTGATATATGTATCCAGGTAGTCTGATACTTGTATCCAGGTAGTGTGATATATGTAGCCAGGTAGTGTGATATATGTATCCAGGTAGTATGATACTTGTATCCAGGTAGTGTGATATATGTATACAGGTAATGCTTTACATGTATCCAGGTAGTGTGATGCTTGTATCCAGGTAATGTTATACTTGTATCCAGGTAATGTTTTACATGTGCCCAGGTAGTATGATCCTTAATCCAGATGGTTCAATACATGTATCCAGGTAAGGTGATACTTGTATACAGGTAGTGTGATACATGTATCCAGGTAATGTTTTACATGTATCCAGGTAGTATGATCCTTAATCCAGATGGTGTGATACATGTTTTTAGGTAATGTTTTACATGTATCCAGGTAGTGTGATGCTTGTATCCAGGTAGTGTGATACATGTATCCAGGTAATTTTTTTACATGTATCCAGGTAGTGTGATACTTGATCCAGATGGTGTGATATATGTATCCAGGTAGTGTGATACATGTATCCAGGTCGTATGATACTTGTATCCAGGTAGTGTGATACATGTATCCAGGTAGTGTGATACTTGTATCCAGGTAATGTTATACTTGTATCCAAGTAGCTTGATATTTGATCCAGGTAGTGTGATACATGTATCCAGGTAATGTTTTACATGTATCCAGGTAGTTTTATACTTAATCCAGATGCTGTGATACATGTATCCAGGTAATGTTATACATGTATCCAGGTAGTGTGATATATGTATCCAGGTAATGTTATACATGTATCCAGGTAGTGTGATATATGTATCCAGGTAGTGTGATACATGTATCCAGGTACTGTTTTACATGTATCCAGATAGTGTGATACATGTATCCAGGTAATGGTATACTTGTATCCAGGTAGTGTGATACATGTATCCAGGTAATGTTATACTTGTATCCAGGTAGTGTGATACATGTATCCAGATGGTGTGATACATGTTTCCAGGTAATGTTATACTTGTATCCAGGTAGTGTGATACATGTTTCCAGGTAATGTTATACTTGTATCCAGGTAGTGTGATACATGTATCCAGGTAGTATGATTTATGTATCCAGGTAGTGTGATACATGTATCCAGGTAATGTTCTACTTGTATCCAGGTAGTATGATACTTAATCCAGATGGTGTGATACATGTATCCAGGTAATATTTTACATGTATCCAGGTAGTTTGATACATGATCCAGTTTTTTTGATATATCCATCCAGGTAGTGTGATACATGTATCCAGGTAGTATGATACTTGTATCCAGGTAGTGTGATACATGTATCCAGGTAGTGTGATATTTGTATCCAGGTAATGTTATACTTGTATCCAGGTAGTTTGATATTTGATCCAGGTAGTGTGATATTTGTGTCCAGGTAATGTTTTACATGTATCCAGGTAGTGTGATACATGTATCCAGTTAATGTTTTACATGTATCCAGGTAGTTTTATACTTGATCCAGATGGTGTGATACATGTTTCCAGGTAATGTTATACTTGTATCCAGGTAGTGTGATACATGTTTCCAGGTAATGTTATACTTGTATCCAGGTAGTGTGATACATGTATCCAGGTAGTATGATGTATGTATCCAGGTAGTGTGATACATGTATCCAGGTAATGTTCTACTTGTATCCAGGTAGTATGATACATGTATCCAGGTAGTATGATACTTAATCCAGATGGTGTGATACATGTATCCAGGTAATGTTTTACATGTATCCAGGTAGTGTGATACATGTATCCAGGTAATATTTTACATGTATCCAGGTAGTTTGATACTTGATCCAGTTTTTTTGTTATATGCATCCAGGTACTTTGATACATGTATCCAGGTAGTATGATACTTGTATCCAGGTAGTGTGATACATGTATCCAGGTAGTGTGATATTTGTATTCAGGTAATGTTATACTTGTATCCAGGTAGTTTATTTGATCCAGGTAGTGTGATACATGTATCCAGGTACTGTTTTACATGTATCCAGATAGTGTGATACATGTATCCAGGTACTGTTATACTTGTATCCAGGTAGTGTGATACATGTATCCAGGTAATGTTATACTTGTATCCAGGTAGTGTGATACATGTATCCAGATGGTGTGATACATGTTTCCATGTAATGTTATACTTGTATCCAGGTAGTATGATACATGTATCCAGGTAGTATGATTTATGTATCCAGGTAGTGTGATACATGTATCCAGGTAATGTTCTACTTGTATCCAGGTAGTATGATACATGTATCCAGGTAGTATGATACTTAATCCAGATGGTGTGATACATGTATCCAGGTAATGTTTTACATGTATCCAGGTAGTGTGATACATGTATCCAGGTAATATTTTACATGTATCCAGGTAGTTTGATACTTGATCCAGTTTTTTTGATATATGCATCCAGGTAGTGTGATACATGTATCCAGGTAGTATGATACTTGTATCCAGGTAGTGTGATACATGTATCCAGGTAGTGTGATATTTGTATCCAGGTAATGTTATACTTGTATCCAGGTAGTTTGATATTTGATCCAGGTAGTGTGATACATGTATCCAGGTAATGTTTTACATGTATCCAGGTAGTGTGATACATGTATCCAGTTAATGTTTTACGTGTATCCAGGTAGTTTTATACTTGATCCAGATGGTGTGATACATGTATCCAGGTAATGTTATACTTGTATCCAGGTAGTATAATACATGTATCCAGGTAGTGTGATATATGTATCCAGGTAGAGTGATTGATGTATCCAGGTAGTGTGATTGATGTATCCAGGTAGTGTTATACTTGTATCCAGGTAGTGTGATATATGTATCCAGGTAGTGTGATACATGTATCCAGGTAGTGTGATATTTGTATCCAGGTAATGTTATACTTGTATCCAGGTAGTTTGATACTGGATCCAGATGGTGTGATACATGCGTCCAGGTAATGTTTTACATGTATCCAAGTAGTGTGATACTTGATCCATATGGTGTGATACATGTATCCAGGTAATGTTATACTTGTATCCAGGTAGTGTGATATATGTATCCACTGATCCTCTAAATGAGGGCAAAGGAAATATGATTGTTTAGGATGCCTACTGAAATGTATTCACTGCAATCATACAGACACCTTCTTCGTGCAAGATTCATCAGACAGCACAGTGGTGACGAAGGGGTGGTCAATTATTGATGGATAAGTGAGATTTACCATGTTCACTAAATTATGTTCTCCATTGCTTTACTGCATGTTTGTATTAATTAGATATTGGAGGAGAATTTCAGGGTAGAACAGTAATAGTAATCCCCTATACTCCCATAAAGGGACCTAGTGATGATTCTAGATATTGGGTAATTCAATTATATAGATAATAAAAAATTACCCTGTCATTTAAATGTTATGTAAAAAAAAAAATCTTAAAGTAAATTAACATTGGATTTTGCAATCTTATGCAATCATCTCTTCTGGTCTACCCACCAAGCAAAGGTCGATATCTAATTCTAATGGTCCAATTACCTTCAAAAATGTATAATAATTGTTCAAAAACCTAGGATTATTAGGTTTATTAATCCTTTGGGTCTTATCATCCTCAATCTTTTCATTTGCCCTTGGCTTTAAACTCAAAACAATACATTCAATCTCAAGGGTTAATTAGCTATTCTGAGAAATAATTACCCTCTTAGAAACATTTACCCTCATTGTTGTGGTGGTACGTGAGAAAGCCTGATAGACTGTGTCCATTTACTTTAATACTTTAATGAATATTTTTATTTAAATATTATTACTCTGCTGATAAAATATTTGCTTTAAGCTACAGATTTAAATCGGTGTCTTGTTGCTAATACTCAATTAAAATAAAATCTGAATTAGATTTATTTTTTTTATCCAACAAATTTGTATATATATATATATATATATATATATATATATATATATATATATATATATATATATATATATATATATATATATATATATATAGTGGACCAAAGGCTAAAGTCATGTTTTTTTAACTTTTTTAATCACTAAAACTGGTAACAAGATCATAAAATGAATATTTCCACCGAATTAATTTTCAGTTGAACAACCTGTATGTTTATAGTATATTTGGATAATTGGTTAAATGTAAATACAACCATTATATGTCTTGAGGGCCACAGTAATTAGTGAGTATACTAACATCAGGGAATGGATTGGATGTAGTATTGGTCACTAAATGAATAGATTTGCTCTGAATCCCCTTGTATCAGCAGCAAGGTCTGTCATTGCTGAGCTCTTCACATTTAGAGAACAGCAAACACTTTGCTGATAATACTGTGTTTGCCAACAAGTCCAATATTTCCTTAAATAGCCTTTAAATATACAAATTAGCCAATTCATGTTTTTGCCGGAAAAATTGCAAGCAAAGAATATTTGCCATTTATTAGGATGTTTAGCAATAAAAATAAATTTCTGGTTTATAAAACATTTATATAATGTTATATCAAAGTACACTATTTTTTTACTAATCAGTATCGAATAAAAATGATATACCTGTGAATGATGCATTCAATTTAATTTGCTCATTATAAAAGGAGGTATAATGTATTTACTTGATTCTTTTAATTTTTGGATTTCTTGTATTATCTGAATTCCTTACACAAAATACTTCTAAAGCAGACAAAACTGTACATTTTTCCAGTGCATTTTAAATTTAACACATAAGCAAAATCTTGTATTTACAAGTTCATATAATAGAAAGAAAATACAACAGAGTATCAAATAATAGACATTCTTGAAATAGATTGTATAATTTTGTAATTACTTAAATAAGTACCAATATCTGGTTATTAAACTGTATACAATTGGTGGAAATTGATCAAGCAAATCCACTTTCATGTTATTATAAGGACCTTTTTTTAAACCTGATAAAATACAATATTATATTTTATAAAAGGGCACAATTTCCTACCATAATTGCTCCCCCTTAGGTAAATATATACATAGGATTTGAATTATTTTTTTTATGGTTGAAATAAATTTCAATAGATAATCAAATCTAAGTCATACAACTATTTTAATATATATATTTTGTCGAGAATAATTATGTATAGCTAATATATCAAATCTATCACTTTGTTCTCAGGAATTAAGTAAACTATTTTACTTAACCAATTTAACAAAGAGGTAGTGTTGAGAGAAAATACATTGCAAAGAGCCTTGCAAACAAAAAACTAAGAGACAAAGCTATTATGTGGATAATCTGTACTTTTTTATTCCCTCTCAGACTCCTTTTATTATTCAAAGAGAAAGTAAATATCTTTCTTATCAGCAGAAGCAAGACTCCTTTCAACAGGTTTAAGAGAGGTAGTGTGAATGCTGAATTGCTTGTACTATCTCACACAGGGCAGGTGGATGCAAATGTAATCTGGGAGGAAACATCCTGAATAATGCAAAACTGAAGATTTCCATTAACACAGTATCCCAAACCAACAGCTGAATAGATCCCAGAATTCCCCATAAAACGGAATCAATCATTTTAGTTATTTAATTTTTGGTTGTAACTCACTTTGAAGCATCCCTTGGTTACATGGAGGGGGAGGCAGCACTATGGGGCTGTGGTTTTTAGAGGGGGGGGGGGGGTAGGGTTAGTTTAGGAGGGGGAATGTTGGTCTCTCCATGCCACCCAAGATGTTATTCACTAGTAACAATCCCCATTATCTGTTCCCACTTTGGGCTAATCAGACAGAATATGTAAAGATGATTCGTGTTTCCTGTTGTTATTGGGAGGTAAGGGTTATCTCTGGGGAGGAGTGAGGGTAAGTGGAGGGAAGAGGAGGGGGTCTTCTATTCCCATTAGGGTCTTTGGCACTTGACTCATTCAGGTACTTAGCATCCTGTAGACAGGGACGGTCTTAAAGCATTTTATTTGTGTTTGTGTATAAATGGGGTGGGATGTTTATATAAACAGCACCTCTCTGTAAGTGACACTAATATTTAGACTCAACACTGAGAAGAAGGGGCACACGAGGACCCAGCTGAGGACCATCAACTACCTTCTAAGGCTGAAACATTTTCAGCTCATACTTTAAGAATACAAGATGTCATCTACAGCCAGACTGAGCTTCACTGTCAGGAGAATTTTGGATCTTCCAGAATATGATGGAGCAAATGTACAGGAAGACTCACCCCTAAATTATAAGAGAACCTCTCATTATCAAGAATGGTTGGAGAATGAGAGAAACCATTATTTATGTAAGTATGATTACATAACTGTTTCTTTCTAAATTCTTAAATGATGTTATAATTATTTTGTTTATTATTAATGTATTTTATGTTTCCTATTATTTAGGACATTTGTAATTAGGTATGAGGTTGATAACTTGGGATGAATGTATGAATGCTTAACATTTTCTTATCAAACCTTTTAATAAACACATGCTTAAATCGATTTATATGGGAATAATAAATGTACATTTGAAATTATTTTAGCTTCTGATGACAGTGGGTCAGAGGCAACAATATCAGAAGGGATCCAAAGAGAGGAGGCAGACTCTAATAGTCCAGAATCTGAGGAAAAGAAGAAAAAACGACGAGTGCTTTTCTCTAAAGCACAGACCTTGGAACTGGAGAGGAGATTTCGCCAACAACGTTATCTGTCAGCCCCAGAGAGGGATCAACTAGCCCACATTCTGCACCTGACACCCACCCAGGTCAAGATATGGTTCCAGAACCACCGTTACAAGATGAAGAGGGCCAAGTCAGATGTAGACAACCAGCCACCTCTACTGAAACGTGTTCTGGTGCCAGTGCTGGTCAGGGATGGGAAACCTTGCCAGAACTGCTCTCCATCCAGCCCTGTCCTTCATGAAAAGCTCCAAGCCTTCCCCACTCTGCATCCATCAGGGGCATTCAGCTTCTTCCAAGGGTACCATCACCAACATATGGCACATCCATCCAGTATCTCCTGGAGATGGTGACTACATCAGAGATTTTGTGCAAAGAACAATTAAAAAGTATATTATTTCCTGATTGTGGAATCGTCAGGAGAATAGTTGAACCAACTGGACAAACTTAAAGAACAGGACATTATGGAAACCATACAAACCACAGAATCTGCCACCATATTGCATTTAAGAATAAGTCACTGCTCAAGAGCTAAGACTGAATTTCGCTTGTAAATAATTAGAGATATATAAACGTATTTGTATATATGAACTTGAGGACTCATCATATATGTCCCTTTCCCCCCAAAACCTTTTATCCCTCCTCCACCTAATGATTATTAGATTGCATTTTAAGCTCTATGATTTTTTAAAATGCAGTTTACTTAGGAAGCAAAGAAAGTATTTTTCTGAAAATATTGCTGTAACAAAATGTAACCAACCCCCATTGGAGGTATTTAATTGCTACTGTAACAGCACACCATCAATTGATTTATTGTAATTATTCAACTTTCATTCACATTGTTCAATAAGAGCTGGCTCCTTTGTGAGGGTTATTTTTTACTTGAGTTTCATACAGAAACACTTTGTGATGGAAACAAGAGCCATATGTATCGAAATGAAAAAAAAACTCACTGGGATTTTGATAGTAGTTTAATATTCTGTATCAAAATTTTCATGAAAAAATATTTTATTCTTTGTAATATGAAGTTTACTACTTATTAAATTATGCTACAGGTTGGCACACTTTATGTCTGTACCTTTCATTTCAGTACAAATGTATTTAAATTGTCTAAATGCCTCCTCATTATATATTTAATTACTGCATGTTGGAAGTGTCTTTGTGAGCCACAACCTTGAGATATTTTAATTACATCCTCTATATATTCTGGCAAAATACTGATATTCAGTAAAGTAAATTGATGTACAGAACGTCTAAATTAGTTTCCACATAGATTCTATAGTTGAATCAGGTATGATAAATAGATACAAAATGAGCAAATATGTCAGAAAATGTATAGCTAGATATTGCAAATAATAGAATTTAGTAAATTTCGATAATAATACATTTCTCTTTGGAGGATAACAACATGTAATTCATATATCAAAACATTTATCTGTAAACTAAGGAGAAAATGTACTATATATATATATATATATATATATATATATATATATATATATATATATATATATATATATATATATACAGTATATTACATTTTTTGAATGGACTCTTATGCATGTATTTGAATGAATACATTGCCTATTATATGATTATGTTCCAAGACTGGAAAGGTAGATGAAATGATTGTAGATTAATATTTTTAATCATTCTTAGCATTTTCTGCAAATGAATAAAAAAAATATTTATATAGAATTTATTTGTACATATTTTATACATGAAAGAAGTCTAATGTAGTTAGAATAAGATTATATATATGCAATTATCAACCCAAACTTTGACACTACCATCACGTTAATTTTTTTTAAATTAATTAGTAAAGTCCTCTGAATGCTGTCTATTATAGAAGTTTATATATTTTTGAATGGTTAGCCATTCATTTGAATGAATTAATTCATTTCGGAATTTCTATCTATCTGTATTGATGTATGTTCATTCTTCAAGACAGTTTCAGGATTATCTCCCCTTTAAAAGCACCAACCACCTGCGTCTAATCCTATATATATATATATATATATATATATATATATATATATATATATATATATATATATATATATATATATATATTATTTGTTTTAAGTTGTATCCTCAGCAACCCTGACTTAAATAATAAATCCGGTGAAACAATCCCAATAACACTTCATCTCACTGGAGGCAAAAGCATGATCAAATACTTTAGTCTTCCTGGCAAAACGTTTCAGCTTTTTTTAAAGAAAAAGATAGTAACACTTATAGTTACACATCAACCAAATATATGAAGAAAACCACATACTTTGATAAAATATAAACAGAACACAGTGATTTTGTACTATCTGTAAACTGTGAAGTAAACATAATGATGGAATTTACTAAGCATCCCCGTATTTACTATGCACTATCTCCAGTGGGGAGATGCTTAGTAAATTCCCCAAATATTAAAAAGGGATCAATTATTTTAAAAGTGTATAAACTACAGATGGGTGAGAAATAAATATGCTTTAACACTTATAGATTGACTGAATTTGTCTGCAAATCCACATCTACTGTTATGTGAACATTTGGCTGTAATAGTAGAATGTCACATTAGAAATAGAGAATATCAATTAAAGCAATTATTTGTTGACAGTATTAAAAACCTGGTACCAAATATACTAAATAATGTAGTGTTGGAGTACACTTGGAGATGCCAAATCTTTGTAAATGTGCTAAGAAATAAACACGTTATCATTTAGTACATCTGGCCCATGCTCTGCTTTATGCACAGTAAGACAATTAAGAATCTTGAATACCATCAAATGGGTTTGCAGAAATAGTATTAAAACAAGTTAATAAATATTAATGCCATCTGCCTGATAATAAATAAAATTATCCAAAATTGTAGTTTTACTAATATTGCAAAATGCCAATATGTTGCACTTTCTTTATATTAGATCAACAATGTGTATTATAAAAGAAGCTATGGGTTCTTTTTTAATTGTGCATTAAATGTAATATTAGCTGAGCAAATATAAATATATTTAATTAATACAGATTGTTAAATTAATATCTCTCCATCTAAATCTAGTAAACATTGAGGCTTTGATGGCAGATAGACTCTAATGTCTATTACAGATTGCTACACAATCAGATGTCTAGCCTAAGGGTCACTATGCTTTGAAGGGATGCTGCAACAACATTTTACATAGGAAATAGAGCACATCAAAGCATATTCCTCTCAAAGCTTAGTGAATATCCCCCACAGTCTGCATTCTAATTTAAACCTTAGTGAAGACTCTGAGAGCTTGATCTGGTCCCTTGGTGGGTCTGAGCTGTTTCTTCTTTCTACCTTTCTCAGACCCAACATATATGGAACAGATTTGTCTGGAAAACATATAAATTCTATATTTCCTAACATAGAGGATTAACATAACATAACATCATATTGGGGTGCATGGATTATTGCTGAATCTGTTTAAATAACATCTGCTTTAATATAAGGCTTCTTTAGCTACAGTCCTCACAATACTCATTGCCATGCTAGATGTCCAGGATATTACCAAGGAAATACAGATACATATAAATTACTGCATCACTGACTGATGTATCTGTACACAAACAAGGTAATACAAGATGGTTCACGTCTTTGACAAAGCCATATTTAGCAGAGAAATAGCTACCAGGTTAAATGATGTGACACTTTCTGTCTTTATCAGAGCTAATTATGTCATTTTTTAATAACATTTTTTTTTGTAGGAACGCTAGAATTTATGCACCTAATAACAGATGCTATTTCAGAAAACTGGCGATAAGTTAGGAAAATATGCTAAAAAAAATTCAATAGCAGATCTTGTGTATGATGATTAAATATTAATGATACTGCTTATTAAGAATGCTGCTTATTCAGGATATGTATATTATAAATAAAGATTTAAATAAACAAAACATATCATATATAGCAGTAATAATTTGTTTTCCTTTACTGGAAAATAAATCATTGGATGAGATAAGCTCTAATAGAGCTATATAAAATTAACTAATTCTCGATATATAGGGCTGAGATGAGGTGAGAAGAGCTAAGGGGAGAAGAGCTGATATGAGACGAGGAGAGCTGAGATTAGAAGAGAAGAGCTGAGATTAGGTGAGAAGAACTGATATGAGATGAGAAGAGAAAATCTGAGATAAGAAGAGATAAGAAGGGCTGAGATGAGAAGAGCTGAGATTAGGTGAGAAGAACTGATATGAGATGAGAAGAGAAAATCTGAGATAAGAAGAGATGAGAAGGGCTGAGATGAGAAGAGCTGAGATTAGGTGAGAAGAACTGATATGAGAATGAGAAGAGAAAATCTGAGATAAGAAGAGATGGGAAGGGCTGAGATGAGAAGAGCTGAGATTAGGTGAGAAGAACTGATATGAGATGAGAAGAGAAAATCTGAGATAAGAAGAGATGAGAAGGGCTGAGATGAGAAGAGCTGAGATTAGGTGAGAAGAACTGATATGAGGTGAGAAGAGAAAATCTGAAAAAAGAAGAGATGAGAAGGGCTGAGATGAGAAGAGCTGAGATTAGGTGAGAAGAACTGATATGAGGTGAGAAGAGAAAATCTGAAAAAAGAAGAGATGAGAAGGGCTGAGATGAGAATAGCTGAGATTAGGTGAGAAGAACTGATATGAGGTGAGAAGAGAAAATCTGAGATAAGAAGAGATGAGAAGGGCTGAGATGAGAAGAGCTGAGATTAGGTGAGAAGAACTGATATGAGATGAGAAAAGAAAATCTGAGATAAGAAGAGATGAGAAGGACTGAGATGAGAAGAGCTGAGATTAGGTGAGAAGAACTGATATGAGATGAGAAGAGAAAATCTGAGATAAGAAGAGATGAGAAGGACTGAGATGAGAAGAGCTGAGATTAGGTGAGAAGAACTGATATGAGATGAGAAGAGAAAATCTGAGATAAGAAGAGATGAGAAGGGCTGAGATGAGAAGAGCTGAGATTAGGTGAGAAGAACTGATATGAGGTGAGAAGAGAAAATCTGAGATAAGAAGAGATGAGAAGGGCTGAGATGAGAAGAGCTGAGATTAGGTGAGAAGAACTGATATGAGATGAGAAGAGAAAATCTGAGATAAGAAGAGATGAGAAGGGCTGAGATGAGAAGAGCTGAGATTAGGTGAGAAGAGTTGATATGAAATGAGAAGAGCTAAAATTAGGTGAAAAGAGCTAAAATGGGATAAGCAGAGATAAGATGAGAAGGGCTGAAATGAGGTAAGAAGAGCTTAGATGAGGTAAAATGGGTTGAGATGAGAAGGCCTCAGATGAGGTAAAATGGGTTTAGATAAGGTAAGAAGGCCTGAGATGAGGTAAAATGGGTTTAGATAAGGTAAGAAGGACTGAGATGAGATAAAATGGGTTGAGATGAGAAGGCCTCAGATGAGGTAAAATGGGTTTAGATAAGGTAAGAAGGCCTGAGATGAGGTAAAATGGGTTAGATACGGTAAAAAGGACTGAGATGAGGTAAAATGGGTTGAGATGAGAAGGCCTCAGATGAGGTAAAATGGGTTTAGATAAGGTAAGAAGGCCTGAGACGAGGTAAAATGGGTTTAGATAAGGTAAGAAGGACTGAGATGAGATGAGGTGAGAAGTGCTGAGATGAGGTGAGAAGAGCTGAGATGAGGTGAGAAGTGCTGAGATGAGGTGAGAAGAGCTGAGATGAGGTGAGAAGAGCTGAGATGAGGTGAGAAGTGCTGAGATGAGGTGAGAAGTGCTGAGATGAGGTGAGAAGAGCTGAGATGAGGTGAGAAAGACTGAGATGAGAAGAACTGTAAAACGATTATGCCAAATGCAGTTGAGATGTCTAATAAATACCTCCATTAAATATAATTAAATTTTAACCCGAGCGTGAACGTTTTATTATTACTTGGGTTTAGGGCAGGACACTTGTATGTTTTAAAGAAACTTATAAACACACACACAATTATGGTCTAAATTCCTTAAGCTTTATTGTGAAGGGTAGCAGAAATTTGCAGCAGAGATATTCACAGTTGGCCAGATTTACTAAAAGCGAGTTTTCAATCTTGTAGATGAGGTAAAATGGGTTGAGATGAGAAGGCCTCAGATGAGGTAAAATGGGTTTAGATAAGGTAAGAAGGCCTGAGACGAGGTAAAATGGGTTTAGATAAGGTAAGAAGGACTGAGATGAGATGAGAATAGCTGAGATGAGGTAAGATGGATTGATATGAGGTGGGAAGGGCTGAGATGAGGTGAGAAGTTTTGAGATGAGGTGAAAAAGTGCTGAGATGAGGTAAAATGGGTTTAAATAAGGTGAGAAGGACTGAGATAAGGTGGGAAGTGCTCAGATGAGGTGAGAAGAGCTGAGATGAGGTGAAAAGTGTTGAAATGAGGTGAGAAGGACTGAGATGAGGTGAAAAGTGCTGAGATGAGGTGAGAAGGACTGAGATGAGGTGAGAAGAGCTGAGATGAGGTGAGAAGTACTGAGATGAGGTGAGAAGTGCTGAGATGAGGCGAGAAGAGCTGAGATGAGGTGAGAAGTGCTGAGATGAGGTGAGAAGTGCTGAGATGAGGTGAGAAGAGCTGAGATGAGGTGAGAAGTGCTGAGATGAGATGAGAAGAGCTGAGATGAGGTGAGAAGTGCTGAGATGAGGTGAGAAGAGCTGAGATGAGGTGAGAAGTGCTGAGATGAGGTGAGAAGAGCTGAGATGAGGTGAGAAGAGCTGAGATGAGGTGAGAAGAGCTGAGATGAGGTGAGAAGTGCTGAGATGAGGTGAGAAGAGCTGAGATGAGGTGAGAAGTGCTGAGATGAGATGAGAAGAGCTGAGATGAGGTGAGAAGTGCTGAGATGAGGTGAGAAGAGCTGAGATGAGGTGAGAAGTGCTGAGATGAGATGAGAAGAGCTGAGATGAGGTGAGAAGAGCTGAGATGAGGTGAGAAGAGCTGAGATGAGGTGAAAAGTGCTGAGATGAGGTGAGAAGAGCTGAGATGAGGTGAGAAGTGCTGAGATGAGATGAGAAGAGCTGAGATGAGGTGAGAAGTGCTGAGATGAGGTGAGAAGAGCTGAGATGAGGTGAGAAGAGCTGAGATGAGGTGAGAAGTGCTGAGATGAGGTGAGAAGAGCTGAGATGAGGTGAGAAGTGCTGAGATGAGATGAGAAGAGCTGAGATGAGGTGAGAAGAGCTGAGATGAGGTGAGAAGTGCTGAGATGAGGTGAGAAGAGCTGAGATGAGGTGAGAAGTGCTGAGATGAGATGAGAAGAGCTGAGATGAGGTGAGAAGTGCTGAGATGAGGTGAGAAGTGCTGAGATGAGGTGAGAAGAGCTGAGATGAGGTGAGAAGTGCTGAGATGAGATGAGAAGAGCTGAGATGAGGTGAGAAGAGCTGAGATGAGGTGAGAAGAGCTGAGATGAGGTGAGAAGTGCTGAGATGAGGTGAGAAGAGCTGAGATGAGGTGAGAAGAGCTGAGATGAGGTGAGAAGAGCTGAGATGAGGTGAGAAGTGCTGAGATGAGGTGAGAAGAGCTGAGATGAGGTGAGAAGTGCTGAGATGAGATGAGAAGAGCTGAGATGAGGTAAGAAGAGCTTAGATGAGGTGAGAAGTGCTGAGATGAGATGAGAAGAGCTGAGATGAGGTGAGAAGTGCTGAGATGTGGTGAGAAGAGCTGAGATGAGGTGAGAAAGACTGAGATGAGAAGAACTGTAAAACGATTATGCCAAATGCAGTTGAGATGTCTAATAAATACCTCCATTAAATATAATTAAATTTTAACCCGAGCGTGAACGTTTTATTATTACTTGGGTTTAGGGCAGGACACTTGTATGTTTTAAAGAAACTTATAAACACACACACAATTATGGTCTAAATTCCTTAAGCTTTATTGTGAAGGGTAGTAGAAATTTGCAGCAGAGATATTCACAGTTGGCCAGATTTACTAAAAGCGAGTTTTCAATCTTGTAGGGTGCTTTGGAAAAAAGCACTTCCTGCAAAGATTCTAAGCTCAAAACACAGCCCTCCATTTTCCTGCAGTCTGTTATCATTGTATTCTTTCTTGTCCTTATCCCCTGTACAGCACTACGGAATATGTTGGCGCAATACAAATAAAGATTAATAATAATTTACTAAAGTCCCTTTAGGCTGTGAAAGGGCAAATGTGGCTGTCTTCTATTCATTCAGTCATTGCAGCCTCCGGGAACCCATTTACAGCCTCAGTGAATCATGAAGGAAAGAAAGTCACACTTACAGAATGTTCTTATGAAGAGCTTAAATTAATATTGGGCAACATGTTTTAAGAAAGTTTAAAACAAATAAATGCAATATTTATTGTTTTAATTATTATACTAAGTTTAGCTTTAATGATGTCATACCTTTTATATTTGTTCCTGACAGTATTTTGCACATGTGAGGGACTATGTAGTAAGGCAGAATCTCTTTTCAGTTTTGTTGAATGATTGCCACTACAAAGTAACACTTATTACCGAACAATCCCCAGTAAGATAACTCTCCCCTAAGGTTACAGGCCAACAAGATGTTTGAAATGGAAGCGCCCATGACAGACAAAGAGTTTGCATAAGGCTTATACATCTGTAAATGTTGTTAGTTTGTTACATGCTTCACGAACAGGTGAAGTTTTTCACAATTTACAGTAGTTCTTTATGATTCTGTCCAAGAATTCGCTAAAACTGCTTTATTATTATGAGGTCCATAAAGAACCACAAAGCATGCTACCCAATATCTTTATTTTGAATAATGATTTGAAATGTGAATGTATCATAGCAGAGGTTCAGAATACGGCATGCATTAAAACTATAGGTAACAACAAGTGCTTTATGAATTTAATGTTAATTGAAAATAATGAATTTTCTTACAGGAACCTCAAGTTTTCAATGTTTGCTTTTCAATGGTCCTTTATGATCCAGACACCAAGTTCTTGCTTTTATATTTGTGCCACAGAGTAACCATAGCAAATCATTGATAATTCTTCCCCAGTGATCAACTAATTAAATTGTTATTAGGGAAATGCTGGAGATTTTCTAAACCCGAAAAGCAATGTCAGATTTCATGGAGATGAAAACCAAGGGTTAGATTCACTAAGATTTGCAGAGGATTGTGTCATGAGTGTGACACAATAGAGCCCTTGGCATGTGCTGAGCTTAGTGAATCTAGGGGGAAAGTTTTAGATAATTATCAGAGATGTCAAATCTTAGCACACATGTCCCGTAAGATATCACACCTGCCCATATAAGATACGTGAAAAAATATTTGATTTAAATATTATGAATTTGGGTAGTCTATATATACTTTCACATTTGATTAAATGCATATTTTATATAATAAAGGAATCCCATTTTATGTCTTCTTAAAGGTAACAGGTTAATCTTTTTTTAGAAACTTGCTTTCCAGTTAGTTAGAAAAAATAATTAAATTGAACTACAGAAGCTAAGATGAAGATTATGGCAAACAGCAATCTCAGTTCCTGGCAAATAGATGGAGAAGAAGTGGAGGCAGTGACAGATATTATTTTCCTGGACTCTAAGGTCTCTTCATATGATGACAACAGCCGTGAAATTAAAATACATTTGTTTCTAGGGAGGAAAGCAATGGCAAGTCTGGACAAGCTATTACAAAATAAAGATATATCACTATCAACAAATGTCTGCATAGTTAGAACTATAGTATTCCGAGTAGTAACATATGGATGTGAGAGCTGGACTATAAAGAAGGCTATGCGCAGTAGAATTGTTATCTTTGAATTGAATTAGAGTCCCTTGGACTGCAAGAAGATCAAATCAATTAGTACTACAGTGAATGACGACAAACTGTTCACTGGAAGGTATGATCATAAGGTTAAAGCTCAAATATTTGGGCCATATCATGAGAAAACAGGACTCCCTAGAGAAGACTCTGATGCTGGGAAAGATTAAAGGCACAAGAAGAAGGGGATGACAGAGGTGGAGATGGATAGATGAGGACATTGAATTAATGAGCATGAGCTTGAACGTCTCAGAGTGATAGTGGCTGACAGATGACAGATGTGTCTGGCATGCTGTGGTCTATAAAGCCATGGATAATCTGACACAACTGAATGACTAAACAACAACATAAAAGCTAATGGAAAACACTGGCTCAGATACACTGAATGATGACCCCTTAGAAAGGTGAATTGCCTATTTGACCACTAACTAGCCTCTCATTTTGAGGCACTTTTGAAAAAAATTGGTTTTGATGGAATTTTCGAGGTGTAGCTGCATGTAAACCATTTTTTCTATCTTTTTTCCTTTTCATTTTTTTTTGTTATTTCTTTACATCCCCCCCCCCCTATATTTTGTAACATTACAACATAATGTCAATCATGTTTACATGGGCTCACTCTATAAGTTAACAATATTCTTAAAGGGATATGGAATTTTCCCTGTTTGTAACTTTATGTAATCTAACACATGCTGCTTATATCAGAAACACACATTAGTAGCACACTGCAGAAATCTACAGCAGCAATGTCTGAGCTCCTCCTTGCTTCTTTGTGATGAGGGAAAAAAGACTACACATCCCATGATGCTTTGCTTCAAAGACTGACATTGCAACAATGTTATAACTGCCTGTGATTGGCCAAAATAAATTATTAATGTTATGCTAATTTAACTTGTTTTTTCAGGGGCATTTATTCTCTAAATCAAGTCCCAGAAAACTGAAAAAGTTATCAAAAGTTTATTAATGTTTATTTTGGATTTTGTTATGCACAAAATGTTTGCATACACTACTGATTCTCCTCATTCATAATCAATGAAACTTCTATATACCTTTAAACAAATAAAATCATTATTTGCTAAATGCATCTCCATTATAATACAGGCTTTAGTCAAATGGAGAACTTCAAAGATGGAACTCCTAATGTTCCCACCCTCTTCCACAGCTTTCACTCCACATATATCTCTCACTGTTGACAATGCCATCATCTCACCCACCTCTCAGGCCTGTTGTCTTGGGGTACTATTGGGCCCTGCCATCTCTTTGATTCCTCACATACAATCAATCACTAAATCTTGTCCTTCTCACCTAAAAAAGATCTCCAAAATACATATTTTTTTCTCACAAGACACAACCAAAATTCTAATAAACTCTCTTATCATATCTCACCTAGACTACTGCAACTCTCTTCTTGCTGGCCATCCCAACACCCGTCTGTCCCCACTCCAATCCATAATGAATGCCTACCCTAGACTCATCTTCCGCACGCAACGTTCAGTGTCTGTAGCACCTCTCTCTCAGTCACTCCACTGGCTTCCCATAGTCCCCAGAATAACATGCAAAATCTTGACCCTAACGTGTAAAGCCCTCAACAACAGTGCACCCCCTTATATGTCTGCTCTCTTCGCTCTGCTAATGACCTTCTTCTTTCTTCCTCTCTTATCACCTCCTCTCCCAACCACCTTCAGGACTTGTATCCTGCTGCCTCTATTCTTAGGAACTCCTTCCCTGTCTCCACTAGACTATCCTCCTGACTCAAATCCTTCAAAACCTCATTAAAACTAATTTGTTTTAAGAAGCTCATCACCTCCAGCCTTAATATGCACAATGTATTGTACCTCACCTTTTCCTCAATACTGTAAGTTTGTGAGTTTTCAATCTAATTAAGTACTTTAGAGAAATTACTTTGTATGCATGATTTTAAACTCAATAACAGAACTTTGTATAAAAAAAAATGACTTGTATTTACCCTGTTTAGCACTATTGATTATGTTGGCACATTACAAATTAAGGTTATTAATAATAAAAATAATAATAATAATACATAATATATAACATCAGCTAAGATAGCTACATTTTTGGGGCTTTAGGGGAAGTGGCATTCCTCGTAGACAATGTGCTGGTTCCCGGTTGATATCACATATAGAGTTGTTGTCCAAGGACGTTGGTCACATTTGCAGTGTTGGTCACGCAATGTTAAATAATGCGGACCACGCAAAGTCGAAGGCGCTCTTTGCAGGGCTAGCGATGAGCGCCACAGGCGCTCATCACAAGCCCCATAGAACTTAGGACAAAAGCCCGTAGATGCAACTGCGGGCCTCACAAACCGAGGCTTGCAGTTGCAGGGCTGCACTAAATTACGAATTTAATGGCCGAACCACGGAACTGGAAAGACCATAAAAAAAAAACAAATATGCCCTTAAATTAACTTACACACTCACACATAGCACAGGGGGAGAGCCAGAGAACCTGTGAGTGAGGTTGCATGTGAATTTGAGGCATAGTTGGGGGTTTTCCCGATTGAAAATTGCCTAAATTAGAAAAAAAAAATGGCGGCCGAAAAACGGTGACATGATGAAAACGAGGCCAAAGGCAGTAACACTTAAACCAAGCCAGTAACATTTATCCCAAGCCAGTAACACTTAACCCAAGCCTTTAACACTTAACCCAAGGCAGTACCACTTAAAGGCCTTTGTATGTTGCTTCAAATATATCTGACCGATCATCATTATCCATCACAACTCCTGGGTCCCTTTCCCAAGATTCTATACATTTCATTTTGTTAGATGAGTGTATTTGTTTGCCATTGAAATATATGGATGAAATTATTCTTTTAGAGGTTATGGCATATTCAGACCAATTTATCTATTGAAAAAGATTCAGCCTTATGCAGATATTTACCATCACCAACACCATTCCTATGTACAATGCAAATAGTTTTATGCCCTAATAGATGCATTTTATTGAATCATTGCACTACCATTTCTATATTATTCATACATTTGTTTAACCACAGTACTAATTGAGGAGTATTTTAGGATTTTTGCTATCAACCATACTCATTTTGAAACCACAATTAATAATCACATATACAGTTGTCAACAGTGCGGGTTGACAAAAGTTGTTGGCACTCCTTGCCAGCAACCGTGGACTTTAAGGGCACAAATGCGGACCCTCACAAAGCAAGGGGACGCATTTGCGGAGGTGGAGGCTACCACCACGACCGCAACATTTACAGACATAGCATCCGCAAATACGAGCCGCGCCACTTACAATCAAAAATATTACGGCCTCGCAGAAATACGACATTAGCTGCCGAAACCCGTGCATACGAAAACGCTAAAACACAAAAAATACACACAACAAACACATAAAAAGCTTACCCACAGCAAGGGAGGGGGGGGGGGGGGGGGGTCAAACAAGACCTTCTAAAAGTGAAGTTAATTTAGGTAGAAATTAAAGAGTTTAGACACCCGAAAATCCCCTAAGCAAGAGAAAAAATGGCCGCTGAACAAAACGAAAACGAGGCTAAAGGACCCTAAACACGTAAGACATCACGAAACACATACAGATTTTTTGAAAAAGCTGTACGAGGTACAAGAACAAGGACGCAAAATCAGCCACAGCCGCGTACCACACATTAGGCGCCATTTTACAACACTAACTTACACAATGCGGAAGTACACAGGTACCCCGCAAAACTCAAAACACACATTAGATGCTGCGGCAACATCAAAACAGATTGTCAGCTCTTCAACACAATGCTTTCTGCATATATTACTTCCAAATAGGTAAAGTATATTCATTTTGTAATGTATTATTTATTTGATTACCATACACCAAACAGCATTAGCTCACTTACAATTTCATTGCCGTCAATTTTTGACGGGCAATATTCTAGTAAACAGCCATACTTTGCAATTTAGAAAAAATATTAAAAGTTTGCACCAAAAGTATGGCTATAGGTACAAGAAAGTAAAACATTTGTAGATAATATCTGATTTAGAATTTTTGTGTGTGAGAGGGTGTATATTCCTGGTGAATAATGGTTGCATTTCCTAATGCAAGCAGTCTGCTTCTGGGCCAATGTGGGAGAAGGAGTGTTGTATCAAATTCAGTCAGATCCAGTTATCTAACAAAACTGTATCGGCTCTCCCTTTTCTATCCTACTCCATCCCTCCTTACTTGGATAGATAAATAAACACACACCCATGATCCAGCTCTCAGTAAATGATGTAACAAACATTAATTTTCTCTTCATAAGCAACATTTTCAAAAATTCTGACTTTCCAAACAAAAAATTCATTTATGTCCATTGCTTACACAGGTGCTAATGCTTGAAACACACTGGTGGTCCTCTAAGATTAGCAGTGTGGGAAATAACAGTGATAAAGACTTATGACAATTATGTTTAACTGTTCGATTGTTAAATTTCTCAGTCACTGTTCCTGCTCTTTATCACCCCACTGCTAATCTTCATTAATTGTTGTTGACAAGCCCATTACCTCAGAGGGTGGGTCTTTCAGTTAATTTATACTTACAATGACTAAACGTTCTAATTCATTTCTACAGCACTTCCACCTAGAATTTTTAATATCCACCTATTGCAATTATATTTATTTTATGAGAACTTTTCATAATATGGGACCTTTTCTGTTTCCCTTCAGGTTTTTTCTATTACTCTTATAGTAAGTGATTTTTTTACACTAGCTGTGTGTATATAGCCTTGCACAGTACGTTTCTTGTTCCAACTGTACCCCATAGTGTAGTTTCGTTCTATCTACAGTGCACATCTACAAATTGGTTTCTGTAAAGCAAAACAAATAACTAATTGTTGTCCTTAGTATCTGTTTGTTTATTTGCCAGTATGGGAGAATTTATGGTATGTGTTTAACTGTCTCCCAGGACCATAAAAAGACATGTCAGAGCTGAAATACAGGGCATGTACGTGGGAGGTGAAGCAGTGTATTTTAGGATGATGCTTAGTTGTGTGTGAATAGGACAAAGTGTTCCAATAAAGGCTGAAATGCAGGAGGCGTGCATACAAATTAGAGGGTCAAAGCAGGGGGGCAGTGGCAGTGCATGGTTAGAGTTGGGCTCACCACTGTTGTTTTCTGACTGTAGCACAGGGCTATAACCCTGTAGTTGTCACCTGGGACTAGAGATTCAGCTGCTGACCACCTTGTTTTCCATATGGAGATGCCCATCCTTGGTGGATCCTCCCAGGGAAGTCGTTCCCTAAATCTCCTTTTGTCCTCCAACTTGAAAAGGTTATTGTTGGGTTTTAAAAGGACTGAGACAAAACAAATGCTCTCTGTTTCAATTGGAGGCTGTTAAATCGGTCCCTGGTGACAATTTTATGGGTCTTAGGTGGGACAATAGTATCTATTTAAAACATGGTGGCCTTCATGGTGACAAAGAGGCAGAATTAGATAGTTTTAGAAAGCCAATTAACCCCTTTGACTCAGAGTAGGTTGCCCACAATCAAATACACACCCAGTCACACACATGAATGCACAAGCTCTTGCACGCCCCCAGATACTCAGACACACAACTTCACACTCAGACACATGTCCTCATGTAAACAATACATGCCACCTCCATACACTTAGACACCAGTTCCACCTATGTATAAAGTTACACTTAGTATACTGTTCATCTTGATTTAACCTTACCAATATAACATACTACAAAAACCAGGAACAGTGACAACAACCACTGAAATAATAGTACTATTGTAATTCTTATAATTGGTTACAATGACAAATAGGTCTATCATATAAATATTATTATTATTGTTTATTTGTAATGCACCAACATATTCCGTAGCATTATAATTATAATAATTTTATTAAGCTTCAAATTATAATTTTTTCTGTATTTCTTTTTTATATTTTAAGAATGTTCTTTTAAATATAGGATAAAGCAGTCACTGGCCAGAAGTAAATTAGAAGCTTAATTATGTGTGTTGCATCAGTTTGCAATCTTCACAACTATGAGGGCTTTAAAACACAATTGTCTGTGGCATTAGTTATCAATTTATTTTTTCTGGGGACCACTTAAAGTTGACCAGGGTCTTGGTGGACCAGCTGAATCCAGATGGGAGTCTTCACAGATCACTGTTGTGTCTATTTCTTAACAATTATAATGCACTGAGCCTTACTAGGCTCATCTATCTCACTTAACATTCATTGTCTATAGCACCTCCACTGGTTTTCCATAGCCCTTAATAACAGTATACCACCTTATATATCCTCACTCATCTCTAAATACTTCCCCATCTACCTCTTTGCGCTGCAAAGTTACTTTCTTCTTTTCTACTCTCTTGTTACCTGCTTATTCCCACCAACAGGAATTTTCTCGAGGCGCATCTACTTCCTTACCTTGTTCCATCAGACTAACTCTATGCCACATAAACTAACCAAACTATATATGTTTAAATAATATTATCCCCTACACCCTTAACATGTGCAATCTGCCTACCGTACCAAATTGCTCACGCACACAACCTACAATATACTGTAGATACTAGAAGATAGCACCACCCAAATGTTCCCACAAGAGTTATGAATTTGGTAGTTGAATGGGTAAAAAGTGCCAGAGGCGCATATAACGTGAGGATTAAAATTAACGGAATTGTAGAAAAATTTGAAGAAGTAAATATGTGCTGAATCCTGTTTCAAAAGCACCCCAAATGGTGCATATATGCTTTGATATTTAATATAACAATTATTTATAATAATAAAATGATAGTCAAAACTGTATTTCTATTGGATTGTATACATTGGATACATTATAATAGAACTTGATTGGCCATGTCATTTGATTGATTTATAATATGTACTGTATGTTTGAGACCTCCACTCCAATTCCAAGCCGCTCCTGCCCCCGCAGGGCTCAAAACACAATGGCTGCAGCCTGTGGTAATTCAGCACTCAGTGCACTGGCTACAGCAGCAGGATGCACTCTAATAAAGACATGACAGCGAGGAGCCGTTTGTTCCTGCATCGGTGGGAAGACTATAAACTTCATTCGACAATATGCAGGGAACCAGTTTACCAGAATTTAGAGCAGCTGTATCTAGAATATATCACAATCTTCTGATTATTGATTAAAATGGGAACATAAAAAAACAGCGGTATACTTGAGTATCTACACTAACTCACAGTCCCCTCTAGTGGTTGCACCCTAATACTTAGATATTTGCTATCATTGTTACCCTCTCATGCCAACCATACCTTCTAAATTGTAATTTCTTTGGAACCTCAACTCTGTTTTCTTACCCTTTTAAGAAGTTGTGCCTAACTTAGTTCATGAGGTAGATTTGATAGTTGAGAATAGTGTAACCATGTGGCAATAATTATACAGGCATGTAATGTACTGGTATACAGTACTAGAACTTACTCTGAGTAGAGAGGAGTTTTGTTTGTTTAGTAGTTCAGCCCTGTCCGACTCTCCATGACCGTATTCACTGCAATACGCCAGGCACATCTTGTGTCTGGTTGTTCTCATGCATAAGGTTTTCATGGCAAAGATAATGGAGTGAATGGCCAATTCCTTCACGAGTGGACCTCAATTTGTTTGACCTCTCCGCTATGACCTGCCTATCTTGGGTGACCCTAGATGGTTTAGCTCACATCTTCAATGAGGTACACAAGCCTCTTTAGCACAACAAGGTAGCAATCCAGTGAGAATTGTTCATATATTAATTTACATCATTATACATACTATTTTTTCTCTTCAACTAACTGCTCACAAAAACGTACATACCGTAATTACCAAATAACCCAACTTCTCAGATAAACCAAGTCTTTGAGGTGGCATGCCACGCTGCCATACCATGACCAGAAGCTATGACACCTTTAAAATAATTTAAAATTCCAAATTATTTTCACTGTAGTTCTGTTATCCTCTCCCCATTCATAAAGCCCTCTAGAATGTAGTGTTTGTAGGTAATTATGCATACTAAAATCTATGGATCAAGGTAAAATATAGTGAAAATATGAGAACATGCAACTGAAATGTGTTATTTTGCATTTATGCAGCAGGGATGCATCATTATTTTTCATTTTGTATGAACTCTATATAGGAAAGATATTCTGATTGAATTTCATATACTTTGTATCTAAAATATTCTAAATAAATTAGGAATCTTTTTTAGTTATATAAGTGAATGGACAGAGTAAATTGGTAAATTTTTCTTATCTGGTGAAAAACCTATAATTATCTTAGTGCTAAGTCAAAGGGAAATATTGGCACAAATGTTCTAGACTAAGAGTCTTTCAAAATACAGGTATACCCCGCTTAAAGCTACCCCGTTAAGAGCTGATTCGATATAGAGCTGTTTTTCCTGCCAGACCCATCTAAATGTTAAACCACTCTATAATGCTGTTTTTGCCTGCCAGATCCCCTTTTAATGCTCTGATTCACTATAAAACAGTTTCTCTAAAAAAAAAACAGAATCCAAGATGAGCCAGAAGCTCCAACATCAATAATTTAAAGTTTATATTTCTGCTAATGCTCAGTTTGTGTTAGTGTTATGTTTGCTGTTTCTTTGAAGTTCATATAAAACCCAAAATGTTTACATTTCTATTGAAATTGTGTGTGTTTTTCATGAGTTTCCCTATCCCTATCTTCCCCATGATAAACTGTCCCGTTTAGAGCTATTTCGCTCAACACTCCTATTGCCTGGAACCTATCTACAGCATTAAACGAGGTATAGCTGTAGTTTGAGAACTTCACCCGTAGAAAATCCCAGCTCAATTAGCATAAATTTCAAATTGAAATACAAGCTCAGTACAAGAACTGAGGCTGTAAGGGCAGATCTCTTCCAGCACTTCCTCTGCGTTATCTCCCTGCTGTTTCAGAGACACTGTACAAACTGTCTTACTTGGGACTTAACTGAAGTTATTACTAAAGGCTGCAAAGAATAAAATAGTCTCTGCTCACTCACCTCTCACAATTACTCACCCACTCCACCCACTTCACACTCACTCACCCCCCCCACTTCACATTCATTCCACCCATTCATCACTCCCTCCACTCATACACACTCACTCCAGACACACTTCACTCACTCACACTCACTCCACCCACACTCACACATTCATTCACTAACTCCACCCATACTCACTTAACCCACACTCACTCACCCTACACTCACTTCACTCACACTCACTTCACCCACACTCATTAACTCACTCAACCCACATTCACTCACTCCACCCATACTCACTTAACCCACACTCACTCCACCCACACTCACTCACTCCACCCACACTCACTTCATCCACGTCCCATTCACTCCACCCACACTCACTTCACTGCATTTTACTTTGGGGCATATAACTCTGTAAGTACCCTGAACTTATCTACATAAGACATGTTTTTCTGATAACCACTGCCTGTTTATTAACAAACATTTGTAACCCAGGAAACTTATAAATACCTATAAGTAATTAATTTCCCTTTTTTATTTTATATAAATGATTTTTTTTTTTTTGATTTGATTCATTTTTAAGTAATTTTCAGATAACATTTGTACTACAGTCTATAGAGTCACTGAGAGTCGAATACGACTGAATGAATGAATAAACAACAACAAACGTTCAATATAGTAATCAACACTGCTACTAGTGCTAGGTACAACATTCTGAAACTTTAGATCTTTGTAATATTTGCTTTTGCAAAAACAGGACCTGGAGCTGACTGTGGCTCTGACCATGATCTTTTTATTGCAAAATGTAGAATTAAACTGAAGAAAAGAGGGAAAATCATAAGACCAAGTCGATACAAAATAAATAATAGCTCTTGTGAATATGCAGTGGAAGTAAAGAATATATTTAAGGGACTAGACATGGAAGATAGAATGCCTGAAGAACTCTGGACTGAAGTTTGCAACATTATCCAGGAAACTGCATGGGTAAATCAAGAGGTCTGTTCAAGAAAATTGGAGATCTCAAAGTCACCTTTCATGCCAAAATGGGCATTATAAAAACAAAAAAAGGTAAGGACTTAACAGAATAAGATCATTTAAAGAAGAAGTAGCAGGAATACACTCAAGCTCTATACAGGAAGAATCTTAAAAACTGTGATGAGCCCAATAGTTTGTCCAATGAGCTGGAGCCAGATATCTTGGAGAGGGAAGTGAGATAGGCCCTAGGATGCCTTGCTGATAACAAGGCTGCAGGAGTTGATGGAATCCCAATTGAACTATTCAACATTCTACAGCATGCGGTGAAAGTGTTACTTGTCTTATGCAAACAGATTTGGAAACATCAACAATGGCCAATAGGCTGGTAAAGGTCAGTATACATCCCAATCCCCCAAAAAGGCTGTGCTGTTTAAGATTCTACAAGCTCGACTCAAAAAATATATGGACTGGGAACGACCAGATGTGCAAGCTGGAGGAGACACAAGAGAGGAAGAGACACAAGAGATCAAATTGCCAATGTCCAATGGATAATAGAGAAAGCAAGAGAGTTCCAGAACAGCATTTACTTTGCTTCATTGACTATACTAAAGTCTTTTACTGTGGGTATCCCAAGAAAATGTGGCAAGTTCTTAAAGAGGTGGGAGTACCAGATTATCCCATCCCGAAGAATCTGTATGTGTACCAAGAAGCCACAGTCAGAACCATACATGGGACAACAGAATGGTTCAAGATTAGAAAAGGAGTGCGACAAGGTTGTATAGTGTCACCTTATTTATTCAACTTATACACAGAGTACATCATGCGTAAGGCCAGACTGGATCAATCCAAAGCCGGAATCGACATTGCTGGAAGAAATATCAACAGCCTCAGATATACCGATGATAATACTTTGATGGCTGAAAGTGAGGAGGAAATAAAGGACCTACTGATGAGGGTGAAAGAAGAGATTGCAAAAGCTGGCCTGCTACTCAACTGTAAAAAGACGAGGATCATAGCAAACGGCAATCTCACTTCCTGGCAAATAGATGGGGAGGAAGTGGGGGCAGATGATGACTGTAGCCATAAAATTTAAAGACATTTGCTACTGGGGAGGAAAGCTATGGCAAGCTTGGGCAAGCTAGTAAAACGTAAAGAATGTGAACTTTATTAAATCCTTTTATATATTTCAAAGTTTCTGTTATGTCATCCTTTAGATTGTGAGTTTTGCAAGTTTTTAATCTTGTAAGGTGCTCTGGGAACAAGCACTACGTATGTTTGATATTAACTCAAAGAAAAGGCCCTCCTTTATTTTAAAATGTGTTAAAATTGTTTGTGCCATGGACTTATCCCTGTATAGTGCTACAGAATGTGTTGGCACACTACAGATAAAGGATAATAATAATAATAATAATAATAATCACCCTCTTCCTTCAGTCCTCTAAGTTTTACATGTTAAGATATTGAAGTCTATTCTTATAAGTTTTAGACCATACACAATTTTCAAGGATTTGACACGGTATTTAACACACATACAGTGCTTTTAATATGAATGTTTTATTCAATTTTTTTGGGATCTACTTCATCATGTGGTATGGCAAAATCGATTTAATAGTTAAAAAAAAATGTACAGAAATATAGGGTTAAATGTGTAAGTGCATAAAGATGCAAATATAATTGCCAGATATTTGCAAGTTTGTTAAAAATTGCATTGGAATATGGTTCATTGTGGAGATGATAATTATGAACTTTGATATTTGGAAGATTTGTGAATTACCAAAGCCACAGGGATGCTCCATCATTACTCCTCCATAAAAGTGATGTCACGATTACTTGTTCTGACTAAAAATATGTGTTTTTTGTTTGTTTTGGGGACACTGACCCTGGACAGTTTCAGTCAACCTCAATAGAACTGGAGAAGTCTCTGCATCACTACAGCTTGTTGTGGGACAATGAGTGGAACTGCAGCTAAAATAATCACAAGAATCCATAAATGGATAACAACAGCAATACTTCAAAGTGTAGCTGCTAAGAGTCTCTTAACCCCAATTGACTTTTGGCTATAGTGGGCTTATAATTGGCCACATATGGCGTAAAATAACAATTAATATCTCTGGTCTTATTGAGGGTACAATTGCCAAAAATAATAAATGTCAGGCTAGGCGACTGACTGCTTTCTTTCCATTCTGAAACCTGTTTCCCTGACCTCCCCAGGGTTACCCTTCTTGGCTATGTACTTAAGGTACGGCCGACAGCAGTTCAAAGGACACCACGTACGCACAACTAGAATGCATGGTACTGTACCAGGGGAAGTTCCTTAAGGCATGTGACCTAACACAGGTCTCTCCACTTCACCAGTTCACATAGTCAGGAGGGGCCAGGCATACAGTTGGCTACTTATTGGTAGTTTTGTTTTTCCTGGGTTTATAGGAGAGCCACTGGTTGGTTAGAGCCACACCAACCATTGTCTACTGTCCAGAGGAAACTCAAATGTGTACTTGCTTGCTAAACTTTTAACCCCCCTTCTCCAATGTTTTGTATGACATAAAACACTGTAAATTGTCAATAAGCATTGCATGGTTTAGGAAAAAATATGTCAGAGCTCTAATCCATTACCGGGAAAGTGATTATAGTCCTTTTGGTGAATTTCTATTGTGTTTTTTTGTATTGCGCCAGGTGGCTGTTCTGAAAAGGTCGAAATGCTGTACATCTCTGTATACCTGAACATTAGCTTAACTGGTGAGATCCGTATATTGGATGGTGCAACTGCCATTTTTGAGTGACAGCGGGATTGCTGTAATCTCAGTCACATTTTAAATGTAAGGGGTTATCACTTAGATGAGTAGTATAATAAGATATAAGGTCAAGTATATAACAAGAGGGAGTGATATATTCATGGAGAAGGCAACTAGGTCTTTGATGAGCCTAATGGGTCATGAGTTGTGTCCTCATACTTTGAGAGCCACTATGAACAGTTGGATTAAGTCCACATATGTCTGAGCCCATTCTCCAGAAGAGTCAGTATGATTTACTAGGTTATTGTCAAGCTTCTGAGTGAGGTACACAATGTTGATAAAATTGTACTCCGAAGCTCTTACCAGGGATTTTTGTTTTAGTAAATTCCACAAAAGCCATCTGTGACTTTTTATCTGAATTGGTTTGCATACTAGACCAAGCTTTCTGGAGTTGGTTCGGGGCTGTGGAATTTTTAGTCAATGATAGTTATGCACAGGGGCAGCTGGTGCTTTTGGGCAACTGTCCTCCCAAATTAAAGTCCATATTTTATTCTATCATTTGTTTAATTCTTTCTTCCTTCCATTCTAACAGACAGTGGTTATCTTTTTCCCTTCCCTCTTTGATTCTCCTCCCAAAAAAACATACATTTCATTTTTATTTTTCATTTATTTACACAGTGACTGTCATGTAGTGATGTACCTGAAGGTGGAGCCAATGGGTTACTGGGACAGAGTCCTAACCTCTTAGTAGGGCTCTGCTCCCTGTGCAGCCTGATTAAGAGCTGTTGGGGCGTCTGACTGCAGCGTCCAATCGTTCCTGCCACTAGAGGCACTGCAGAGCACATACATTACCTCAAAGACACATGCGTAGCTGTGTGTGAGGGAGAAGAGAGAGAGGCAGCATGGAGCAACATGGATGCCAGGAGCTGTGGTGTTTTTATTCTTCACTTCAATAAATGTAAATATTAAAGGCAGGCATATATGCATATATTGCATGCTGTATGCGTGTATGTGTGCAAACCTGTATAACTGCATTTTGTGTATGTGTGTATTTATATGTATATACTGCTTGCTGTGTTTGTGTGTAAATATATGAATATTTTGTATGTTGTATCTAAGTATATTGGCATACTGCAGGCTGTGTGTATGTCTGTAATTATATGTATATTTACTGCATACTGTGCTTATGTGTGAACATATTTGTATATACTGCATGTTGTGTTTGTAAATATGTGTATATACAGCTTGCTTTGTGTGCATTTGTGTATACATATATTGCATGCTCTGTGTGTATCTGTGTAAACAGGTGTAAAAATGACTTTTTTTGTTAAAATGCTTTATATGTGTATTTTGCATGTTGTGTGTCTGTAAATATAACTTCCTGTGTGTGTACATATATGCACATAATGTTTGTATGTGTGTAAATATATAAGATTTCAGTTTACATGCATATAAATATATGTAAATATATGTATACTCATGGGTGGATAAAATAATGAACACTTAGGAGCTAGGAACACATTATGCAAGCCACTCAGACAGTTTGTATCACACAGAATGTATATATCACATATTATATTTGTCCAACTAGGATTCGTCATCACGCTGTGTTGCGTTGTGCGTACGACTTAGCGATGAGCGCCGCAGGCGCTTATCGCCCAGCGAGCCTCGCGCAACGAGGCGAGCCGTTAAACCATAGCACTTAGGCAATGAGGCAATGAGCAGCGCTGGCGAGCCTCGCGTAGCGAGGCGAGACGTTAAATCATAGCACTTAGGCAATGACGCAATGAGCGCCGCACGTCACACGCACGACTTAGAAAAAAAAAACACCTCAAAAGCAACCTTAACGTAACAAACCCACACGCACTAAGAATCCGACTATAACGGCCGACCCGCGCGCATCTAAAAACAGTGAAAACACACCAAACACTTACACAAAGTACATAAAAAGCTTACCCATAGCAAGGGGGGGGGCACCCAGGACCTCTGAAAGTGAAGTTACACCTCCATTTAAGTCCAAATTCCCGAGTTCAGACACACGAAAATCCCCTAAGCGAGAGAAAAAATGGCAGCCCAAAAAAAACGAAAACGAGGCTCACAGCCCAGCCACATACAAATTAGCCAAGAAGGGATCCAAGATAAGCTCGGAAACCAGCATTAACCCCAGGGGATCTGAGATAAGCTTGGAGCCCTGCATTAACCCCACATTAACCATCGCAGTGGGGGTCTCGATTGCACGCGATCGGGGACCCCCGCTGCAATCAAAATTCAAAATTCCTGCATTACAGGTCCTTAAAGGACCGTAAAGGTCCTTAAAGGACCCGTTGTTAAAGAAAAAAAATATACACTGTCACCCTGTCAATCATGGGGTTCAATACAGACCCCCATAAAACCCTCATTAACCCTGTCACTCATGGGGGTCAATATAGACCCCCATAAGCCCTTCATTAACCCTGTCACTCATGGGGGTCAATACAGACCCCCATAAACCCATCATTAACCCTGTCACTCATGGGGGTCAATAGAGACCCCCATAAGCCCTTCATTAAGCCTGTCAATCATGGGGGTCAATACAGACCCCCATAAGCCCTTCATTAAACCTGGCACTCATGGGGGTCAATACAGACCCCCATAAGCATCTATTTAACCCCATCAGTCCCATAAGGGTATATTAACACCATTATGGGCCTGTTACAACACTACATTAACCACATAAGTGCCATGATGGTCCTCAAGGACCATCATGACACTAAGTATAAACACTATACTGCACTATACCACCCCCAATAAAACATTAAATATCAACTAAACACCCTCTATACTAACCTATTAACATCTCCACTACCTACCCCCTATTAACCCCCACCACTCTAAATACAGAAAATAAAAAAGACTAAAGTCACAAAAAAAATCTACATTACATGAAATAAAAAACCTAACTCACAAAAAATAAACTACATTACAGAAAATAAAAAAACCTAAGTCACAAAAAAAAGGAACATTACAGAAAATAAAAAAAAACATTACAAGCACCCCCCCCCACTACAGAAAAAAAAAATACACACCTGAAAAGGAAATACATATAATACAAGTACATACAATACAAATAACATACAATTACAATACAATACACCCCTATCTAATATACATCACACAATCTATCTAAATAAATAGCATAATCTAATATACATGCTATCTATATAATAATACATCCCCAATCTATCTAAATAAATACCACAATCTATCTACAATACATCCTATGCTATCTATATAAAACGCATACCCCTGGCTAACATACAATAAATGCTATCTATATATTAACGAATCTAAGTCTAAGCTAAAATAAAATAATTAAGACCACTTACCTTTGCAGATGTCCACTGAGATCAGCCAGCTATGGAAAAAAAATAAAAAATAGTGCAACACGTTTACAGTTCTAAAATAAACATTCTATACATTCTATACATTCTAAATATTCTACTCACCTTTCGCATGTCCCGTCCTTATTCTTTTAATCCTTCTCCGGTGCGGCATCTGTTAAAAAAAACACAGCATTAATACACATACATCAAAATAAAATAAACATAATCTACATTCTACTTACCTCCCCGCGATGTCTCCGGCCTCCTCCGGATCCTCTTTTGCCACGCCCTGTATAAAAAAAAAAAAAAAAAAAACTATACTTACATCCGCACTCCCGGACATCCCCAACGCTAATGAGGCTCCAGGAGACTTTTCCGGAAGAAAATAAGCAATGGCGCCTTCTGATTGGTTGAAAACGCTGTCTATCAAATTCACCCAATCAGAAGGCGCCAATGTGTGAACCAATCACAAAGGGATACACCCTAAAATCCCACTCTGATTGGATAATGCACCTGTCAATCTTTATTTAAACCAATCACAAGGCGCAGATGCCTTCAGCCAATCACAATGGAATACACCCCCACAGGGTGATTGGTTGGAGCCCTTGCGCATTCTGATTGGTTGCACTGACAATAGCCAATCACAATGGAATACACCCTCACGTACTGATTGGTGAAGGATTTGCGTATTTTCATTGGCTACTGTTAATATCAATCAACATTACAGCCAATGGGAAGGCGCAGATGTCTTCACCAATCAGTACGTGGGTGTATATTCCATTGTGATTGGCTGATGGCAATAAAGCCTTAGGATTGGTTCAAATAAAGATTGACAGGTGTGTTATCCAATCAACGTTGTATTTTGGGGTGTATACTTTTTTCATTGGTTCACAAATGGGGTCTTCTCATTGGCTAAATTTGATAGACAGCCTTTTCAGCCAATCAGATGCCGCCATTGCCAATTTTATTCTGGAACACTCCATAGGAAAGTCATTAGCGTCGGAGACATCCGCCAGGGTGGATGTGTGTCGCTTTTTTTTTTTTAATGCACGGATGCTTCCAGAGAAGACAAGGAGGCCGGAGACATCGCGGAAAGGTAAGTATAATGTAGATTGTGTTTATTTAAGTTTGGTTTATGTTTACTAATGTAATGTTTTTTTTTACAGGAGTAGCGCAGGACAAGATGCAAAGATGGACGACGGAACATGGAGGACGTGACATGCTGGAACGGGACATGCTGGAAAGGTGAGTATAATATTTAGAATATTTAGAATGTTTAGATTGTTTAGTTATTTCATGTAAACGTGTTGTATTAATTTTTTTAAGCTTTTTTACCTTAGGTTGCTGATCTGAAGAAACATCTCAAAGGTAAGTGGTCTTAATTATTTTATTGTAGCTTACAATTAGGGTAGCTATATATAGATAGCATGTATTGTATATTAGATAGTCAGATAGGGGGATGTATTATTAGATAGTATTGTATATTAGATAGTGGGATGTATATTAGATAGGGGTGTATTGTATTTAATTGAATTGTATTGTATTTTATTTAATTGTATTGCATTTTATTTAATTGTATTGTATTTTATTTAATTGTGTTGTATTGTATTTTATTTCATTGTATTGTATTGTATTTTATTTAATTGTGTTGTATTGTATTATATGTATGTATTATATGTATTTCATTTTCAGGTGTGTAATTTTTTTTAAAATTTTGTAGTGAGGGGGGGATTGTAATGTATTTTGTTATTTTCTGTAATGTTCCTTTTTTTATTTTTTGTGACTTATATATAAAACAATCAGTATGCACAGGGGTAGAGAGCCAGGGCACCTACATTTTTGTCTGTCTCATATATATATATATATATATATATATATATATATATATATATATATATATATATATATATATAGTTTCATAGAAATAGTCTGTGTGGCTCCTATAGTACCTGTAGAAGAAATATATATTATTTACTCTGTGTTATATGATTTTATCTGGCTGTGCGTTAATTTGTGTAAATGATGATGATGAGTTATGTCAAAAACTTAATTTTAACCCCACTATTACATTTCTACAATGACAGGTAAAATATATGTAAATATAGGGAGAGAGAGAGATAGATAAAGAGTGATAGAGATAAATAAATACATAGATAGGTAGGGAGAGAGGGATAGAATGGAAAGCTCTTCTTAGGATTACAAACTCTAACAATATCTTGCTATTTTTCAGTCTAAAGGACACGTTGAGAGTGATCTGAACCCAGTGTTTGCTGCAAGGAATGCAGAGGTCAGCTTGACATCCAAAGGTACCAATGGCCTGACCTGATCAGTATATGTGATGCAAAAATACGGTCTGCTGTATACAATCCTGCAAAGTTATAAAACTAACAATGTCATTAGTGCTTTGAAGGAAGAGTAAAACACAATCTATATACTAGTAAAAAAGCGAGAGAGGGATAGAGAGAGGGATAGTGCGAGGGATAGAGAGAGGTATAGAGAGAGGAAGAGAGGGATAGAGAGAGGTTAGATAGAGAGGGAGAGGGATAGATAGAGGGATAGATAAAGGAATATATAGGGAGAAAGGGATCGATAGAGAGAGGGAAAGAGGGATAGATATAGAGAGAGAGGGAGAGAGATAGAGGGACAGATATAGAGAGAGGGATGGATTTAGAGAGAGGGATGGATATAGAGAGAGCGATGGATATAGAGAGAGGGAGGGAGGGGGGCAAGGTAGAGAGGGGGGCATACATCCTGATCTAATATGTATTCATATGTGTTTTATTTAATTATTGCATGTCATCAACAAAATGGAGGAACTTCCCAGCATAAGAAAAGTGAGCAGAAGCAGCACCACTTCACACTCGTCAAGAAAATGCAGGCACTTCCCAGCATAAGAATAGTGACAAGAGCTAGCACTACCTCATCCTCATCAAGATAATAAGTAAGTGAAGTGACAGAAAAAAACACAAGTGGGTGGAGTCTGTGTCAGTGAGCAGGCCCTATAGAAGTAACATATTGCAAAGGGGAGGCGTTTATACTATTGAGTGGAGTCAATGTAATGGGAGGGGCCATGTCTTTGTCTTCCACTCTACCAACTTGGAAAATCACCAGCCGCCACTGGTTATGCAGGATCTGTAAAAAGTGTGGTCACTGAGACTTATTGACATAATGGACCTAATGTAAATCAACAGAAGAAAGGGCTGCCTAACAGGCAGATGAGTGGATGGATTTCTGTTCCCTCTACAGGAAAATGTTAATACTAAGCATCTAAAATCCTGGTCAATTGCAAAGCCAAGGATACATTGGGACGCAAGAATCCTCAAATCGGTTTAACCCATCAGGCAAGGATATCTATACCCAGCAATCTCAGCCCTCTGGAAGATCAACAAACACATCACCATCCAGCCAGGTGATCCCCCACTTCCCATTGTTGGCAACTGAGACATTATACATTTTAGTGTCCTGCTTTGAAAAGGACTGTCCAAATTCTTATGTGAACCTAGTACACTATTCTGCCGATCTAAGCTGAACAACATACTTCTGCAGTCCCCTCTAAATGTTATACTAGTAAGTCACAGGAATAAGAGATTGGTACAAGGTGTTCAGCTGGTCATACCCTCACCCCTTAGTTGTGGAGCTCCTGCTTATTTCGAAGGATAATCCCCTTTCTATCCTGTGGGCTTAAAAGCTGTGTAAGTACTTTGTGACCCACATGACAATTTTGGACATGGTGAGAGTGAAGTGAAGGCTGTCGTTGGTATACCTGGCACATTTAATGAGAAAGCATTTTGGTATCCTGGAATGTGGTTATGTGATTGTTGTTACACTATTACGACATCAAGAACTGATTCAGCAGCAGAAGGGGCTGCCATTAAAGGTCTCTTATCAACTCCCTCTGCAAGCTGATGCTCCTGAATATTGGATATCTAATATTCAAACCTGAGTAACTGTGCTAGCCCTGCTAAGCCCCAAGCTGAAATGCTGACTGCCCTGGCTTTAGCAGTAGCCCATGGCAAATACTTTAACCATAAAGGAAACTGCACTGAGAGAAATAGGGGGCTCCACTACAGGGCAACTTAAATACTCTGGGCTTGTACTCTCCAGCTAATTATTGCTGAAAAATCAAACTCTCCCAGAATGTTCAGTATATCCCAATCACTTCTTGCAGCACATGTGATATACACCAGTGATAAGTGATAAATGATGGGAATGGAAAATCCTTTTGCTGACCATGGGCCTCATTATAATGATGGCTGCAAAATGGCCGCAACGCTGCAATTCCTGCGCCCCTCGTAACCCTATGGCTATTTGCTATTCAAAGAAAAGGGGCCGCAGTACACCCCTTTCTATGGCCAATCACAAGACTTTGGCTTTGGCGGGCTTGTACCTGATCGCGGGCGTAAGCCTGTAGACCAGGCTTCAAAGCCAGCCAAACTAAAAAAATAAATTTAAGGAAGCACTATACAGTACTATAAATAATTGGGGACACATTGGGGGACATGAGGATGACATGTACTACATTGGCTAGCTGGCACATCGCCGCTACCCAATACTATCATTTGTGGCCGCAGTCCCCTGGGCTTGAAGAGCGAGTTTCTGCCTTGGAGGTCATCCAAGCCCAGGACTCCGGGCTTGAATGACCCCCAAGGCAGTAACCCGTTCTCCAAGCCCGGCAGAATTTTGGCCACAAATGACAGTATTGGCTAGTGGTGATTTGCCAGCTAGCCAATGTACTACATGTCATCCTCATGCCCCCCCTAATGTCCCCTATCAATTACAGCACTGCTAACCCCTGCCGCGGCAGTACTATAAGTACCCCCCGGCACCTAAAATTAACCCCATCACTTGTGGGGGTCAATATAGACTATACAGACCCCCATAAACCTCCATCCAACCCCATCCCTTATGGGGGTCTATACAGACCCCTATAAGCCCCCATCTACCCCATCACTTATGGGGGTCCATACAGACCCATGTAAGCCTTCATTTAACCCAATCAGTCCCATAAGGCTCTATGAAGACCCTCATAGGACAATGAGAACACTATTATTAACTCCATAAGTGCCATGATGGTCCTACAGGACCCTCATGACACTACACTACACTATCCCCACTCCCAATAAACCACTAAAACTAAACTAACCCCCTCTACCCTAACCTATTAAGCCCCACCTCACTAATTACACACAATAAAAAAAAGCTAAGTTACAAAAAAGAAAAAAAAATCTGTAACAAAAAAGAAAAAAAGAACATTACAAACCCCACCACTACAATAAATAAAAAAAGAACATTACACAATCCCCCTACAAAAAAATAAAAAAAATAATTACGCACCTGCAAAGAAAATACATACACAAATGTACATAACATTACAATCCAGTAATAAATACAGTACAAATATACCCCTAACTACATACTATTAAACTCTAACTACAATACATTTCCCCCTATCTACAATACATAACCCCCTATCTACAAAACATTACTCCATCTATAAAACATTACCCCCTATCTATAAAACATCATCCCCTATCTATAAAACATTAACCCCTAATTACAAGACATTAAACCCTAACTACAATACACTTCCCCCTATCTATAAAACATTACCCCCTAACTACAATACATTAAAGCCTAACTATAATACATTACCCCTATCTATAAAACATTAACCCCTAACTACAATACATTACTTCTATCTATAATACATTAAACCCTATCTACATTAGATTAAACCCTAACTACAATACATTACTCCTATCTATAATACATTAAACCCTACCTACAATACATTAAACCCTAACTACAATACATTACCCCTCTCTATAATACATTAAACCCTATCTACAATATATTAAAAAGCCTAAATCTAACCTAAAATAAAATAAATTAGACCACTTACCTTGCTCAGATGTCCCTTCAGCAGGTCGCACCCTCTAGAAAAAAAAGAAACATAAATGTAGCCACTAATAAACATAACATAAAAAAATATACATTCTAAATATTAAACTTACCTTTCCACCATGTTCCCGTCCTTCTTCTTGTCTTCTCCGGCTCGGCCTGTGAAAAAAAGAAACATCACATTAATACACAAATATACATACACAAAACATAATAAACTAAACATTCTAAATATTAAACTTAACTGTCTGCGATGTCTCAATCCTTGTCCCCTTCTGCCCCGGCTGGGCCCTTAAGAAAAAACGCTGCTCTAGAAAAAATAAAATAAAAAAATAACGAAGCTCCCTGGATATATATATATATATATATATATATATATATATTTGTAGTCGGATCCCCCCTCTCCCTGGGTAGTTTTGAGGTGTGGCAGAAACTACGGAGCCTTGTGCTACAGAAAAAATGCTGCCCCTATTCTAAAGGAGTGGACAGAGAACAAGAAGGAGTTGAGGCTAGAAGGGGTTGGCTACATATAGGCCCTCATTCAATTGCAATTCTGCCAATTGAATAGCGCTCTAAATAAGCATTTAACATATTTTTTTTAAATAAGTTTTTAGTTAGTGAAAACCTTGCTTTTGAAAAGATGTTTACTAACTAAAAACTTCTTTAAAAAAAATATGTTAAATGCTTTTTTAGAGCGCTATTCAATTGGCAGAATTGCAATTCAATGAGGGCCTTAGAAAATAGGGGATGATATGAGGGTTCGGGTTGGAGGTAAGTAAGGAGGGGAGTCATGGATGATACTGGACACCAGGTGTCATGGGTTGGGAAATAGGGAATCGTGACAGGAAAGCAACTGGTTTTTGAGGCATGTAAGGTGAGAGTGAAATAATCGTCTATAAATGTAATGTCTTGTTTTGTGAGGTATCTTGTTTGGGTGGATGAAAACATGAAGTCACTTGGCCGAAGGTGAGAGTGAGAGAAATGGAAGGACCGAAAGTGTTGTGCGATAAGAGCGTGATGATTTGTTGAAAGATTTCGCTTGTTATAGGTTGATGTGAGGGAGTTTGAGGCAGAATTGAGCAAGAAAGCCCTTTCAGAAATAGTTTGACTGGGGGTGCAGAAAGAAAGGATTCGTGGAGGAACTGAATCTGGGAGAGGTGAAACTGGACACCAGTGAGGTAGGTTTTGGTCATATTAGGTGAGAGGTGGAGACCAGAGTGGCAATGGGCAAAAAATGCAATGAAGGTAGGCAGAGAGATGGAAAGAGAGATTTTGTGATAGGGCAATGAAGATCTGTAAAAACTTGCCGAGTATTGCTTGCGAGTCTGTCTGACATGATGGAGCAGGCGTCGGTCAGTAGAAGTTCTAGACTTGGAGTATGATCTGAAGGTCCAAAAATGTTATGACTGTGAAGCCAGATGGATGAGTCAGTGGGTCCTGCAGAGGAGATGGAGAAGTATAGTGAATGTCATCCTGAAGACAGGGGAACAACCAGAAGTTGAACCTAAGGGAATTGAGTGCCAGCTTTCTGAGGAGGGACATGGTGATAGGTTATGGTGACCTTGAATGAGATAGTGCCCCGGAAAGGTGGCTTCTTTGTCTGTTATGAAGCGTATAGAGTGGTTAGTCCAGGTTGAGGTCCAGGTACTTGCTGCTACTAAGACCTGGTATACGTCTCTTGCAGTAGAGTTTGGTTCGATCTCGGATGGCCATGCTTAAAGGAAGGTTTGGTTATTACAGGATGCTTGGATAAATTGATCTGACGAAAATGTAAAGAGGCTTGGTGAGAGCTGATTGAGCTGAGATACGAAAAAGGGCCGTCCATTGCACAATAGAAGGAAACTAGACCACAATGCCAAGTGGTTTACCACTGGAGGCTGATTGAATGAGTTCTAGGAGATGTTCAAGTTTATTCGTAGCAAGGCGAGCTTCCATGAGGTCAGTATTGAGTATGATACCCAGGAACTCGAATTTGAATGATGGACCCTCGATCTTATCTAGGTCGTATTGGATTTGGAGTTCATCGAAGAGCTGGATAGTTCTAGTGAGGCTAACTGGAGTGGCGAGAGGGGCTTCTATGAAAAGAAAATCATCCAGGTAATGGATTACGTTCGGACAATTTTTGCAATTAGCTAAGATCCAACAGATGATTCTAGCGAATTGAAGAAAAAGAACTTTGGGCTGCTTTTGGATCCGAAGGTGAGTTTAGGGTAAAAAAAAAGATTATTCCAGTAAATCCCATGGAGGTGCCATAACTCTGGGAAGATTGGAAGCGCTCTTATGTCAAATTTTGACAGCCAGCAGCAAGTACCGAGACTGATGATGGTCAGTATAGCTTCATCAACCTTGGCATACTGGAGAGAATAATCTGCAGACAGGATCAACAAATTGATGCTGGGAGTTGATGAATTGTAGGGAGCTGCTAAATCAACGTTGAGGCTTTTTTTGAGAGAGTACTTTCTGGTAGCCACTCCGAGTGGGTTGATTCGCCATACCGGGAATGGAGGGTTTTGGAACGAGCTCATGGCGTAATGGTTATTGATCTCGGTGATAACGAGTCTTTCCACTACCTCAGGTTCCTTCGTAGCCGAGAGTAAATTATCACTAGCGAATGAAAGCTGAGGCAATGCTGTTACCCCAGTGTGAAAACCCTCAGCTATTCCGGTGAGAACAAACCTAACTTGGGAAGTGTCTCGGTGGTGCTTGAGATAGCGTTCCAGCCCTAGTAGGTTGACAGGAGATTGTAATTATGTGTGCACTACCATGGGGCAGGTAGATTTGGTGTGTGCTTTGTGACATACGGCGCACACATGGAGGAGTCAGCACCCGCTAAAGTTACACCCACGTGAATTGAAATTGTTACATATCGCGGACTCCCCAAGATGCACAAGCTGCACAAGCCTACCGAGGACCTTGTTAGGGCGGGAAGAGGTAGAAGGGGGAGGAATAGAGACAGTAGTTAGAGGATGTGAGGGGAGAGCTAAAGGGGTAGCATTTGGATAAAAGTTGGTGGTGTGGAGAGGGGACTGGCAAGATTGGCATACGGCAGATTTAAAACCCGCAAAGCGTCGGCAAAACAAATCGTGGTCTAGAGATGACCAGTTGAGGGTATAGCTGAATTGCGCCAGTGAGGTGGTAATCATAGTACCAGAAGCCACCATATCTGCTTAGTGGGTGAATGGGGACTAGAACCCGGAAACAGGAGAGGAAGAGAAATGGCAAATGAGATCTCGCGAGAAGCGAGATCCTTGAATGAGGAGGTTGCTAGACAACCAGGATGCTGCTGCGAGGCGTGTAAGCCAGAAGCAGCATCGGAAGCCCTGTGAGCGTGTAGATGTAGCAACGGGGGAAGGTAACGGAGGGGGGCAAAAGCGGGAAGGGGACCCCACAGATGGGGGCAAGAGAGAAGGGGACAAGGCAGGGAAATGGGGCACCGGAGGGCAGCTCCGGAGGGGCTGCAAGGCATCGTGGTTGGAACGGGAGGTGGCAGGAGCGAGGGACCGGGAAGGCAGACCAGGAGATGCCGCCGGGGCGAGGGAGGCAGAAGCGATGGGGGAACAAGGCAGGTAAGCAGGGAACTGGCGGCAGACCGAAAGAGCCTCAAAGCATGGAGGCAGGGGGCGGGGGATGCAAGGGAGCAGAAACTGGGAGGAGACCGGGAGGCAGGTGCAAGGACGCGACCGTGGGTGAGGGAAACGAGAGGGGAGGAAGGGAACCAGAGCGGCACATGTGGGGAGCTGAGAAGGGGAACGACCGGAGAAACAGGAGAACATACCAGGCAAGACACAGCAGTCGGAACACAGTACAACGCGACGGTGCAGGGAAGCATCGAGCACAACATATAGGAGCAGCGTCGAAGTCAGAAGACGGACGGGGTAAAACCAGCTTACCTGGTTATATATATATATATATATTACATAATATAACTGTCGAACTACGAGACGTTGTCACGTTTTGTGTGGTGCGTACGACTTAGTGATGAGCAACGAGCAGAGATTGTTATCTCTTCAGGATACTGATTGCTGAATATTAAATACAAAGAAGTAAAGTATATTAATAATCATGAATAAATCATTAATAAATTTATTATTATTATACAAAAAAAAAATATATTAGTTAGAAAAATTGAGCAACAAAGTTATAATTTACGCTTGCTTTAGTTTAGCAATACTTTCATGCTTAGCTGTTTGGAATATATTAATTAATTGAATAATTAATTAATAATGTACTTTCATTTATTAATTATTAATTAGTAATCATTAAGAAAAAATATATAAAATTTTAAACTGAGTAAAGTTTATTAATACATTAATGCTTAACTATTTCTAATATATTTAGACATTGATTCATTAAATATTAATGTTCATTATTTTATTAAATAATTATTTCTAATCATTATGAACAACAAATATTCTATATTTTACAATGTGTTTACTTTATTAAAAACTTAATGCTTAGCTCGTTAGAATACATTTAGTCATTCATTAATTGATTATTAATGTACATTAATTTAATCTTATCAAGAAAAGAAAAAAAAAGGACCACAAATAATATGTATATTTTACTATGCACTGATATATCTGTGTTGCTGATGATTGCGTGATAGGGATGAATCCAAATATTACAAATGCTTTCCATCTTATTTGACAGTTTCATTGTCTCTGCAGCTGACTCAACACAGAGAGTGACATTTGCAGCCTTTCAGCAGCATAAAGATCACCGTTACAGTTATATCATTAAATTATGTTCTTATGAAAAAACAAAGGATTAAAGTCTTTTTATTTTGAATTGATGACAGTTATTGATTAATTAATGTATATTGATATATTAATTCATTAATAATTAGTAATCATTATAAAAATAATGCTTTTATTTATCAATATATTGATGATTATGCTTTTATGCTTTGCATCTATGCCAATATATCTGTGTTGCTGGTGATTGCCTTATAGAGATGAATCCAAATATTACAAATTCTTTCCATCTTATTTGACAGTTTCATCGTCTCTGCAGCTGACTCAACACAGAGAGTGACGTTTGCAGCCTTTCAACAGTATAAAGGTCACCTTTACAGGTATATTGTTAAATTATGTTCTTATTGAAAAAAAATTATTAAAGTCTTTTTATTTTGAAGTGATGACAGTTATTGGTTAATTAACTTATATTAATATATTCATTAATTAATAATTAGTAATCATTACAAAAACAATGCTTTTATTTATCAATATATTGATGATTATGCTTTTATGTTTTGCATCTATGCCAATATATCTGTGTTGCTGCTGATTGCCTGATAGGGATGAATCAGAATATTACAAATGCTTTCCATGTAATTTGACAGTTTCATCATCTCTGCAGCTGACTCAACACAGAGAGTTACGTTTGCAGCCTTTCAACAGCATAAAGATCACCTTTACAGGTATATAATTTAACTATGCACTTAGGGAACAAAAAAGGATTCAGTTTTTTTTAAATTGATAACAGTTTTTGATTAATTAACATATAATAATATTTTAATTAATTAATATTAAAAAAAATTATACTGCAATAAAGGTAATACATTTTTTTAACATGCACTTATATATCTGCCTTACTGCTCATTCATGTACATTGCTTTGGAACTATTAATTAATAATAATAAAAAAAATAAAAATAAAGGTCCTTCAAAGCACTTAAATATTTAAAGCACTTTCTTACGTTCTGACATGTGCTACATTTAAAATGTTATAATGGTTTTATTTATGAATTTATTGATGATTATGCATTTATGGTTTGCATCTATGCTAATTAAACATCATAGTTTAATTCACTCAAAAATTAATTGAATACAAACATTAAAAATGATTTTCATGTCATTTCACAGATTTCTCATCTCTGCAACTGACTGCATTTTTTCTCAAAAAACATCAATTTCACAGGTATATGATTTTATTATGGCCTTACGTATTGATGACAGTTAATGATTAATTAATTAACCTATATTTATTTAGGGCCTCATTCAATTGCAATTTGTAAAATTTAATATGGCTCTATATAAGGACATAGCATATTAATTTGACATACATTTTTAGTTGCTGTACATCTATCCAAATATAAGGTTCTAAACAAAAACAATTACAAACAAAATAAGCTATGTGGTTATATAGTGCCCTCTTGCATTGCACAACTTGCAAATGAATGAGGCCTTTAATATTTAATTATTCATTTAGAATAACAAAACAAAAAAATATATGCATACATATATGCTTACCTAATTACCTTTTAAAGAACATAAATTAGACCTCATAAGTAAATTGATTTCATCATTAAGAAAATTACAAAATTGCAATTTATTTTAAATCTATACTTTGCTCATAGCTGTTTGCCCTTCATTAGGAAAACATAATTAACTCTTTAGGTTTACCATTGTTATCAGTTATTGATTAATTAACTTATATTCATTTATTAATGACGTAATAATTAATTATTACAAAAAAAATACTTATCAATATATATATATATGTGCAGTGCTTTGCTTTTTAATGTATGCCAATAAAAAAATGGTTTCATTTATTTCATGGAAAAATTCAAAATGCTTTTCAAATCATTGCATTCTTTAATTAATGCTATTTAGCTTTGGATTGAGAGCAGCTACAAACAGTATGTATAGTACAAAATAACATTACATCTTACCCCTGTATTTACAATTACAGATTACAATGGTGGAAAACGGAGACAACAGGATTGAATGCAAAAGAACACAGTCCCTCGAAACTCCCCAACGCTTAAGGGAAGAAGACAGACAGAGACTTTTAAATAAAAGAAAAATGAGTAAGAAAGCACAAAGTGAGTGTGCTGGAGCTTCAAAAAAAGAAAAAGTAAACAAAAGCATGTCTGTGAAACATTGCCGAATGATCCAATATTGCCTATTGACACCAATGTTCATACACATGACACCAATGTAGATATAGAAAGTTATAGTGATATCTATGTTAAGGAAGCTCAGGATACTGTGTTTATTAGAGCACTAACAGTAGACACTCATTATTGTGGATTACTCAATGTTGTTTGTCATTTTTGTGGGGCCTATCATTTTATCAAGGAAAGACCAACTGACGGAGACTTCATTAGTTGCTGTCAGAAAGGCAAGGTAAGACTTCCACAAAGACACACATTTTCAGATTACTTACAAAGTATCATGAGCGATCCAACATTTCCAAATTATACCAATTTAAAAAAAAAAACATCAGGTCTTAGAACAGTGCAATTTAATTTGCTTCAATTGGTGCTACATTAGCAGAAAATGTCCCAGGGCATGGTCCTTACTGTTTTAGAGTTCAAGGACAAATTTACCACGACACGTCACATTTACCCCCACAATGAGAGCAAAGGAAAAGTGCACAGTTATATGTCTTAGATACAATGGAAGCTGTTGAACAAATGATGACGCTTCCGGAAAACAAACAGTGTTTGTGCATAGTCTTTGAACTTCTGGATAACAATGATGGCCAACAACCCATACAGTCAAGCATTCAAACAATTAGCACAGGTTGAAAAAGAACAACAGCAACATGCTCAAAGACATTAATTGACAATGCCAAGAGTAAATATGGTTTTAAAAAGAGATAACAACACTGATCTTCTTAGAGGACCACTATTTCACTTACAAAACTCGTTTTAAAATTTTAGAAAACGACAATAATAACCAACAAAAAATAAAGAAATAAAAAAACAAAACAATAAACAGTGGTTACATCCCATAGACACAATTGAAAGTCTGTCGTGAAAGTTTATTTTGCCGGGATTGGCCCCACAAAACAGTTACCTTGCATTTTCTTACCTTTACTGTTTCAACTTTAATAATTTAACTTCATGTTTGTAATGTTAACATTTTGTTTTCAAAGGACTGAATAGGAGTTTCATTCTATGTAATTAAGGTTTAATAATAGCAGCAGGATCATCATTTGTTGAAAAATGTAAATGTTTCATGATATACTGATTATTTATCCAGGGAGTAATCCGATCACCAGTTAATGGAATCAGAAAGGAATTAATTTTTTGCACCAAAACAAAAGTTTCAATGGGCTTTTTTTTTGGTTTGCCTTCCTCTGGATTCAATATTCAGGATCACTATATTTTTTAATAATTTCATGTGAAATGTTATTACCTTACGTTAAATGTTTGCATTGTTAACATTGTATTTCACAAGGTTTGAAAAGGAATTTATTGAATGTTAGTAAAGATTTATGTCAGTAGCAACATAAACATTTGTTAAAAAAATGTAAATGTATAATTAAGGGGGCGTGGCCAGCTGCTGAAGGGAGAGGATGCAGGGAGCCGGAGCTCCGCAATAAGTGAGCACAAACTTCAGCAAAAAAGCTGAAAATCCCCCTTCATCTCCCCCCACCCCAACCGGGGAACTCTGGGCCACTTACACATCCTTTAAGATGCTTGGAAGCTGCCTGCTTGAAGAAGGGGAGCGTCGGTGCGGGCCTGAGGCCTAGCAGCACTGTCACGGGCGGCCGCCATTTTGGGTAGGAGTGCCTAGAGACCAGTGCAAGCCTCCGAGGGGCCTTCCCCCGCCAGGAGGCGACAAGAGACGCCATTGAGATACACAGCCCTTGAGGAGGAAAACCGGGCAGACGGAGGCAGAGGCTGGGGCTTCTGGTCGGGTGGAAGACCGAACGGAGACCCGAGCTGCAGCCTGTGTGGTCCCTCGAGGAGGAGGACTCTGAGAGAGGTACAGGGGCTGAGGGCCCAACTGTGCAGGCGGGCTAGAGGTGGCATAAACACCAGGGGAAGCTAATGGGGCACAAGCCATTGGGAGGTGGTCACATAACTACCCAGATAAACAAAGACTCTGCATATTGGACCCCCTCTCTATACCAACACCCTCTACACCAGATCAGTCCTTCCAGTTCTTACGACCTTCCACATATTTCGGCTCAAGAAAGAGATGGTCTGAACTCTTTAATTACGGTAGAGGAAGTTTTGGAGACAATTAAAAAACTGAAATTAGGTAAAGCCCCAGGTCCGGATGGATTTTCTAACTTGTACTACAAAAAATACGCAGAAATTTTGGCTCCTCACTTAGTGACCTTATTTAACGCGATTTTAGACAGTCACAACATTCCACCTGAATTGAACCAAGCGGACATGGTCTTCTTTCCAAAGGAGGGCCGAGACCCATTGGAGGTTAAAAATAACAGGCCTATATCGCTTCTAAATGGGGATGTCAAAATACTTGCTAAATTGATGGCTAATAGAATTTCTAACTTTCTGCCCTCACTAATTCATAAGGATCAAGTGAGTTTCATCCCCTTTAGGCAAGCGGGGGATAACATTAGGCGGATTCTGGATACTATGCACTGGGCGGGTAAACACTGTGCCCCCTTATGCCTTCTAGCCCTGGATATGGAGAAGGCCTTTGACTCTCTAGAATGGCCCCATTTAAGAGCAGTATTGTCGAAATTCGGCCTTACAGGACGTTTTGTGAACATGATTAATAGCTATTATAAATCCCCTCAAGCAGTCCTAATACTTCCTGGTGAAGCAAGGGCTTCATTTACTATTCAGAGGGGGACCAGACAGGGCTGCCCTCTATCCCCTTTACTCTTTGCTCTAGCCGTTGAACCCTTAGCTCAAGCTATTAGATCAAACGCAGACATTAAAGGCATTAATATGGCCACCATCACTTTAAGTGTGCCTTATTCGCAGATGATGTCCTCTGTACATTGACAGATCCCTGCACTTCAGTCCCTGCCCTCTTTTACTTACTGGGAACATTCAGTAAAATCTCTGGGCTCCACATAAATGTGGATAAAGCGGAAGTTCTAAATATTTCCTTACCCCCCTCAGACTTAACCTTTTTGCAACAGCACTTTAATTTTAATTGGCCTTCTAATCATATTAAATATCTGGGTGTGAATCTCACACCGCACATCTTCACAAGTCCAATTATACAGCCATCTACAAAACATTCTCCCAAAATCTACTGGCATGGGCAAAACACCCTATCTCATGGTTAGGACGTATCCACTCTTTTAAAATGAACCTCCTTCCCCGCCTTATGTATCTATTTCGCTCCCTACCGATTGCCTTGAATTACATGGATTTAGACAAATTACAACGCCAAGTCTTTAAATTTATATGGCAGAATAAATCACATCGTATCTCTAAATCAACTATGTTCATCCATAAATCAAAAGGAGGTCTCTCCTGCCTCAATTTGTTCCAATTGCACACTCCCCTACTCACCAGCCTCTCTGGATATTTATTGAGAACTTTATGATGGCCCCGTATCCGTGGGATTCCATTCCATGGATCCCAAACCCACTGACATGTTTGGGTAAACTGGATATTCCGTATATAAAGCATTCCTTAAATATTTGGTCACGGGCTGTCCGCAATTTTCAGAACATACACTAGGTAAACCGACTTCAAATTGGTTTACTAAGTAATGCCTGTCTGCTCCTCTTACAAAAGGTATTGTGGGTATTCTGTATGATACTTTTAACTCCCATCCCGCCATCCCCCTTCCAAAAAAAGGACTTTGTAATGGGACCAGATTAATTGTGTACAATTTAAAAGATAATTTTATACATGCAGAAATGATGACTGGGACCCATAAAGGTGAACAAGTTTTTATACCAAGAATTAATTTGGCTCCAAGTGAGAGTGGTTTGCCTTTTGTCTTTCAAAGGAGACAATTTCCAGTTATCATGGCATTTGCCATGGCCATCAATAAATCCCAAGGACCAAGTTTTAAGTCTGTGGGTATTTTTTTACAGGAACCAGTGTTTGCACATGTACAACTCTATGTTGCTTTTTCAAGGTGCACAAATCCAGATGAGATTAAAGTTTCAGTTGAAGACAACCCAAGTCAGGGTGATCTACTACATGATGGACGTATTTTTACAAAAAACATTGTGTGCTATGAGGTTTCGTAATCATAGAGAATAGTGGTTTCATTTCCAGGAAGAAATTTAATGTCACTTGGCCTCTTCTTAGAGGACCACTATTTCACTTACAAAACTCGTTTTAAAATTTTAGAAAACGACAATAATAACAACAAAAAATAAAGAAATAAAAAAACAAAACAATAAACAGTGGTTACATCCCATAGACACAATTGAAAGTCTGTCGTGAAAGTTTATTTCGCCGGGATTGGCCCCACAAAACAGTTACCTTGCATTTTCTTACCTTTACTGTTTCAATTTTAATAATTTAACTTCATGTTTGTAATGTTAACATTTTGTTTTCAAAGGACTGAATAGGAGTTTCATTCTATGTAATTAAGGTTTAATAATAGCAGCAGGATCATCATTTGTTGAAAAATTTAAATGTTTCATGATATACTGATTATTTATCCAGGGAGTAATCCGATCACCAGTTAATGGAATCAGAAAGGAATTAATTTTTTGCACCAAAACAAAAGTTTCAATGGGCTTTTTTTTTGGTTTGCCTTCCTCTGGATTCAATGTTCAGGATCACTATATTTTTTAATAATTTCATGTGAAATGTTATTACCTTACGTTAAATGTTTGCATTGTTAACATTGTATTTCACAAGGTTTGAAAAGGAATTTATTGAATGTTAGTAAAGATTTATGTCAGTAGCAACATAAACATTTGTTAAAAAAATGTAAATGTATAATTAAGGGGGCGTGGCCAGCTGCTGAAGGGAGAGGATGCAGGGAGCCGGAGCTCCGCAATAAGTGAGCACAAACTTCAGCAAAAAAGCTGAAAATCCCCCTTCATCTCCCCCCACCCCAACCGGGGAACTCTGGGCCACTTACACATCCTCCAAGATGCTTGGAAGCTGCCTGCTTGAAGAAGGGGAGCGTCGGTGCGGGCCTGAGGCCTAGCAGCACTGTCACGGGCGGCCGCCATTTTGGGTAGGAGTGCCTAGAGACCAGTGCAAGCCTCCGAGGGGCCTTCCCCCGCCAGGAGGCGACAAGAGACGCCATTGAGGTACACAGCCCTTGAGGAGGAAAACCGGGCAGACGGAGGCAGAGGCTGGGGCTTCTGGTCGGGTGGAAGACCGAACGGAGACCCGAGCTGCAGCCTGTGTGGTCCCTCGAGGAGGAGGACTCTGAGGGAGGTACAGGGGCTGAGGGCCCAACTGTGCAGGCGGGCTAGAGGTGGCATAAACACCAGGGGAAGCTAATGGGGCACAAGCCATTGGGAGGTGGTCACATAACTACCCAGATAAACAAAGACTCTGCATATTGGACCCCCTCTCTATACCAACACCCTCTACACCAGATCAGTCCTTCCAGTTCTTACGACCTTCCACATATTTCGGCTCAAGAAAGAGATGGTCTGAACTCTTTAATTACGGTAGAGGAAGTTTTGGAGACAATTAAAAAACTGAAATTAGGTAAAGCCCCAGGTCCGGATGGATTTTCTAACTTGTACTACAAAAAATACGCAGAAATTTTGGCTCCTCACTTAGTGACCTTATTTAACGCGATTTTAGACAGTCACAACATTCCACCTGAATTGAACCAAGCGGACATGGTCTTCTTTCCAAAGGAGGGCCGAGACCCATTGGAGGTTAAAAATAACAGGCCTATATCGCTTCTAAATGGGGATGTCAAAATACTTGCTAAATTGATGGCTAATAGAATTTCTAACTTTCTGCCCTCACTAATTCATAAGGATCAAGTGAGTTTCATCCCCTTTAGGCAAGCGGGGGATAACATTAGGCGGATTCTGGATACTATGCACTGGGCGGGTAAACACTGTGCCCCCTTATGCCTTCTAGCCCTGGATATGGAGAAGGCCTTTGACTCTCTAGAATGGCCCCATTTAAGAGCAGTATTGTCGAAATTCGGCCTTACAGGACGTTTTGTGAACATGATTAATAGCTATTATAAATCCCCTCAAGCAGTCCTAATACTTCCTGGTGAAGCAAGGGCTTCATTTACTATTCAGAGGGGGACCAGACAGGGCTGCCCTCTATCCCCTTTACTCTTTGCTCTAGCCGTTGAACCCTTAGCTCAAGCTATTAGATCAAACGCAGACATTAAAGGCATTAATATGGCCACCATCACTTTAAGTGTGCCTTATTCGCAGATGATGTCCTCTGTACATTGACAGATCCCTGCACTTCAGTCCCTGCCCTCTTTTACTTACTGGGAACATTCAGTAAAATCTCTGGGCTCCACATAAATGTGGATAAAGCGGAAGTTCTAAATATTTCCTTACCCCCCTCAGACTTAACCTTTTTGCAACAGCACTTTAATTTTAATTGGCCTTCTAATCATATTAAATATCTGGGTGTGAATCTCACACCGCACATCTTCACAAGTCCAATTATACAGCCATCTACAAAACATTCTCCCAAAATCTACTGGCATGGGCAAAACACCCTATCTCATGGTTAGGACGTATCCACTCTTTTAAAATGAACCTCCTTCCCCGCCTTATGTATCTATTTCGCTCCCTACCGATTGCCTTGAATTACATGGATTTAGACAAATTACAACGCCAAGTCTTTAAATTTATATGGCAGAATAAATCACATCGTATCTCTAAATCAACTATGTTCATCCATAAATCAAAAGGAGGTCTCTCCTGCCTCAATTTGTTCCAATTGCACACTCCCCTACTCACCAGCCTCTCTGGATATTTATTGAGAACTTTATGATGGCCCCGTATCCGTGGGATTCCATTCCATGGATCCCAAACCCACTGACATGTTTGGGTAAACTGGATATTCCGTATATAAAGCATTCCTTAAATATTTGGTCACGGGCTGTCCGCAATTTTCAGAACATACACTAGGTAAACCGACTTCAAATTGGTTTACTAAGTAATGCCTGTCTGCTCCTCTTACAAAAGGTATTGTGGGTATTCTGTATGATACTTTTAACTCCCATCCCGCCATCCCCCTTCCAAAAAAAGGACTTTGTAATGGGACCAGATTAAGTGTACAATTTAAAAGATAATTTTATACATGCAGAAATGATGACTGGGACCCATAAAGGTGAACAAGTTTTTATACCAAGAATTAATTTGGCTCCAAGTGAGAGTGGTTTGCCTTTTGTCTTTCAAAGGAGACAATTTCCAGTTATCATGGCATTTGCCATGGCCATCAATAAATCCCAAGGACCAAGTTTTAAGTCTGTGGGTATTTTTTTACAGGAACCAGTGTTTGCACATGTACAACTCTATGTTGCTTTTTCAAGGTGCACAAATCCAGATGAGATTAAAGTTTCAGTTGAAGACAACCCAAGTCAGGGTGATCTACTACATGATGGACGTATTTTTACAAAAAACATTGTGTGCTATGAGGTTTCGTAATCATAGAGAATAGTGGTTTCATTTCCAGGAAGAAATTTAATGTCACTTGGCCTCTTCTTAGAGGACCACTATTTCACTTACAAAACTCGTTTTAAAATTTTAGAAAACGACAATAATAACAACAAAAAATAAAGAAATAAAAAAACAAAACAATAAACAGTGGTTACATCCCATAGACACAATTGAAAGTCTGTCGTGAAAGTTTATTTCGCCGGGATTGGCCCCACAAAACAGTTACCTTGCATTTTCTTACCTTTACTGTTTCAATTTTAATAATTTAACTTCATGTTTGTAATGTTAACATTTTGTTTTCAAAGGACTGAATAGGAGTTTCATTCTATGTAATTAAGGTTTAATAATAGCAGCAGGATCATCATTTGTTGAAAAATGTAAATGTTTCATGATATACTGATTATTTATCCAGGGAGTAATCCGATCACCAGTTAATGGAATCAGAAAGGAATTAATTTTTTGCACCAAAACAAAAGTTTCAATGGGCTTTTTTTTTGGTTTGCCTTCCTCTGGATTCAATGTTCAGGATCACTATATTTTTTAATAATTTCATGTGAAATGTTATTACCTTACGTTAAATGTTTGCATTGTTAACATTGTATTTCACAAGGTTTGAAAAGGAATTTATTGAATGTTAGTAAAGATTTATGTCAGTAGCAACATAAACATTTGTTAAAAAAATGTAAATGTATAATTAAGGGGGCGTGGCCAGCTGCTGAAGGGAGAGGATGCAGGGAGCCGGAGCTCCGCAATAAGTGAGCACAAACTTCAGCAAAAAAGCTGAAAATCCCCCTTCATCTCCCCCCACCCCAACCGGGGAACTCTGGGCCACTTACACATCCTCCAAGATGCTTGGAAGCTGCCTGCTTGAAGAAGGGGAGCGTCGGTGCGGGCCTGAGGCCTAGCAGCACTGTCACGGGCGGCCGCCATTTTGGGTAGGAGTGCCTAGAGACCAGTGCAAGCCTCCGAGGGGCCTTCCCCCGCCAGGAGGCGACAAGAGACGCCATTGAGGTACACAGCCCTTGAGGAGGAAAACCGGGCAGACGGAGGCAGAGGCTGGGGCTTCTGGTCGGGTGGAAGACCGAACGGAGACCCGAGCTGCAGCCTGTGTGGTCCCTCGAGGAGGAGGACTCTGAGAGAGGTACAGGGGCTGAGGGCCCAACTGTGCAGGCGGGCTAGAGGTGGCATAAACACCAGGGGAAGCTAATGGGGCACAAGCCATTGGGAGGTGGTCACATAACTACCCAGATAAACAAAGACTCTGCATATTGGACCCCCTCTCTATACCAACACCCTCTACACCAGATCAGTCCTTCCAGTTCTTACGACCTTCCACATATTTCGGCTCAAGAAAGAGATGGTCTGAACTCTTTAATTACGGTAGAGGAAGTTTTGGAGACAATTAAAAAACTGAAATTAGGTAAAGCCCCAGGTCCGGATGGATTTTCTAACTTGTACTACAAAAAATACGCAGAAATTTTGGCTCCTCACTTAGTGACCTTATTTAACGCGATTTTAGACAGTCACAACATTCCACCTGAATTGAACCAAGCGGACATGGTCTTCTTTCCAAAGGAGGGCCGAGACCCATTGGAGGTTAAAAATAACAGGCCTATATCGCTTCTAAATGGGGATGTCAAAATACTTGCTAAATTGATGGCTAATAGAATTTCTAACTTTCTGCCCTCACTAATTCATAAGGATCAAGTGAGTTTCATCCCCTTTAGGCAAGCGGGGGATAACATTAGGCGGATTCTGGATACTATGCACTGGGCGGGTAAACACTGTGCCCCCTTATGCCTTCTAGCCCTGGATATGGAGAAGGCCTTTGACTCTCTAGAATGGCCCCATTTAAGAGCAGTATTGTCGAAATTCGGCCTTACAGGACGTTTTGTGAACATGAATAATGGCTATTATAAATCCCCTCAAGCAGTCCTAATACTTCCTGGTGAAGCAAGGGCTTCATTTACTATTCAGAGGGGGACCAGACAGGGCTGCCCTCTATCCCCTTTACTCTTTGCTCTAGCCGTTGAACCCTTAGCTCAAGCTATTAGATCAAACGCAGACATTAAAGGCATTAATATGGCCACCATCACTTTAAGTGTGCCTTATTCGCAGATGATGTCCTCTGTACATTGACAGATCCCTGCACTTCAGTCCCTGCCCTCTTTTACTTACTGGGAACATTCAGTAAAATCTCTGGGCTCCACATAAATGTGGATAAAACGGAAGTTCTAAATATTTCCTTACCCCCCTCAGACTTAACCTTTTTGCAACAGCACTTTAATTTTAATTGGCCTTCTAATCATATTAAATATCTGGGTGTGAATCTCACACCGCACATCTTCACAAGTCCAATTATACAGCCATCTACAAAACATTCTCCCAAAATCTACTGGCATGGGCAAAACACCCTATCTCATGGTTAGGACGTATCCACTCTTTTAAAATGAACCTCCTTCCCCGCCTTATGTATCTATTTCGCTCCCTACCGATTGCCTTGAATTACATGGATTTAGACAAATTACAACGCCAAGTCTTTAAATTTATATGGCAGAATAAATCACATCGTATCTCTAAATCAACTATGTTCATCCATAAATCAAAAGGAGGTCTCTCCTGCCTCAATTTGTTCCAACTGCACACTCCCCTACTCACCAGCCTCTCTGGATATTTATTGAGAACTTTATGATGGCCCCGTATACGTGGGATTCCATTCCATGGATCCCAAACCCACTGACATGTTTGGGTAAACTGGATATTCCGTATATAAAGCATTCCTTAAATATTTGGTCACGGGCTGTCCGCAATTTTCAGAACATACACTAGGTAAACCGACTTCAAATTGGTTTACTAAGTAATGCCTGTCTGCTCCTCTTACAAAAGGTATTGTGGGTATTCTGTATGATACTTTTAACTCCCATCCCGCCATCCCCCTTCAAAAATGGGAAGAAGACTTAAATTGCAAGTGGGATATGGAGACTTGGCAAAACTCCTGGCGAAGCCTAACCCGGGGATCTTTGAGCAGTAATATACTGGAGACCTCTATTAAGGTTCTCCATAGGAAATATATCACCCCGGACAAACTATTTAGATGGAAAAGCTCCCCCAATCCTAATTGCTTTAGAGCTTGTCAGATCTCTGGAACCTTTCTCCACACTTGGTGGTCATGTCCCCTGGTTCAGTCTCTTTGGAACAAGGTTTTCCAATTAGCCTCGACCATATTTGGCACGCCTGTTATGGCTAAGGCATACATAGGCCTGCTAGGGCACTCTGTCCCCTCACTATCAAAATACCAAAATAGACTCCTTCAGTATTTAATGCTAGCAACAAAGAGTCATATAGCCAGGCAATGGAAATCTCCCACTCTTTCTCTACAATCAGTTATCAATAAGATGAACTACATTGCAATAAATGAAAGGCTAACCCATCTACTAGAGGACCGTATGCCTATTTTTCTCCAGATATGGAATCCCTGGACTCATTCTCCCTATAGCCCCCCTATCACGTGAAACCTATTGAATTAGCATTATGCTATCCTTTGCTAATACTTACATTGGAACTGCGGACCGGGGACTGGAGGAGGCGGGACGGGTGGTGGATCCGAGCTGGTAACCAACAGGACTTATACTTCAATACCCTTGAGACAAAAACCTATGTGCGAATTTAAATTTCTTGTGTAGTCAACAGTGTTTTTAATTTTTCTCTTTTATTTTACTGTTTTAGCTCATTTAGAGTTATATTGTATCTATACAACAGTTTGTTTTTTGTTACATTTATGTAGTTTTTATTTATTTATTTTGTTTATTTTTTTTGTTTTCTTTGTTTGTTTCTTACATAGACTCTGGATGTTTGCTGTGCTAGACCGAGCCTAACAACTGTTTTATTTTAGGTAAACTTTTTCCCTAGAAAATTGGAAAAACTTAGGTAACCTGGCCCCCCTTAGACCTTCCCACAAGTGGGGATAGATCTTTTTGGTTAACTTTATTTCAATGATTACATGGTATTTTCTTATGGTGTAATGTTATGTTAACCTTTTTCTTTTTCCCCTTATTGGGTATGATTGTATGTTAATAATGTCAAACCTGCTACTTGGCTTTTATGTTATCCTCCGGTTTATTTGGTTACCTAATAAAAAACGTTTAAAAAAAAAAAAGTATAATTAAATAGACAGGATTCATCCAGGGAGTAATCTAATCGCCATTTACTGGGGTCAGGAAGAAATTCATTTTTTTCCTCTTTCGAGACAATTGGCTTAAGTTATAATGTTTTTTTTTTACTGTTTGCCTTCCTCTGGATTCAATAACTATGTGCTTTACCAGGAGTTTAAATACCAGCTGTATGTTAAGAAGCATTGTGTAATGGTTTAAAATACTAATTTATACAAAGTTCAGCAATTTCATGTTAGTATTGTTAAAAATAATTCATTCAACACTGTTTACAATATAAGTTGCATGTTAGAAACCTTTATGTAATGGTTCACAATACCTATTCATACAAATTTCATGTATTGTTATATTATTTCTGCATACACGACAATTAAAAAGTTTAATATGGTTTAACAGTTCATTGTTAAAAAAAATAAAAAAATATATTATAAAATGTATGTACTTCTTTGTAGATCACAAAGAGTCTTAGAGAATCACATTGTGTCACAAACAGCATTTCCAGCTCTAAAATGTTATTGACCGTCATTTTTGGATGAGCAAGTCGCTAATATATATATATATATATATATATATATATATATATATATATATATATATATATATATATATACAGCTATACCTCATTTAACGCTGTAGATAGGTTGCAGGCAATAAGTGTGTTAAGCAAAACAGTTCTAAATGGGGCAGTTTAACATGGGGAAGATAGGAATAGGGGAACTCATGAAAAAAAACACAATTCCAATCGAAATTTAAACTTTTGGGGTTTTATATGAACTTCAAAGAAACAGCAAACATAACACTAACACAAACTGAACATTAACAGAAATAAACTTTATATTATTGATGTTGAAGCTTCTGGGTCATCCTGGATTCTGTTATAGCGAATCAGAGCGTGAAAAGGGGCCTGGCAGGAAAAAAAACAGCGATATATCAGGGCTTTGTACTTAGTACTTTATCGAAAATCAGAGCATAAGAAGGGATCTGTCAGGCAAAAACAGCATTATAGCAGGGTTTAGTATTAAAGGGGTCTGGCAGGAAAAACAGCTCTATTGTGAATCAGCTCTAAACGAGGTAGCTTTAAGCAGCGTCTCTCTCTCTCTCTCTCTCTCTCTATATATATATATATATATATATATACAGTATGTACACACATATACATTTACATGTACACACGTATACATTTACATATACATATATATATATGTATACACACACCTAAATATATATATGCTTAGTAAATATAAATATATATATATATATATATATATATATATACATGTATACATTTACATATGCCTCTATATATATATATATATATATGCATACACACCTGCTACACTCCACTTCCTGGCCAGAGGGCCGAGGGGGGCCACTGAGGTCTGAGTGGGATGCAAAGGTCCAGGGGGCCACAGGGGCCCCCAAGGATCGAGGGGGCCACAAGGGGCAAAGGGAGGCCACAAAGGGCTGAGGGAGGCAGCAGAGGTCTGCGAGGGGGCCACAGGAGGCTGAGGGGGAACACAGGGCCTGCAGGGGGCTATAGGGGACCTTTGTGATAGGGGCCTATTAACCCCTAATTAAGCCCCTTATCTTTTCTAAATACAAGTCCCATAATAAATGAACCCCATAATACCTATCCCATATGGGGGTCCCTACAGACTCTGATGAAACCTAACATTAACCTCCTACCTTATGGATCCCTGTGAATAACCCCTACCATAGAATAACAGGAGCTATGCTTACCACTGCTGTATGCAGATGAAATATATTAGCAGGATCTAAGTACCTTAGATATACCTTGGGGATATTGGCAGAAACTACTAAATAATAATAATAAATGCATATTTCTCCCAAATAAGGTAAATAAAATCCCTTATTCAAAATAATTGTCCTTTCAAACCGGATGCAAAATAGTCATTGTAGCTTTCCTCCCATGTTATGCATAGTAAATCTAGAGATATGTAACTATGACTTCTCATCAAGACTGAAAATATCCCAGTGCTGGTAATGCAGAGGGATTGCCACTAGAGGGCAGAGCTTTATTACAAATAAAATCATTTATGTCAAAATTCATTCCACCTGATGGAGACGGATTTGTGCTGATTACATTATATTTACGTGACTAAAATTTACAATGTAAGAGCTTTCTAACGGAATATAATAAATGTACAAAACATTCGAAAAAACACACATAGACTGATTTTATTTTAACATTTATTTATTTTGAGCACAAGAAAAAATGGGTTTAGAGGCTGATTTCTAGATTCCCAATACAAAAAGGAACTTTATTTAAATTTAGGTGAAATTCAAAGGTGGAAATGTGAACGTGGATTCACGTATAAATGTGGAGGGGCAGATAAAGAGAGAAAATGAAAGATTTTTTAAAGACAGGAATCTACAAGGGAGAGGCTTCTAACTAGACCTCTCCAATTCCTATGCTGTTCTATTGAGCATACTCACCAAAGCAGTGCTGTTAAACCAAGGTCCATGGGAACTTGAAGGTTCCCAAAGCATCCTTTAATGCCTGTATAAAACAATTTGCCTTACCTGTGTTCACATAATAGTAAACTTAAAGAACCACTGTGATCATAGATATGAATATATTCTATTGGAGAACTTCACTTTAAAATGTGCTACATATATTTAGAATGTAAATAAAAAGAATGTGCATTTAATTTATTACGACTTTTTATATGAATTTGAGCTGCAGTGGAACCTGCCATTTTGCTTTCAGTACATCAATTTCCTGAAGTGGGGTGATACTTTGAATACACAGGAAGTTTGTATCTGCACAGTGCTTGTAGTACCACTAAAGAGGGGCTCATTAGTTTACAATGGCACACGCACTTTAGGAAATAACTGTCAGGAGCAGGCAAGAACTCAAAATGAAAGACTGCAGCAAAGAATAATGATATATATATACATTGTAACGTAATAACACTTTGCCTACTATCATGTTTAGTTGACTACAGTTGTCCTTTATATTAAATCATGAGCTTTTTGGGGGTCCCTTTGGAGAGGTTTTAGAATCACTGATTTAAAGGTTCCTCAAAAGTCTTCAAGTCTCTGTAAACATTCTTACCTTGTAAAACTGTTTAAAGAATTAAAATGAAAATATGTGCCATATGTATATTTTGGAGGGACAGTATATTTTTAAGAAAAAATATTGACCCTCTCTCTCTAATGCCAATATTTTGAAAGGGTGGCCCCAATTTTAGTTACAAACCATATTACAAGCTGTCCCCTTGTCCCCCTTTTCATTCCCAAATTCACCTTGCTGATTAATTTAGTGTGTTCTGCTGTGCATATGTGTTTTAGAGTAATGTGCACATATTAGATATAAATAGTGGGGTTCTCTAATATATTGCATATGATGATGGCAATGGAAGGGCCACTTAATTCAGCACAATTTGGACCATATTAAATATCTCCTAAAAGCTTGTTGAAATACTTTTTTAATTTTTGAAATATGTGCATTTTTTTTGTTTCAATTATTTGTATTATCAACAATGTCAGTTACATTTTAATGAAGCATTAATCGATGACTCGCAGGTCGTGACATAAGGATCCATTAAGAATAATATAAGTTTCTTTGACCTAACAATGAGTATAAACAGCATTGTGATTTCTCCTTCTCCATTTTCCTTTTTTCAACTTTTAAAACAATTTAGTGCTTGCTATCGAGGTGGCTCACACGTTATCCTATAACTATAGATTGATAAAGTTGTTAAATATCACATGGTCTGGCTAATGAAGGCAAGGAAATATGATTATTTTCGTTCTGTTAATAATCTTATACTTAAACCACATATATGGATTAAATAGACATTATTGAAACAATTATTCTAATACAAATAAAAAACATATAAATAACCAAACAATAATTCCATAAAGTATCAAATAAACATAAACATGTACCTTTTATGTTGAATTTAAGTCTCCCTAGCACCAACATTGATGTCCGGAAGCATCACCAAAGGGTTTCTATGAAGGGACCGGCTCCGCTGCCCAAGGCCCGCCTCCCCAATATGACACATAATTGATATCGTAGAGTTAATAGGTTATTACATTATTCAGATGGAGTGAGTTGAGTTAATCCAACACCACATTTTTAAGAATTTAGGAAGTGTATTGTTGAGAGTATGTGTCATCTTTTCATAATTTATTATATAATTCAGTTTTTGGATAATCTCTTGGTTGTCTAATGTAGGTTTCTTCCATCATTTGGCAACTTGATTTTTTGCAGCTAACATATAAAATTGTAGCCATTTATTTTTATGTTTGTTTATATGTGATACTGATGTACCTAGGAGGCATAATTCCATTGTTGGGTTTATAGTGGTCTCCAAAACCTCAGAAGCTAATTTAGTAATATGTATTCACATATTTTGTATCACAGGTCAGCCTCACCAAATATGGTGGAATGTTCCTGTCTCTCTACAATTCCTGAAACAACGTGGGCGGACAAGTGGATTTAATCTATTGATTCTATCTGGGGTAAGGTAAATTCTGTGAAGAACTTTTATTTCAGTTTCTATATAGCTAAAATATATAGAACCCTTAGAAAGAGTAGCGCTGACTTCCCCCATTTGTGAATGTCCCATAAAACCCCCAATTCTTGTTCCCATCGTCTGGCATATTTAGGTTTTTGGTTAGTCTGGGTTGAGTTAAGAGTTGCATATAGTTCTCTTAAGATGCCTCTAGTAAGTGGGACTTGTTCAGATACCCTAGAAAATATGTGCATTTTCACTGTGAAATCAAATCAATTAAATCTGTGTTTTTACATGTGTCACTAACTGCCCACTACAGTTCCATTTAGTGAGCAAAACCCCAAAATGTTAACCATTAACAAATCCATCTGTGCAGAGCATGGAATGTTGGAATCACATGTTAGTTATGGGCTAGCTTTTCAGTTCAATCACTGTCTTCACCTTGTGGCTTGACTGTCTGTTTTACTCATGCAACAGTAGGCAGGAGAGACTTTGTTATGTAAACAGACTTAAAACTGTATATTTTTTGGCTGTGTAATTTTAAAAAATATATATAATTTTCCATACAGTCTTGGGCTCTTTTACACCATGGAGAGCACTTACAGTGAGGTAAATGATCCTTTAAAGAACTTGTTGTCCAGCATTCTGCTCCTGGAAAGAATTATTGTAAGTATGAAACCGTGCAGGTAAGTAGAGGACTTACTGTATATTTTTGAGGGTATATGGTTATATATTTGTGTTGAGTGTTGATCGTATATCTGTACACTAGTACTAGGTTATTTGCCCTTGAATATTTACTGAATTACATACCCTTATGCACAAACTGGATGATACACCCATGTATATTGAAATAATATAAATTTGTCTTCTTTGATTTTACATCTGTCTGTGATTTATACTAGATTAGGTACCTCCCTACACACCTTAAACACAGAGTGAACAATAAAACCGTGAGTATATATATATATATATATATATATATATATATATATATATATATATTTGTTGATACTGAGTTATATACATGTTTTTACAGAATTATGTATATATGCATATGTGATGGAGTATATATGTTACAGGCAAATTATGAAATCAGGGATTGTATAGAATGCCCAACATCATCAAACAAACTATACAATATTTGCCTTTATGTGCTTTGCCTATGTGTTCTATACAATACCTGACATGCATTAGGAAAAGTATTAAAGACTGTTGATTAGCATTGCGGGAAAAGAGATCTTTGTCTGTTGCATTGATTTGAATGTCATTAGCAATCGATGAAATTCAATAATTTATTTGGGCGCTATGGGACAACATATAGATGGTGAACTGTACTTTTAGGAATCACAATAATAAAGAGGTTGAAGATTTTCCCCCCAAAAAAGGAGAATATTGTAAAATAAGTAAATATTATTATTGTCATCACTATTTATTTATAATGTGCCATTTACCTTAGCACAAGTGACCAGGTGATTGGTTGCAATAAATTGAATGAGGGGCAAATATGGGGTTTACAGAAATGATATAGCTTATGATTAAGTGTGCATGTTGTACATGCTTGCAGCTGCCCCATGGGCTCTGTCCATTGGCACTGCATGAGCCATCATACCCCCTTATCTGAGCATTCTCAGTCTGAACTAGAATCTGACTGATCAGACATCATGTCCCCCTCTGCATGAGGAAAACTGATACATTCAAGTAAGAAAAATATTAACTATTATTTGCCTTAAACGGCATACTGTTTTTAATAATCTGCTTCCAACAAACACCACCATGAACTTGACGTAAATGCATTACAGGGATCATTTAAGTGAACAGATAAGTAATAGCGACTTCACAAAGGGGTGATTGCTATGTCTATAGCGCTCCACAAGCTATATAAAGAGGACGGTGCAATTAAATATATAAAGTTGGCTCATGCAGGGATGGGTATAGATAGAAAAAAGCAAAGTGGATATTACTCTGAGGTTTTTCAATGGTCAAACCAAATAAAACCACTATGCAGGAAAGTGATGGAAATGAAATGCAAATCGTCTCACTTTGGAATTATATCATTTTCCAAATAGTGTCCTTTCTTCTTCCTGGTTGTGTCCAGAATAGTCCCAAGTGTAATTAAAGTGTGTCCTCCAATAAATTAAATCCTGGTTGTTATGCCACTTCCTCCAGACAAGTACTGTCCACAAAGTACTCCAAAAGCCAAAAAAACAAGAAGAGGGGTGGGAGGGACAAGTGCAAAGCCAAACCAATCGTGAAGTATGTACATCAAGGTTTATTATAGCAAATAATTAAAACCATTACACTCACATTCAATATGATATCAATTCACGTTATATATGAGATGTCACAGATATTGATGTACATACTTCACGATTGGTTTGGCTTTGCGCTTGTCCTTCCCACTCCTCTCGTTTTTTTGATCAATTAAGTGAAGATGACAATGTGTGGATAGTGAAAGGGGAAATGCATCATCTAGCTCCACCACTGGTTCTGCTGTTATGTTAATTACTGTTGATAAGCACTATGGAGTGAAAGAGGGTGTTATATAAATAATGTCAATTCATTAACATGACAATCACATATATAGTTGTGAGCATGCGAGCCGTTGCTCACGCTTGCGGGCCGCAATACGTGCACATGAAAACATGAAAAATACATCAAATACAAACAAGAAATACATAAAAAGCTTACTTACAGGAAGAGGGAGCATCCAAGACCTCGAAAACTAAAGTTACACCTCAATTTAACTCAAATTAAAGGAGTTTAGACAATAAAAAATTCTCGAAGAGAGAGAAAGAATGGCCACCGAAAAAAACGAAAACGAGGCTACAGCAGTCTAAAGACGCGAAACACCACAAAACACCTACGAGATTAAAAAACAAGGACGCAACCCGCGCAACCACAAAAACATTACAAACACAATAAATACACACAACAAACACAGAAAAAGGTTACTCACAGCAAGGGGGGGCACCCAGGACCACTGCAAGTGAAGTTACACCTCCATTTAAGCACAAATTTCGCAGTTTAGAGACCCGAAAATCACCTAAGCAAGAAACAAAATGGCCGCCAAACGAAATGAAAACTAGGCTAAAGGTCTCTAAACACGCAAAACACTACCATAAAGACGCAAAACACCACCAAACAGCTACGGATATTCCGAAAAAGTAGCACGACATAGAAAACGAACGACGCTACATCAGCCACATTAAATACACCAAACACCATTAGCTCACTTACAATTTCATTGCCGTCATTTTTTGACGGGCAATTCGCTAGTTACTGATACACTTTTGCTAAATGTTGTTCATATGAGATGAAATATTGGCACATATGTAGCACTACATTTGCACTTAAGTTACGTTTAATAAATCTATATCTCAAAGGACTATAGTGTCCCAGTGATCAGCTTGTATAGCTGTAAAAAGCACAATTTTCAAAACTCACAAATGTTTTAAGTTGAAAAAGTGGTACTGCAAACTTATTGCAAAATATTAACTTTTAATTCCTTTGCTGACTGCATATCAAACAATCAGCAGCTTGACTATGACTGAGGTGGTAATTTTCTCCATAGGAAATAGATACCACAGTCTTCAGCAGGCCCTGAAAAGATGAGTGAATCTGAGGGAAATGTAAGTCTTTCTTCTGAAATATTATAATTAGGGTGTGTTAGACAGCATCCTTGCTGAATTAAAGGAATATGAAAGGTTTCTGGATTTTACTAGATATATAATAACCTATGCATCTATTTATTTTATGCACTTTATTCTATTATAAAGTGTTTATAAGCTCTGGTTTACTGCCTACAATCAAACAAATATTAAATGCTTGGGTCTGCCCTCTGTAGCCCAAAAGACTCTACTGTACTTGCTGTGCTGTGTCTCATACTAACCAATCAATCACCATCTCTCAGCAACATTCTGCAAAATGCTGCTGAGACATGGTTCCTGATAGGCTAGGACACTACACTGCACATCCAGCCCTACATAGTCTGTGTCTTCTTACACAGCAGTGGACAGACTCATACAAAGATTAGTTTGATTTTAGACCACAAAAAACTGAGCTTGTAAGCAAAAAATGTCTAACTGCGAGACGTCGTCACGCTTCGCATGGTGTGTACGATTTAGGCGATGAGCGCCACAGGCGCTCATCGCTTGCGAGCTTTGCGAAGCAAGTCGAGCCATTAACGCGTAGCACTTAGCAGGTGAGCGCCAAGTACAAAACGGTTTACATTGTGTATCAAACAGCATTCCCAGTCTTACAATTTTATTGACCGTCAATTAAAAATTAAAGCGTCATTTTTGACGGGCTATTTACTAGTGGATATATAATATCAGACAGGTTCAGTATTGAAAGGAAAAATAGGAAGGTGAAAAATCTTGCCCTTGCTGCTTAGCTCCTTCCCTGCAAAAGCAATATGCTTCTGACCCATCCAGATTAAGATATATGCTGTTTTAAAACATAATTTACTGATATGGAATAGTATTTATATTCAGTGTGAGAAGTATGCATTGTTAGGAACACTTGAACAAAACATAGTCATTCTTTAGTCATACTATCTACTGAGCATAAGTGGAATTTCACTAAAGGCCACTAGAGGTCAGGGTGTCTCATGGTAGAATGCAACTGACAATAAAGGCAACATCAATTGGGGTCAGGTGATCACTTGAGCTCAGCCACTGGAGCTGGCTCCAGTCCTTTTATAATCTACACACCTATACAAAGCAAATTAATGAAAACAATAGCAAATCAAGGATTAACATTAGAAGTCTAAACACACAAATATAGATGTTAATATGACTAGTTGTGCATGTTGCAGCATTCTGAGACTTTTGGATATACTGTATGCTTAAAAAATTCTGTTGCTATTCTTAATCAATACAGGTAGTTCCAGGGTTAAGGATGAGATCCGTTCCTGAGATTGTCCTTAAGTCTGAATAGTATGTCAGTCATACCCATGATGTGTGAATAAATAAATATATAAATATATATATATATATATATATACATACAGTAAACTCCCCGTTATCCGGCACCACAGGGACTCCCTATTGCCAGATAAGTGTAGTTGCCGGTTAATCGGGAGTCCCCCCCAAAAAACGGTCTAAACGACCCTTAAACCCTGCAAAACCCCTTAAAATGCCTTTAAAAAAGCCTTAGCACCTAAACTGGGCCCAGAAAAAACAACTAGAAAAAAAGTTAGTTTTTTTTGTTGCTGTCTCGAACTGCCGAATAGTGCCGGTTATGCCGGTTTAGCCGGAGTTTTTTTAACATGGGGAATTGATGCCGTGCTGGTTGCTTGAGAGTCCTGGTTAGTTAGGTAACCAGGATTTTACTATATATACAGTCAGGTCCATAAATATTGGGACATCGACACAATTCTAAACTTTTTGGCTCTATACACCACCACAATGGATTTGAAATTAAACTAACAAGATGTGCTTTAATTGCAGACTTTCAGCTTTAATTTGAGGGTATTTACATCCAAACCAGGTGAACGGTGTAGGAATTACAACAGTTTGTATATGTGCCTCCCACTTTTTAAGGGACCAAAGGTAATGGGACAATTGGCTGCTCAGCTGTTCCATGGCCAGGTGTGTGTTATTCCCTCATTATCCCATTTACAAAGAGCAGATACAAGCTCCAGTGTTCATTTCAAGTGTGCTATTTGCATTTGTTGCTGTTAACTCTCAATATGAGATCCAAAGAGCTGTCACTATCAGTGAAGCAAGCCATCATTAGGCTAAAAAAACAAAACAAACCCATCAGAGAGATAGCAAAAACATTAGGTGTGGCCAAATCAACTGTTTGGAACATACTTAAAAAGAAAGAACGCACCGGTGAGCTCAGCAACACCAAAAGACCCGGAAGACCACGGAAAACAACTGTGGTGCATGACCGAAGAATTATTTCCCTGGTGAAGAAAACACCCTTCACAACAGTTGGCCAGATCAAGAACACTCTCCAGGAGGTAGGTGTATGTGTGTCAAAGTCAACAATCAAGAGAAGACTTCACCAGAGTAAATACAGAGGGTTCACCACAAGATGTAAACCATTGGTGAGCCTCAAAAACAGGAAAGCCAGATTAGAGTTTTCCAAACAACACCTAAAAAAGCCTTCACAGTTCTGGAACAGCATCCTATAGACAGATGAGACTAAGATCAACTTGTACCAGAGTGATGGGAAGAGAAGAGTATGGAGACGGAAAGGAACTGCTCATGATCCAAAGCATACCTCCTCATCAGTGAAGCATGGTGGTGGTAGTGTCATGGCGTGGGCATGTATGGCTGCCAATGGAACTGGTTCTCTTGTATTTATTGATGATGTGACTGCTGACAAAAGCAGCAGGGTGAATTCTGAAGTGTTTCGGGCAATATTATCTGCTCATATTCAGCCAAATGCTTCAGAACTCATTGGACGGCACTTCACAGTGCAGATGGACAATGACCCGAAGCATACTGCAAAAGCAACCAAAGAGTTTTTTAAGGGAAAGAAGTGGAATGTTATGCAATGGCCAAGTCAATCACCTGATCTGAATCCGATTGAGCATGCATTTCACTTGCTGAAGACAAAACTGAAGGGAAAATGCTCCAAGAACAAGCAGGAACTGAAGACAGTTGCAATAGAGGTCTGGCAGAGCATCACCAGGGATGAAACCCAGCGTCTGGTGATGTCTATGCGTTCCAGACTTCAGGCTGTAATTGACTGCAAAGAATTTGCAACCAAGTATTAAAAAGTGAAAGTTTGTTTTATGACTGTTAAACTGTCCCATTACTTTTGGTCCCTTAAAAAGTGGGAGGCACATATACAAACTGTTGTAATTCCTACACCGTTCACCTGATTTGGATGTAAATACCCTCAAATTAAAGCTGAAAGTCTGCAGTTAAAGCACATCTTGTTCGTTTCATTTCAAATCCATTGTGGTGGTGTATTGAGCCCAAAAGATTAGAATTATGTCGATGTCCCAATATTTATGGACCTGACTGTATATATATATATATATATATATATATATATATATATATATATATATATATATATACAGGGAGTGCCGAATTATTAGGCAAGTTGTATTTTTGAGGATTCATTTTATTATTGAACAACAACCATGTTCTCAATGAACCCAAAAAACTCATTAATATCAAAGCTGAATATTTTTGGAAGTAGTTTTTAGTTTATTTTTAGTTTTAGCTATTTTAGGGGGATATCTGTGTGTGCAGGTGACTATTACTGTGCATAATTATTAGGCAACTTAACAAAAAACAAATATATACCCATTTCAATTATTTATTTTTACCAGTGAAACCAATATAACATCTCAACATTCACAAATATACATTTCTGATATTCAAAAACAAAACAAAAACAAATCAGTGACCAATATAGCCACCTTTCTTTGCAAGGACACTCAAAAGCCTGCCATCCATGGATTCTGTCAGTGTTTTGATCTGTTCACCATCAACATTGCTTGCAGCAGCAACCACAGCCTCCCAGACACTGTTCAGAGAGGTGTACTGTTTTCCCTCCTTGTAAATCTCACATTTGATGATGGACCACAGGTTCTCAATGGGGTTCAGATCAGGTGAACAAGGAGGCCATGTCATTAGATTTTCTTCTTTTATACCCTTTCTTGCCAGCCACGCTGTGGAGTACTTGGACGCGTGTGATGGAGCATTGTCCTGCATGAAAATCATGTTTTTCTTGAAGGATGCAGACTTCTTCCTGTACCACTGCTTGAAGAAGGTGTCTTCCAGGAACTGGCAGTAGGACTGGGAGTTGAGCTTGACTCCATCCTCAACCCGAAAAGGCCCCACAAGCTCATCTTTGATGATACCAGCCCAAACCAGTACTCCACCTCCACCTTGCTGGCGTCTGATTCGGACTGGAGCTCTCTGCCCTTTACCAATCCAGCCACGGGCCCATCCATCTGGCCCATCAAGACTCACTCTCATTTCATCAGTCCATAAAACCTTAGAAAAATCAGTCTTGAGATATTTCTTGGCCCAGTCTTGACGTTTCAGCTTGTGTGTCTTGTTCAGTGGTGGTCGTCTTTCAGCCTTTCTTACCTTGGCCCTGTCTCTGAGTATTGCACACCTTGTGCTTTTGGGCACTCCAGTGATGTTGCAGCTCTGAAATATGGCCAAACTGGTGGCAAGTGGCATCGTGGCAGCTGCACGCTTGACTTTTCTCAGTTCATGGGCAGTTATTTTGCGCCTTGGTTTTTCCACACGCTTCTTGCGACCCTGTTGACTATTTTGAATGAAACGATTGATTGTTCGATGATCACGCTTCAGAAGCTTTGCAATTTTAAGAGTGCTGCATCCCTCTGCAAGATATCTCACTATTTTTGACTTTTCTGAGCCTGTCAAGACCTTCTTTTGACCCATTTTGCCAAAGGAAAGGAAGTTGCCTAATAATTATGTACACCTGATATAGGGTGTTGATGTCATTAGACCACACCCCTTCTCATTACAGAGATGCACATCACCTAATATGCTTAATTGGTATAGGCTTTCGAGCCTATACAGCTTGGAGTAAGACAACATGCATAAAGAGGATGATGTGGTCAAAATACTCATTTGCCTAATAATTCTGCACTCCCTGTATATATATATATATATATATATATATATATACACCATATTTTTAAAGCCTTTAGACCAAAAATTGGGGGTTGTCTTATACATGGGGGTACCGAGTTAAGAGACCCTGCAGGAGCCTGTCCGGATATTTGATTGGCCTCTTTTAGCTACCCACAATCAATTTGCGGTTTGTCAAAATTGTGACTCTGACCCATCTCCGCCTTTGATGTTTCAAGCCGGCAAATGTTACAAGTGCTAAAATCACAAATCAAGATTCAATTGAAACAATTCTCCAAGCCCGCAGTTGCTTTCAAACCCGTAAATGTCAAATGTAGCAAAAAGTATTAGGGGTTTAAAATAGGACTCGCAATTGGTTTAACACTGTTCGTAACATTGTAAAAGCAAATATAACCACACCACTGTAGGGTTTACGATGTTTGCTTCTAGCCCTGTAATTGCGGGCTTGTGTGTGTATTTTATATATACTATTATTATTATCATTTATTTGTAATGCAAAAACATATTCCATAGCAAGATCCGTTCCTGAGAACGTCCTTAAGTCTGAATTGTATGTAAGTCGTATCCATGATATGAAAATAAATATATATATATATATATATGTTTTTATATATACTATTATTTTTATTATTATTGTTTAATTGTTACACACCAACATATTCTTTAGCTCTATAAGTGGGTTAAGTTCAAGTAAAAAAAACATTAGCAAAGTTATATTTTAGATATACTGTAATGAATATTTTGTGCTTGGTTATAAAACCTCTCCAGTTCCTTAGTTCTTCTATGTCAATCCTAATCCCCCTAAGTCCATAAGGACCCCACAGTTCCTAACACTAAACCCCCCAAACTAAATAACCTTAAATAAATATTAAACTAAAGAAACAAAATACATTTTATTGAATGCTGCCATTTAAATGGCTTGCAACTAAAACAGTAAAAATATATTTTAGGGAAAGATCACTTCTATACTCTTGTTTCCTATGTCTGTCTAGCTTACAGTGAGTGACAACCTGACATGTGTAAACAAAAAAGAAAACTAATACTATTGGTGGTAAACTCTATAAGGTAGTTAAAGTGTATGTGTGATCGGCTAATATAAGCCTATGAAGCTTCTAAAACTATAAGGCTTCTAAATATTGAAGCATATGATACTCTAACAATACCATGGAGTGCAAAACAAATACTAGTGAAAATTAAATTGTTAATTAAATAGTATGGTGATAATAGATATTGTTATTAACATATAGTGTTGGATATAGACCCCACAGGGGGGGTAATTGTATTTCACTGTGTGTGTATTGATTGAAGTAGTGTTTTCCTAAAAAAGGAATTTGAAGGTCACTGCTAGAAAATGTTCAGACAAGACCATCCTCATATATACAACAAAAAATTGCAAATCATAGGATCGTCGAAAAAAAATAAAAAAGGGGGGGAGTATAGGGGCCTAAAAAAATATATATTAAAACCAAAAACAGCATAGGAGAACCAGAGGGATGTTGGATAAATATAGCAGAGTATATGCTCAAACGCTGCAAAATATTGCCCGCTTAGAATGTACAAAAAATAATAAATGTGATGATAAATGGTCTAAATCTGCCCAATGCTTCTCACTACAGCGTGAGATGTTGCAAGCACTGGGTTTACCCTAATGAGGGGACCATATCATATCATATCATTGTGTGGCACAAAAAAGGGAAGGTTCAAAAATGTATATATATATATACCAATGTAATTATAAATATGAATACAGGTATTCATACAGGTATACACACAGGCATAAACATGAACAGCTATATCAAACAAGTACAATGATATAGATGCAGCTTGCTTACTTACTCTGTTTAAATCTTTCCTCTGGTCTCCTAGCTTGTAATTAGGGGCCTTATTTTTACTGTTTTAGTTGCAAGCCATTTAAATGGCAGCATTCAATAAAATGTATTTTGTTTCTTTAGTTTAATATATTTCATATAACATTTATCAGGTGTTAAGCACCAAATCTTTAGAGAATAACCTTAAATAAATACAGAAAAAGAAAATTACTACATTTAAAGAAAAAAAAAACATTACGTAAAATAAAAAGCAATTACTGAAATTAACATAAAAAACATAAAAAAAGAATTACTGAACATAAAAGACGAAACCTTAATTTTGTACATTCCAGAGATGTCAAGTGTCTATCCATGAAACCCTTGTTGCTTGAAGCCATCGGTCCTCATCTTCTGGACTACTAGGTAGTGGGTCTCTTCTTACTTAATTGACCATCCGCCTTCCACTGTTTAGCTAGTGGGAAGGGTCATCCAAAAAGAAAAAAAAAGAAGCTTGCTGCTCTCAGAAGAGCTTCAACCATAAATAACAGCCTTTGACTGCTTCTATGCTTCTGATTGGTAGAGATATGTGTCAGTATTATTTCACCCAATCAGAATCAACAGCCTAATTAAACTGCGATTCGGTCAAAGGGCTCTATATAAGCACAGAGCATATTTTTTTTACAGAAGTTTTTAGTTAGTGAAGATCTTGCTTTTGGATAGAAGTTCACTAACTAAAAACTTCTGTAAAAAAATATACTCTGTGCTTATATAGATTCAATTGGCCGATTCACAATTTAATAAGGCTGCAAGTATTTAAACTATTGATAGGTTATTCAGTAACCAGTCCTTTTCTGATCGAATAAACTTTTAACCAGTATGAATACAGAGATTGAAATCCATGCATTCTGATTGGCTATGCTTTTAAAGGTATATACAGCCTGTAAAATGCATCATAACACACCTAGCAAAAAACTAGTTTGCATGAAAAAATTCAAACATTTTTGCAGAAAATAAAAAAATGTGCTGGGGATGATGTAGACACCCCCAGCAACTGATATTTGCATATTGGATATCTAATTTTAATGAGATATCAAATATGCAGCACATGCTGATTAGCTAAAGGAAAGGAAAGTGTCTGAAATCATGTGACTTCCCACAGTAGGGCAGACTACAGGTGCTAACTAAGCACCTCTGTACAATCCCCAGGCAAAAAAGAAACATTGTATAAACTATGCTAATTATCCTTGAGAATTTCAGGGGATGTAAAGATTGAGTGAAAACTCTTTGAAAAAGCAAGAAATTCAGCAAACTTCAGGCTTAACGGTTTAACGTTTTTTTTCATGCAAAATATTTTTTTCAGACACTATAAATTCTCCTCTATCAGATGCATTAATAACCCAGCTCACTTTCATATACCTGTAAGCAGAGAGCTCTATTTTTCCCTTTTCAAAATACTATGTAATAACTGAGTGGCCTTTGTGTGATTACTTATTTAAAGGAAAAATCAGAGAACAGAATATAAGCATTGAAAGGAGGATTAATATTAGGTGCCATGGAAACCCCATGGAGTGAGGGGCCCCATGTTGTAGTTTATGTAGGAGGCATTGAGGTCTGTAGTTATCTTCCTGGGAGATAGCAATAATGTCATTGGTATACCCACATGGATGTTAAGGTGGTAAAGGGCATGCGGGAATTAATGTACAGGGGGGCGGGGCATGCACAGTAATTCTCTGGATGTGGAGGGGGTTTAAGGGGACACCTGGCTCATAATTTTATTGGGGTTGTAGGGCATAGGCAGAGAGAGTCATAAACTCCCCTCAAATTATTGTTTATAATCAACGCCTTCCCTGCCACAGCCGAAGCTACTGTCGGTGCAGGTGGTGCCATGCACCGGGGGCCCTGCTCTAGGGGATCCCAATTGTAGTCACCTCCTTACCTAGCTCATGCGCCCCAGGCCCCTTTTGGGCTCCTCCTTTCCCCCTTATGCTCCCTCAGCCTCACAGCATCTCCTCAACCTCACTGCATATACATACATATTTTAGCCAATCAGAAGATGAAAAAAATCTGATATGCCAGGAAAGCGCCCCAAAAGTCAGCACAGCAACTCCTTGTTTGAATTCTTTTTTTACCACGCCAAGTTTTTTATGTGGAGGACAATTTAAATGAGCCAGAAGATGAGGAACCTGAGCTTCAATCAAGATAGAAGAGTACCTGATTCTACTATCAACATGGATAACCTACTTATCGAGGGCAGTAGCCTGAGGATTAGAGCATTGCTGATAAAAGCTGGAGGGCATCATAGAATAGGTAAGCATATATTTTATTTTTATTTTTTTATTTAATGTTTTTGTTTTATACAAATATTTTTTATTTTATTTTATTGATTTTTTTTTATTTTTACATGAGGGTCCAATATGGATCCCTGTGGTGGTGGGTAGGGTGCCATGGGGATCCTTGAGGGCCGCTAAGATCCCTTATCCATTATCACACAATAAGCACCTGAGAAGCCATAATTCTCTTTGTGTGTAATTCCCCCGTAGTGTGTGATGTCATAAACATATGATTTCAGCACGCCAAAGGAGCCAAACATTTCACTTAGAGTTTCTACTGATGCTGACAAGCACTACTTTAGTGGACATTTATATGGGTGAGTACTCAATTAGTACAACTAATATTGCTCTCCTTTGAATCTTTGGGTGCTGTGTGAGAAGGAAGACACCAAATCATGAAGAGGCAGACACTTTGTCAGGATAGAACTGGATTGTAATCAAGCTAAAATGAGCCGAGTCTAAACAGATATGGATTGAGCAAATGTATGCTGAGCAAATGAAGAAAGAAATCAATAATAAAAAAACATATCAAAACTCATTAAAAAGCTTAAAAATAGTTGTATGACACTTTTCTTATAACAAGAGGTATGCAATGGCTCAGGGAACATATACCAATGCCTCCAATTTGAGGATGCTCCTAGAGATACATATCAATATCAAAAATATGAGGAGAAAATCTCTTTACAGGGCACACCACAAATGCCTAATCTCCAAAAGAGAGTAATTGTTAAAACTTAACTTTTAATATGAACATTGTCAAAAACTAAACAAGCTGATATCCCTGCTGGAGTCAATCACTTCTTCAGTCATCCTGATTGACTCACTTGTGCACAGAAAGGATATCATCAAATCCAGAATTGTATGTGGCCCTCCAGGACCACACTTGTGCACTATTATATTAATAGCTTAATGTATTTGGGAAACTACAAACATTTTGGGAGTGTGATATTAACTTATATCTATGAAGTTAAAACAACTTATGTATTTATATATTTCCTTGTGTGATATTTATTCTCATACCTTTTGTCAAACAAACAGAATTTATAGTCACTATTAATAATAGATATGTATTATATTAAGTTGAATGATAATCAAATTTAAGAGTCACTCACTTACTGAAATACATGATTGAGTCACTCACTGAAATACATGATTTTTTGTAGCAACACATAATATTTATATAATTCATTATGGAATATTAGCAAATGTATTATTAAAATGGTATCAATATGTTTAGGGTGATGTAAAAAACATTAACTATTTATTATATTAAATACAATTATAATCAATTTTCTCATGTTCAGAATCACTAAATGAAATATATGATTTTTTATAGTGGCACATATTATTTACTAACGACTTGCCCATCAAAAATGACGGGGCAATAAAATTTGAAGCCATGGCAATGCTGTTTGCCACACAATGTAAACCTTTTTCTACTCTGAGGACTTCAGCGCTCATTGCGAGCCTCTCCTCTTCTGTACTTTTGCTCCTCTGTGCACCTTCAGCACTCATCACAAAGACAGATATATACCGTATTGGTCCAAATAGAAACCGCACCTTTTTTCAAATTTTTGCTTAAATTCGCGACCGTAAAAAAAATCGCTGCCGATTTGCGAGCTTGAGAGTTACGTGTGAGGCTTCTATTCGCGAATGCAAAATTACTGCCGATTTGTGCGATTGCAAGTTAAGGGTGTCGATTTTCGTGCTTTAGACTGCGGTATTGAATTGCGATTTACAGTTTTAGTGATTCTAACATCCTGTAAGGCCTGTAATGGGCAAAAAAAGCTACAGTGCTAATCAGATAATAATTTCTTGCAATGGCTGATCACTTTGAGAGTCTTTTTCTCTCCAATTTTAAGGGTGCGGCTTATATTTGAGTACTATCTTTTTTTCTATTTTTTCCCCTTGAATTTTACAGGTGCGGCTTATATGCGGGTGCGGCTTATATTCGGACCAATACGGTATTTATCTATACTTTGTTAACCAATAATGAATTAATTAGTTACTTAATAAATTCATATACCTTACCTATTTGGAATTAATATATCCAGCAATCAATAGACTGAAGAGCTAACAGTGGGTTTTTATTTTCCGGCAGCATACAATGTACATTTTGAGTTTTGGTGCCCTGATGATAAAGTGTAATGAATGTCCCAAGTGTGCATTATAAATAGGCTGCGTGCGCGAGGGCAAACCGTTGGTTTAGTTGTGTAAAACACCATTGTAGATTTGTAATGTTATTAGTTGCAAGTTAGGATTGTAAAGTGGCGTAGTTTGTCTATGTGTTACGCGGCTCCTGTGAGCATTTTCCATAATTTGTAATAGTGTATTTTGTACCTTGTACGTTTCTTTGTGAAAGTGGTACGCGGTTGGCAGTGTTTTGCGCGGCCCGGGGTCGTGTAGCCTCGTTTTCATTTTTTGGGGCGGACATTTTTTTTCTTGCTTAGGCGATTTTGAAGTGCTGAAACTCGGCCAAATCTACTTAATTTCGCGTTCCACCTCACTCCCCGATGTCCTGGCTGTTCCCCTATGCTGTGTGTGATGCTTTTGTTGTATTTTCTTTTGTATTTTGTGTGTTTTAATTGGTTTTTGCTTTGCACGGTTCGGCCGTTAACCTATTTTTTTCTAAGTCCCACGTTGGTCAACTGCTTGCAGGCTGGCGATCCCGCGCTTACTAAGTGTTTGGTGGCTAAGTCCTGCGTGTTTCATTGCCTTCACTGTCTTCGACACTCATCGCCTTTGTGCTGCGAGTTTTAGTGCCTTAATGGCTAGCCGAAGGCTCTCATCGCCTAAGTGCTGCGAGTTAACGACCCGCCTTCCTACTCGGGACTTGCAGGAGATGAGCACCTTCGCCGCTCATTGCCTAAGTGCTCCGAGATAATGTCTCGCCTCGCTTTGCGAGGCTCGCAAATTGATGAGCACCTTTGGAGCTTATCGCCTAAGTCGTACGCACCACGCAAAGCATGATGACGTCTCGTAGTTTGACAACTATTATATGTGATAGGTCCTATGCTCTTATGGTAGCGCAGCACAAGGCAGCAGCAATGGTGGTGAGCATCCGCTAGATGGCGCTGTCGATATTCCGGCCATATCATAGTCAAGGCTTAGGTAAACTGTTAGGTTTGAGGTTAGGGTTGAGGTTAGGGTTAGGGTGAGGGTTACGGTTAGTTTATGGGTTAGGCTAACATTACAAGCTTAGAACTTCTTTCACATGCCGGCATCGCCATCTAGCGGTTGGAGGCCGCACTGCAGGAGCGTACCTGTCTCGACACCATAGATCCTATTTATATAATTCATTATGGAGTATTGTCAAATTTGTGATGTCAAAACCATTTACATCATTATTAAAAAAATTATTTCTTTAATGGTTTACTTATATTTTTTATAAATGTCAGAATATCATATATGATGTTTTTTTTAGACCTATAACCAAAGGAAATGTTTACTCACATTTGTAATTATAAATTCAGTGCAATAATGTACCACTTAACTCATTTGAATTACAAAGTTTTGTATAAAATATGTCAAATGAATATAGATTTAAACTAAATTTTATGAAAAACTGAAAGACAAATTCTGATCCAAAATAATGTTTTATATAACGGATGAATTCCATCATTCTAAACAGTTTAGATTATTTATTGTTTGCCCACGTATGCAATGAAAACTACATATAGATCAGATTAAATCATTACTCCTTTTTGATGTAATATAAATCAGATAATGAAGTGAATTCAATTATCTATAGCAATAGCATGTATCTCAGTTGAATATAAAGTTCATCAATGCAAAATTGATCAATTCCATATAAGGGTTCTCTTTACGTAATGGTGAATTATATTAACTACCTTTACAATCTTATATATAAATGAAAGGTAAAGGGGAAATCCTTAATTAATGCCCCAGGGATTTTTGTTTTTTAAGGTGTAAATCCATTTAGCCTCCCTTTTAATGAGTTACCGTATTTGTCTGATCATTCTTTTTATATGATCAATGGCTGTAAATGTAAGAACTTTAATATCTCCACTATCTATTCAATTGACATGAGATACCATGGGCCCTATTTTATTGCCCAATTCGTAAATTTATACACACTTAAAATCACTCTTAATATTGCTACATATTGCAAATATTACTTACTAGCGACTTGCCCGGCAAAAATGACGGGGCAATAAAATGTAAAGCCATGGGACCTTTGGCGCTCATTGCGAGGCTTGCACTGAGCGCCTTCCGTGCTCATTGTGATCCTAAGGACCTTTAGCGCTTATTGCAAGGCTTGTGCTGAGCGCCTTTGGTGCTCATCGCATGCCTCGCAATAAGCGCCTTTGGCGCTCATTGCGAGCCTCTCCTGTTGTGTACTTTTGGTCTTCTGAGAGAGATATATATAATACTATGTATATGTAGTGAAGTAATAATTAATGATTTATTCAATTAATTAATTAAGTAAGAATTAGTTATTTATGCAATGAATTAATATACTTTAATTATTTTTAATTGATATATGCAGAGAGCAATAGTCTGAAGAGCTAACAATAACATTTTTGGTTCGCGAACCGCGAACGCGAACCGTGGCAAATGTTTGCGAACCGACGAACCCGGCGAACCGCCATAGACTTCAATGATTACACATATTACAAATACACACAGAGTAAATAACACACATAGATAGACTTAGAGACAGGCTAACACATACACCCCCCCCCCACCCCACCCTATACCCCAACAGTTAGCAATTACATATAATAGTTTTAGTAATTGCAAGTTTGTGTTAAAAGCTACAGGCTTGCGCATGTTCAATAAGTGCGCAATGAGTGCCGGGCCCACGATGAGTGCCGAAGGCGTAGGCTTGCAAGACATTTTGAAAATGGCTGGCAATGAGTGCCAAAGGTATTCATTGCCAGCCCCGTGATCAGCCGCGAACGCCGTAGGCCTTCGGCGCTCATCTCAAGGCCCGCAAGACTTTGAAAAATGATCAACATTTTTTTCAAGCCCGTAACTTGGAAGCCGTCGGAAGACCGCCAAAAGACGCAAATTAATAAAAAAAAATAACTTCCAACTTCACACACAGCTCAGAAAGTTACGGGTTAGATGGGGGCTGCAATAAGCGCCGAAGGCCCGCAAGATACGAGGTCCGCCAGACTTTGAAAATGGCTGACAATAAGCGCAAGGCCCGCAATACTTTGAAAAAGGCTGGCAATGAGCGCGCTCATCGCAATGCCTGCAAGACTTTGAAAAAGGAACGACATGAGCGCCCAAGCCATACAGCGTTTGGCATCGCGAGGCACAAAAGACTTTAAAGGCCGACATTTTTTCAAGCCCGTAACTCGGAAGCCATCTGAAGACCGCCAAAATCGTCGAAGGAGCTCATCGCGAGGCCTATAAAGTAGAGAGGGGGAGAGGCTTGCAATGAGCGCTGAAGGTGCTCATTGCAGGGCTCATGGTGAGTGTCCACAATGAGCGCCAAAGGCGGTCATTGCAAAACCTCCCAAGTTAGAGGGGAGAGCCTTGCATTGTGTGGTAAACAGCATTGCCAGCCTTCAAATTTTATTGCCGTCATCTTTGACGGGCAAGTTGCTAGTTACACATAAAACATAAAAAAAAAAAATCATCACAAATATATAAATGAATACTTATTTATATCCTTATTTTATTTTTGGGATTGTAATGGAGGGAGGAAAGAGGAGGGGAGAGGAGTGGAGAAGATGGGAGGAGAAGAGGAGGAGAGAGAAGTGACCACGGGGAGTGAGAGGAGGAGGTGGAGAGTGCAGGAGAGGGGGAGGAGGCGGTGAAGGAGGTGGAGGAGGAGAGAGTAGGTGTGGATGGGCAGGTGCCCATACTGATAGGTTCATCACCATCAGTGTCAGAGGGGGAGGGGCCTGATCCCGGGGGTGGTAGTGGGGATGATGGACAGGCCCCAGGGACGGTTTGGGGAGGTCAGAATCCTCACCCACAGTCGGGAAGGCACAGGCCCCCAATTACTCCCCCAGGAGATGGTGGTGCCATCCGTGAGCGGCCCGCTATCCTGTCAGGGGGTAAGGAAGTTAGGCTCGGGCCTAGGACACAGGCATGGAAGTAGGTGGCGGATGCGGTAACAGCAGTGGGCACGGCGGAAAGGGATGTGAGTTCTGTGAAGCACAGGTTCCCCAGGGTCCTGGTGAGGAGGAAGATGTCAAAGAAGTTGGCCTCAGCAACAAGTGGTGGCCCAAGAGTGACTGTCACCTACAGTGAGTGGGAGAGGGACTTCAAGAATCTACTGAGCCCTGTGTCCGCCGCAGGAGCTTCAGGCCTGGTGGCCCAGCAGAATCAAGCCTCCATGTCAGGTGAATATCACATACACCGACATGCCACCACATGCACATCACACAAACTACACATGTATAGGATGACCAACAAGGACACTGATATGTCAGCTTCATGGAATATACAAGGGATAGATGGATCAGTCATGCGTCATTAAATCCATGAGACTGACAAATCACTTCTTCAGTGGGCAAAACAACAGTAATCAACCAATAGCCAGTCCATTTATCGGTGAGCCCACTGCAGCTTATACAGTCACAGACCGCAGCCAGAATCAAGAGAGTGTTAGGAGCCAAGAACTATAAAGACCAAGAACCCAACAAAGATCACAGCTAGCAAATGATAGCTACTCAGAGTTTCAGTGAAAGGGACAGTTACCTCACTATAAGTGAGATTAATTGGGTGAAAGAGCACCGGATTCTATGTTAAAGTGACCTATTGCCTTATTGTAATTTAAATAAGAACAGTTAAACATATGCAAGCTAAGGTTTATCTACAGACACAGTGCTGATTTACAGCCTCTGCCTCCGCGATCGTTTCACATATTATGGTTTAACTGCTTACAAGAATGTAATCAGCCAGTAGATAAACACTGAAATAAAATGGAATCTTCTGTTCTGTTACTCAGTGAAGAGCACTGATAATGAGGTCAATGGCTCTGTAAGTGATTCATCCATGTTCAAGCCTAGATGTCAGATAGTTAGGAAGGAACTCCATAAAATGTTTTCTTCAACATCATTAACACATATCCCTTTCTTTTCTTGTTTCTCTTTTTCAGCTTTACGGAGGTCTGGGTCTACTGGGAAGCCAGAGGTGGGGGCGTCGGTTCCATCAGAGCATGAGGACACTGAGCAAGCACCCGCCCAGCAGAATCCGGCACAGGGGGAGGAGGGATCAGCACAAGCCCTGTGCCCTGGTGAGGAGGAGGAAGAGGAGGAGGGCTTCATCAGGACAGTGGGGCCACTTGCTGGACCTCATGCCACCCCTGTGGCCTTTGACCTGACTGCCCCCTCCTCCCTCAGCTGCAGATAACACCAGGACACATATACTGGAGGGATGACAGGGGCATGCCCCCACCTTCTCCTCCACCTGCAGTTCGTCGGCCTGGCTTCAACCACCAGGTCCACCACCATATTGAAGCCAGGCACAGGCCAGCCAACAGCCCCTCCCCACCTGGCTACCACCACCACTCCGCCACCTCCTCCACAACCACCAATGGGCCCTGCACCAAGACCTCCATCCCCACCACCACCAAGTCATACTGCGCAGGTGGAGATGCTGGCCATCATGCACAGCAACTGGAGTGTCATCAGGAGATCCAGGCCAGCATCTCCGCCAATCATGCGGAGGTCATGCTCAGCCTGGCCAGGAAGCAATAGGGAGGAGAGGAGGCACCACCTAATAACAGGATCCTACCTGGCCAGGCTGCTCAGGATGGGGGTGGGCCAGAGCGAGGTGCAGCAGGTGACCACGGATGCAGTTCACTGCTCTCTGGTCCCCACCCCGGAGGCATCCGCCGTACACCAGAAGCCCAGCCCCTTCTCTCCTCCCCCCATGCCTCCACCACCGCCAACATATCCCCCACTGCTCGTGCCGCTGCCTCACAGGGAATGCTTCCACCCTTCCCCCCCACCCTCAGCACTTTTGAGACAGTGGCCTCACACGAGCGATTGGGGGCCTGATGTTAGGCAGAGGAAGATGAAGGGGCTACGCATATTTTTGTGCCTTCTCAACAGCACTCCCCAGTGACAATCTATTGGTCACAATGTTAACCTAATCTAGCCTGGCTACAGAGTTTTGGATCGTAGCCTATGTGATGCTGATGTTTTGTATGCAGATGACTACCTCCCATCACATGGTCCATGATCCCCTTCTCTGTGGACACATTGGTTTCTGCTGAACATGTCACCAGTTGATGGTCACTGAGGAATGCTGTTGAGAAGAGATGCTGTAGTCCCTATCTGTTTTTAAGGCCTTATTTTGTAGGTGTTATTTTTTTTGTTTTGTTTTAGGTACAATTCAGGTCCGTGAAGGCATCTGCAAGCATTGTGAAGGTAATGTATGAGGTGTAAGGTTTTCGCAGTGCCTCTCAGGTAGACATTCCTTTAATGAGAGCCCCCCTTAACATAGCTCCAACAATATTAAAGCTATCATATAGGCAGATATCTAAGACATGATTGTTGGTAGTTTAAATGTAGACTAATACCGCTATGGCTATGAAGTTGCAAAGTCTCACAATGGCATGTTAATGACAGCCAGCATTAATATATGCACTAGTGAAGCTTGTGATCCTGACCTCAATAGAAGTCTGAAAACAGATCCGTTGGTATGATGTAAGTAACATTGAATCTAGCTGCTGACCTTTGTGTTCTCTCATATTAATGGGTATTTTCCCCTATTGCTGATATAAAAAGTATCCTTTAACATATGCTAACACCTGTATAGCTGATGGATGTGATATCAATGTTGATGAACAATATCAAATGGAGAAGGTGATAGTACACCTTGACCACTGACGCTAATCACAGCTATGCATTTATTGTGAGATGACAAATCATTATTAGAGATGTCGCGAATTGTTCGCCGGGCGGACTGTTCCCGGCGAACATAGCATGTTCGCGTTCGCGGCGAACTGCGAACATATGCGATATTCGACCCGCCCCCAATACTTTATCATTGAGCAAACTTTGACCCTGCATGTCACAGTCAGCAGACACATTCCAGCCAATCAGCAGCATACACTCCCTTCCAGACCCTTTAACCTCATGGACAGCAGCCATTTTGGAATCATAACTAACTTGCAGTCTTACTGAGAGGAGGGAGAGTGTAGGTGATACTGCATCAATAGGGAAAACCATAGCTAGGCAAGTTTATTCAGTGTCCAGTGCAGTGCTGAAGAACTCTTGTGCCTTATTATTATTTTAATATTACTACTGTATAATGTGTAGATGTACCAGCTGGGCATGCTCTTGTGCATTATTATTATTATTATTATTATTATTATTATTATATAATGTGTAGATGTACCGGCTGGGCATGCTCTTGTGCATTATTATTATTATTATTAGTAAAATACTAATAATAATAATAGTAATGCACAAGAGCATGCCCAGCCAGTACATCTACACATTATATAGTAATAATAATAATAATACACAAGAGCATGCCCAGCCGGTACATCTACACATTATATAGTAATAATAATAATAATAATAATGTAGAAGAGCATGCCCAGCCGGTACATCTACACATTATATAGTAATAATAATAATAATAATGCACAAGAGCATGCCTAGCCGGTACATATACACATTATATACTAATAATAATAATAATAATAATGCACAAGTGCATGCCCAGCCGGTACATCTACACATTATATAGTAATAATAATAAGAATAATAATAAAGCACAAGACCTCCCCTGTGTCTCCCCCTCACTCCCCCCATGTGTCTCTCTCCCCCCCCCTCTCCCCTGTGTCTCCCCCCCCACACTACCTCCCATGTGACTCCCCCCCCCTCTCCCCTGTGTCTCTCCCACCCTTCCCTGTGTCTCTACCCCCTCTCCCTTCTCCAGTGTTTCTTTCCCCCCTCTCCTGTGTCTTTTCCCCCTTCCCTCTTCCCTGTGTCACTCCCCCCTCCCCTGTGTCTCTACCCCCTTCCCGTGTTTCTTTCCCCCCTCCCCTGTGTCTTTCCCCCCTTCCCTCTCCCCTGTGTCTCTCCCCCCTCCTCTGTGTCTCTTCCCCCTTCTCCCCTGTGTCTCTACCCCCTCTCCCCTGTGTCTCTACCCCCTCTCCCTTCCCCTGTGTTTCTTCCCCCCTCCTCTGTGTCTTTACCCCCTTTCCTCTCCCCGGTGTCTCCTCACCACTCCCTCCCATTAGTCTCTTCCCCCCTCTCCCCTGTGTCTCTACCCCCCACTCTCTCCTGTGTCTCTCCCCCCTCCCATGTGTCTCTTCCCCTCACCTCTCCCCTACCCTGTTTCTCTTCCCCCATCTGCCCTGTGTCTTCCTCCCCCTCTCCACTGTGTCTTCCTCCCCCTCTCCCCTCTCCTGTGTCTTCCTCTCCCTCTCCCCTGTGTTTCCTCCCCCTCTCCCCTCCCCTGTTAGCTTCTATACGCATACATACATACGATAAGAAATCTGGGGGGGGGGGGGTTACCCCTTACCCCCCACCCCCCCAAGTTCCAACACCCATGTGTACTGTATAATATTGTATTGCATTATGTTATATTATATCACTAGCGACATGCCTGGCACAAATGACGGGGCAATAAAGTTTGAAGCCATGGCAATGCTGTTTGCCACACAATGTGATGCTTTTTGTACTCTAAGGACCTTCGGCGCTCATTGTGAGCCTCTTCCCTCGTGTCCTTCATGTTTCGTGCTTTGCAACGATCAATCTTCGGCGCTCATCGCAAAGACAGATATATAAGTACAGTGTTAAATATATAATTTTTTTTGTGCAGTGTAAACTAAAAAATGTATTCAGGTCTCAGAGCATAATAAAGTGATTTAGATTTGTAACTGCTTTGAGAGTGCTATCGCTGGCAGCCAATGAGCAGTAATCCAGATATATAACTGCAGAGTAAAAAGTAAAACATTTTAGTGTAGTGTAAAGTCTACATTTTTATTTTCCATTACTAATTAATACTTATTAAATGAATGCACGATAATAACTATTGTGAATGAACAAATGTATTAGGAAGTGTGAAGCGTTAATGTATGTAAAGTAACGGCAGTGTAAAATATGCTATTAAGCGTATTTTTTTTATAGATTTTTTTTTAATAATAATGAATTAATTAATTACTAAAAATACTTTGCCTATTTGTAATTAATATATCCAGTGATCAATATCCTGAAGAGCTAACAATCAGTTTTGATTTTCCTGCAGCTTACAGTGTACATTTGGACTGTTGGTGACCTGAGGTGTAAGTGTCAGCAATGTGCGCAGTGCACGAGGGGAAACCGCTTGTATAGTCGTGTAACGCGCCATTTTAGATTTCCAATGTTATTAGTTGCAAGTTAGTGTTGTAAAATGGCGGCGATTGTGTATTTGTTACGCGGCTCGCCAGCAGTTTCCATTATTTCTAATAGTGTATTTTGTACCTCGTCTGTTCCTAGGTAAAAGTCAAACATGGCTGGCGATGTTTTGCGCGGTTTGGGGTCGTGTAGCCTCGTTTTCATTTTTTCTGGACGCCATTTTTTTGGTCGCTTAGCCGATTTACAAGTGCCAACTGGGGAAGACGTTGCAGATATCACATACAGTCAGGTCCATAAATATTGGGACATCGACACAATTCTAAACTTTTTGGCTCTATACACCACCACAATGGATTTGAAATGAAACTAACAAGATGTGCTTTAACTGCAGACTTTCAGCTTTAATTTGATGGTATTTACATCCAAATCAGGTGAACGGTGTAGGAATTACAACAGTTTGTATATGTGCCTCCCACTTTTTAAGGGACCAAAAGTAATGGGACAATTGGCTGCTCAGCTGTTCCATGGCCAGATGTGTGTTATTCCCTCATTATCCCATTTACAAGGAGCAGATAAAAGGTCCAGAGTTAATTTCAAGTGTGCTATTTGCATTTAGAATCTGTTGCTGTCAACCCTCAATATGAGATCCAAAGAGCTGTCACTATCAGTGAAGCAAGCCATCATTAGGCTGAAAAAACAAAACAAACCCATCAGAGAGAAAGCAAAAACATTAGGTGTGACCAAATCAACTGTTTGGAACATCCTTAAAAAGAAAGAATGCACCAAGGAGCTCAGCAACACCAAAAGACCCGGAAGACCACGGAAAACAACTGTGGGGGATGACCGAATAATTCTTTCCCTGGTGAAGAAAACACCCTTCACAACAGTTGGCCAGATCAAGAACACTCCCCAGGAGGAAGGTGCATGTGTGTCAAAGTCAACAATCAAGAGAAGACTTCACCAGAGTGATTACAGAGGGTTCAACACAAGATGTAAACCATTGGTGAGCCTCAAAAACAGGAAGGCCAGATTAGAGTTTGCCAAACAATATCTAAAAAAGCCTTCACAGTTCTGGAACAACATCCTATGGACAGATGAGACCAAGATCAACTTATACCAGAGTGATGGGAAGAGAAGAGTATGGAGAAGGAAATTAACTGCTCATGATCCAAAGCATACCACCTCATCAGTGAAGCATGGTGGTGGTAGTGTTATGCCGTGGGCATGTATGGCTGCCAATGGAACTGGTTCTCTATTATTTATTGATGATGTGACTGCTGACAAAAGCAGCAGGATGAATTCTGAAGTGTTTCGGGCAATATTATCTGCTCATATTCAGCCAAATGCTTCAGAACTCATTGGACGGTGCTTCACAGTGCAGATGGACAATTACCCGAAGCATACTGCAAAAGCAACCAAAGAGTTTTTTAAGGGAAAGAAGTGGAATATTATGCAATGGCCAAGTCAATCACCTGATCTGAATCCGATTGAGCATGCATTTCACTTGCTGAAGACAAAACTGAAGGGAAAATGCCCCAAGAACAAGCAGGGACTGAAGACAGTTGCAATAGAGGTGTGGCAGAGCATCACCAGGGATGAAACCCAGCGTCTGGTGATGTCTATGCGTTCCAGACCTCAGGATGTAATTGACTGCAAAGGATTTGCAACCGAGTATTAAAAAGTGAAAGTTTGATTTATGACTGTAAATCTGTCCCATTACTTTTGGTCCCTTAAAAAGTGTGAGGCACATATACAAACTGTTGTAATTCCTACACCGTTCACCTGATTTGGATGTAAATACCCTCAAGTTAAAGCTGAAAGTCTGCAGTTAAAGCACATCTTGTTCATTTCATTTCAAATCCATTGTGTTGGTGTATAGAGCCAAAAAGATTAGAATTATGTTGATGTCCCAATATTTATGGACCTGACTGTATATAGTTGTGAGCAGGCGGGTTGTTGCTAACGCTGCGGGCTTGCGAAGCGAGGGCCAGAGTTGCTGGCAAGGAGCGCCGAAGGCTCCCACGTCGGCTGCAAGGAGCCGCAGGCGGGACTTACACCATCAAATTTTCGGACTTACCATCCAAAAATACAGGACTTAGAAAAAAAAACATTACGAGTTCACAAAAATACGACCTTAACGCCCGAACCGTGCGCACTTAAAAACATTAAAAACACAATAGATACACACAACAAACACATAAAAAGCTTACCCACAGCAAGGCGGGCACTGAGGACCTCTGCAAGTGAAGTTACACCTCCATTTAAGTCCAAATTCATGAGTTTAGACACCCGAAAATCACCTAAGTGAGAGAAAAAATGGCCATTGAAAAAAAGAAAACGAGGCTACAGGACCCTAAACACGCGAAACACATACGGATTTTCCTAAAAGAGGTAAAGATACACTATTAACAAGGACGCTAAATCATCCACACCCGCGTACCACATACACATTCCCCGCCATTTTACAACACTAACTTACACAATGCGGAAGTACCCAGCTACCCTAACGGCTTCCCCTCGCGCACGCAGCCTATTTACACTACACACTGCGCACATTGCTGACACTTACACAGCAGCTCCACAGCACTGAAAACCTACATTGTATGCTGCAGGAACATGAAAACAGATTGTCAGCTCTTCAGCACAATGCTTCCTGCATATATTACTTACAAATAGGTAAAGTATATTCATTTAGTAATTATTTAATTAGCATACAAAAATACATATACACAAAAAAAACATTATCACATTAAACATAAAAGCCATTCTCTGCGCGCCTCACAACGAGCGCCAACGCTGCTCATAGCACACAAAGCCTTGCAATAAGCGCAAAAAACACATCACCGCCGACCAAAGAATAACAGCAAAAGCGCCTATCAGAAAAAAAATACAACCAACAGCCTTGCAATGAGCGTCGAAGGATCTCCGACCGCCAACAAAATGAATGTCTCGTCCAAACACCATTACCAGCCTTACAATCTTATTGCCGCCATTTTTTGACGGGCAAGTCGCTAGTAAATATATAAAGATCAAGATAATAAAAGTATCAGGAAATGTAACACAAAGATGCACGCGCGTCTGAATAATACGACAAATACAGATTTTTGTCATAAATGATATGATCGCAGTATTGGGTCATAAACCCTAAACACTGGAATCTGTTACATACAATTTACTGATGATGTCATTAATGGGCTTCAAGGGGGGGGGATCTCTTTTAATACTTTTTGAGCGGTGCAAATCCAGCATACGCAGACTGGAAACGCCACATCTGTGGGACACACACAAAGGGGTTCACTTTGGGAGAAAAAACAAACAAATATGAAATATTTAATAATCATATTTTGATGTTACCAACAGATAAGGAAACGAAACTGAGGTTATTATATCTAATAGTAGCAAGCCTGGGAGTACTGGGAGTAATAATACTGCAGCAGAAGGTCAGGACTAATGTCACCTATAAACCCCCAGACAGATAAAGGTCAGTACTAATGTCCCTCTATAGACCCCCAGTCAGATAAAGGTCAGTACTAATGTCCCTCTATAGACCCCCAGTCAGATAAAGGTCAGTACTAATGTCACCTATAGACCCCCAGTCATATAAAGGTCGGTACTAATGTCCCTCCATAGACCCCCAGTCAGATAAAGGTCAGTACTAATGTCCCTCTATAGACACCCAGTCAGATAAAGGTCATTACTAATGTCCCTCTATAGACACCCAGTCAGATAAAGGTCAGTACTAATGTCCCTCTATAGACCCCCAGTCATATAAAGGTCAGTACTAATGTCACTCTATAGAACCCCAGTCAGATAAAGGTCAGTACTAATGTCCCTCTATAGACACCCAGTCAGATAAAGGTCAGTACTAATGTCTCTCTATAGACCCCCAGTCATATAAAGGTCAGTACTAATGTCACTCTATAGACCCCCAGTCAGATAAAGGTCATTACTAATGTCCCTCTATAGACACCCAGTCAGATAAAGGTCAGTACTAATGTCCCTCTATAGACCCCCAGTCATATAAAGGTCAGTACTAATGTCACTCTATAGACACCCTGTCAGATAAAGGTCAGTACTAATGTCCCTCCATAGACACCCAGTCAGATAAAGGTCAGTACTAATGTCCCTCTATAGACACCCAGTCAGATAAAGGTCAGTACTAATGTCCCTCTATAGACCCCCAGTCATATAAAAATCAGTACTAATGTCCCTGTATAGACCCCCAGTCATATAAAGGTCAGTACTAATGTCCCTCTATAGACCCCCAGTCATATAAAGGTCAGTACTAATGTCCCTCTATAGACCCCCAGTCATATAAAGGTCAGTACTAATGTCCCTCTATGGACCCCCAGTCATATAAAGGTCAGTACTAATGTCCCTGTATAGACCCCCAGTCATATAAAGGTCAGTACTAATGTCCCTCTATAGACCCCCAGTCATATAAAGGTCAGTACTAATGTCACTCTATAGACCCCCAGTCAGATAAAGTTTTAAAATGTTTCTTGGATAGCATTGGGGCTAAAGGAGGTTTGGCCATCAGGTAGTCTAAAGATACCGTATATTATGTCCTCTCTTGGGGGGTAAAGACACTAATAATTCCTCCAATAAAATTCTGTTTTTTTATGTGGGCAAGGTCCCTGGTTAGCCCATTGGGTTATCTGTTAAAAAGAGTGGTGCAGAGACTGTGGGGGCTGTTAGCCTCCTTGTCCCCGTGTGGCGGTTTAGAATCCCTGTTGCTGCATGTTTCAGCTTTATTAAGGTGTAATTGTACAGCGTTTGACTCAAGTAGCTGCCTGTGCTGGGTCAGTTTGGCTTAATTGCTGGGCCCTTTTCCTGCCAAGATGGCGACCGTCAGTCCATGGGCCACTATGTCCCCTTCACTACCTTTGTCCCCGCTTGTGTGCTTATTTGGGATGGCCCCCCTTTATATCTCCGGCCCGTGGCCTTGTAAGGGTCGCCCCCTCAATTTCTGAGTGTGGATATGCAGTGATGGGGCGTTGAATCAGGCCTACCTTCTTCTCTGCTCGCTGCAAGATCAACAATACCTAATTTTTCAGGCATGTGTACATGCCTAATTTTTCTGGCCTCTGGTGCTGCACTGTGGCTTCAACAACCAAACCCCAAAAAAAGGCACATAACAGGTATTAAACTGATAGGAGTAGTACTACTTAACACACCACTCATATGTGGTGTAACAGTAGTGTACATTTAAAACAAAAACAAAAAATTGTACTGTAATAGATTGCATAGCAGTTAGTTGTCTGCAAGCGTGTGTGTCAGACCTACAGCGTCTACTCTACCAACTTCTGCAAGTGCACAGTGCCACTCATATCTGTTATCACAGTAGCTTGCACGCATAGTACCGATCTGTCAAAACCTGTAATGATGAATGAGGTCTAGAGTAGCCTGGTTCCCTTATCCTCTACAGGTTGAGACCTAATGTTTGGGTGACTCCAGACCAACACATGAGTACAAGCAGCACACAAACTCAAAGCCGCCATCCTCCTCCTGGAGCAGCATCATAAGCCACATCAACCACTGCTGTCCTCCTTGCCCCGTCTCAACCATCCGCCACTCCGTCTCTCGCCTTGAGCAGTTCCTGCTCATCTGCCCATAGTCAGGTGCCTGTAAAGGACTTGTTTAAGCGTAAGAAGCTAATGTCACAAAGTGCCCCAAAATTGAAGTGATACGACCAACAAAGCATCTTTTTCCATCTCCTGGTTCTAAAAATCCAGGCCTTATACACGCCCCCTGATAGGTGACGTAACAAGTATTAAACTGATAAGAGTAGTACTTACAAACATGCCACTCCTATCTGGTGGCACCTTTGACTGCACGTGCCGTGCCCCAAAATTGAAGTGATACGACCAACAAAGCATCTTTTTCCATCTCCTGGTTCTAAAAATCCAGGCCTTATACACGCCCCCTGATAGGTGACGTAACAAGTATTAAACTGATAAGAGTAGTACTTACAAACACGCCACTCCTATCTGGTGGCACCTTTGACTGCACGTGCCGTGCCCCAAAATTGAAGTGATACGACCAACAAAGCATCTTTTTCCATCTCCTGGTTCTAAAAATCCAGGCCTTATACACGCCCCCTGATAGGTGACGTAACAAGTATTAAACTGATAAGAGTAGTACTTACAAACATGCCACTCCTATCTGGTGGCACCTTTGACTGCACGTGCCGTGCCCCAAAATTGAAGTGATACGACCAACAAAGCATCTTTTTCCATCTCCTGGTTCTAAAAATCCAGGCCTTATACACGCCCCCTGATAGGTGACGTAACAAGTATTAAACTGATAAGAGTAGTACTTACAAACACGCCACTCCTATCTGGTGGCACCTTTGACTGCACGTGCCGTGCCCCAAAATTGAAGCTATACGACCAACAAAGCATCTTTTTCCATCTCCTGGTTCTAAAAATCCAGGCCTTATACACGCCCACTGATAGGTGACGTAACAAGTATTAAACTGATAAGAGTAGTACTACTTAACACACCTTATAATAATGCAGAGAGAGGCAACGCAGTGAGAGGAGTCTGAAGAAGAGGAGTCAGAGGAGGAAGGTGCCTTTGAGGAGGTGGAAGACCAAACACAGCAGGCGTCCCAGGGGGCTTGCTGTCACCTTTCGGGGACCCTTGGTGGCTGAGTGGAGGAAGAGACCTTCAATGACATCAGTGAGGACAAAGAACGGGACATGGCTAGCTTGGTATCCAACCTTGTGCAAATGGGGAGTTTGCGGTTGTGTAAATGGACTGTTTGCGGTTGTTTGCGGTGCGTTAAACGGGGAGTTTGGTCTGTCACTGTGAAGCGGGCCTAACCCTTACACTACCTGATCGATACAACATCATACCTGATGTTTTAAAGCACGTTATTCCAAACAATTTAGGAATGTTAGGTAATTTATGCCCTTTATGGCTTAAAACCAGACTCTGCATCAACTATGTAATTTTCCATGGGAGTTTTGCCATGGATCCCCCTCCGGCATGCCACAGCCCAGGTGTTAGTCCTGTTGAAACAACTTTCCCATCACTATTGTGGCCAGAAAGAGTCCCTGTGGGTTTTAAAATTCACCTGCTCATTGAAGTCTATGGCGGTTTGCCGATGTTCGCCGGTTCGCGAACATTTGCGGCGGTTCGCGGTTCGCGAACCGAAAATTTTATGTTCGCGACATCACTAATCATTATTAATGGTCATGGCCAGTGAGTTCTCCTGAGAACTAGCTAATGGTTAGTAATGCTTGCAGATGGGAATCAGGTGAGTTGGTATATTGTTACAGTTACAGTATTTAGCACTATACTGTACATGAATGTTTTTAAATTTTTTATCCTCCCTCCTCTGCCTTTTTCTTTTTTTCAGATTTTGGTTTTGGAAACACACTGTATGTGTGAAAATGGGTAGGATTACATAGTTCAGAGGATTAATCATCTGTTTCATTGAGCAGATCTAGACTAGTTGTAAGTGCTATGCACATTAATGGTTTCTTCAATTATATGGAGTGATTTCTGATTCTCCTTTTATTTATCACATTCCAGTAGCAGTGGTGTAGTGACCACATGTGACCCTAGGAGGTGCTATGCATCGTGCTTATTCCAGACTATGACATTACCCCCTGCAAGTATCCCCTTTTTACCCAAGAGCCTCTTTCCTTCCCGGGATCCACCCACACCACACCCATGATATTAATGCACAGTCTTGTCCATTTCTGATTGTGCACTGTGTATGAAATTAAACTTTGTTATACCGTTCTCACCATATCAGTGTGTTTTCAATAGTTGGGGTTGTTGGACATCCACATACATCCCATTAGTGTCACATTCCTATATCTGTAAACTAATGACCCCTAGTAACTATGCAATAGATTATTATAATACAAATTATAATAATAATGATAATAATAATAATAAGATAATAAGCTATCATATAATAATATATATAATATTTAATAATAAAGGGTTACTACAGAATGACAGGTCAAATTTGTGATACTGTGGAGTATCAACATTCCCCTGAAGAATGATAGGAATATGACGAGTTGATAATGGAAATACATTGATAGCAACTCACTTAATGGGAGGTCATCAAATGATAATTGTTATACATCTTGGCACATGGCCACCAGCAATGGCGTGGGACTTTCTGGGATGGGAGTAGCAGAGATAGAGGTGAGTTGGCTGTTGCTCCACGTTTCTCTGCACAGCCTCCATGTTTGTTTGCGGCCCTTCCTGATGGATTAGAGTAGATTAGTGTGGTGTATTTTCTCAGGTTCCCCTTCTGGCTTGCTGCCTTGTAGTGGTGAACTAGCCTGTGTTCTTCAATGTAGCTGTGATCTATACCATATAGGGCAGTTCATAGCAGAGAGGTCAGATAAATCACAGTACACTGGAGAATGAATAGGCAATTCAATCCAGTATCTTTGGCATGCAAACCTTGTGGAACAGCACAGGCAGTCCATAGGGTCACAGAGAGTCAGACACGACTGAAGGACTGAACAACAATTAATGAAAAGTTCCCCTGATGCTTGATATATGTGATGTGGCGGTGTAATTTGGCCACTATTTATTTTCCCAATGTAGATGTTATGAGCGACATATTAGAGCCTCTGTGAGTGAGAAAGGGTTAATGTGACAAGCGGTTTCATGTTTTGGTGTTTCTATTTACTCAGGTAGTGTGTCTTTAATTGCTTTATGCATATTGCAGCATGGCTTTTCATATACTTTTAAGAAAGAAAGAGAAAGTACACCTTTAATTCCCAAGACAACCATCCCCTAAAGGAACATCCAAGTAAATATCTACCTGCAGATGAGAATCATAACTCGAACCAAAGTAGAGTAAAATTTAGCTTTTATTGAATATATAAAACATAAAATATTTAAAAGACGTTACACTACAGGTCTCCCATGCTGCACAAAGTATTTATCAAATACCAACCGTAATTGCACATAAAATAAGTAGTATATATAAATCTAAATGTGCTTCATAAGGAATCTAAGTACCTATAGTACAGATATTGTTAATAGTAGCATACAGATTCAATATATATAGATCTTAATAAAGCACACAGACAAGTCAAGTAAATAACACAATCAGTTTCATTGAAGAGTAGGAAGTATGCAGGCCAGTAGGTGATGAAATATTGTACCACTGTGGCCCTATTTACATATGTATAGTGGATTAGGCAGATAAGGGCCCACTATTTACCCATTTACCTACCTATATGGAGCTATCCTACACTCCCTATCTGGGACTATTCACACCACTGGCGCTCTTACCTACTCTCCAACGAATATATCAGCAGACGCGCGCGTATCGCGCCAGCTTCCACAGGGATCATATACTTTATAGGCCTCGCGATGAGCGGCTTCGCTTTCGTGGTTCGCAATTTCCCCCTTCTTCCTCCCCTGTGTCTTTCTCCTCCCTTTCCCTGCCCAAGTCTTGCGATCCTCACAATGAGCCCTAGGTTTTACTGCCTTGTTTTTGTTCAAAGTGTTGCGAGCCTTGCGTCGCACGCCTAAGTATTACTACCTTCTGCCTCGTTTTGAGCCTTTTTTAAAAGATTTACGTTTTATCTCCCCGCTTAGCAGATTTTTGATATCCGAAAATCGTCAATTAAAGCTTAAATTAGCTTGCAACCTGACTCTCAGCCTCCCTTCCTCTCCCCCTGTGCTGTGTGTGAGGTTTTAAGTGAATATTTTGAATTAATTCTCGTTTTTTGTGGGGGCCTTTCTAGTGTTTGAGAGTTACGCGATTGTAAACCATGGCGGTCGTTAAAGGCGTACATCCTTAGGCGCTGATCGCGGGCATTGCAATGTGCACCTTTAATCTCTTTCCATCCTGCATGTGTGTAGCATCCTGGTGCAAATAGGAAGTATAACTGGCCAGAGGTCCTTTAGAGGGACCCTGAAAAGCCACAAATGCTGCAATGAGTGCAGCGCTCATTGCAGCAAAGTGCTACGTCTCTCGCGATGAGCGACTGTGGCGCTCATCGCTTGGGGGCTGCAATGAGCGCCTACTTTGTTAATTGCAGCAAAGTGCTACTTTTCTCGCGATGATCACCTGTAGTGCTCACTGCTTGGGCTGCAATGAGCACCTTCGGCGCTCATTGCAGCCTAACTCTTGTGGCCCTCAGCGGGCCTTCAATGCTCATTGCAGTCCCGCAACTGCAGGCCTCGCAGTTGCGGCCTTTGCTTTGCGATGGCCCCAAATTAAATATGATTTTCTTTGTTCAGATAATATTTTGCTATTCCCATATATGGTTATTAGTAACATTCCTTTGATTGCTATATAGTACTACTGGGTGTATATTACATATTCTGCTAATATATTGTTGTGATTTGCTTTAATTTTTAGTTAACTTTTTAATATTATCCTAGAAGTGTTTTGTTGATAGAGATGGTAGGATGGTTTATGTTTCATAACAATTAATCATATTAATAGTGTTTTCAATTTGATTGGGTTAATATCTGTGATGGATATAGTACTGATTATCATTATTATAATAGGATTTTATTGTGTTATTGTCAATAAACGCTATTTTATTTAAAAGCTATATTTGTCTATGAACTGACATTATACTCGAATAACTTATATTGAGTATTTCTAATACCACAGCTCTATTTTTTATTTGGGGATTGTTTTGCAAGTAATTGTAATGCCTTTCATTGCTTTCCCTATATTTAAAGTCCACTTGTGTGGTTATATTGTCTTTTACAGTGTTGAGAACTTGTCTGTAAACCCTTTGCGGGTCCTATTTGGAGGCCCTAATATTTTTGGCTCCATTTGCCTTTTACAGCTTTGAACGCCAGTGCGTCCTTTGGGATTTGTAACAATTTAATAGCGATTTGCGATAGTAACATTTACAGGCTTGACAATTCAAAGGCTTAGCTGGGACGGAGTTACAATTTTCATGTCCCGTGGGGGTTTTGCCGCTTCTAACCCGCAGATCGGGTAGCTGAAAGAGACCAATTTAATAGCAATAAATCTTGCAGGCTTACGGATACGATTTACAAAATCATAGTAATTTAATGGGGCTGCTAGTCTGAAACTCAATAGTCTCCATAGCAATGCACGCAATGCTACCCGCTACCCAACATGAACATGCTACACTAGCCTTAACATCCTCCCACCCATATTTATCTATATACCTATTAATATGAACCCCCATGGAAGGGGTTAAATAGTAATAAACAGTGAATTCACTGTTAATAACCCCTTACCTATGGCCCACTACTCCCTCAGCTATCATATAAGCCAGCAAGTTGTCCAAGGGCTCCCACAATACCTTGTGCTTTGGGTGTGGGCCCACTAACCCCCTTACCTACCCCACCCAAACTAAATTAATATTAACTGCCCACTTACTATGGTTAAAGACTGAGGACCAGGGTGTTGCTGATCATCACTGGAGTATCATCCATTGAGGGTAATGTATAATTAAACCCCAGGTTTTATCATGTTTTTATTTACTGTAATTTGTTTAATTAATTTGATATGTAATTTATTTTATTACTTTATTGTAATTATTTTTTCATGTAAGCTTTTTTCTGTAATTCTTTTATTTTCAGATTGATTCTTCTTTATTTTATATACTTATATATGATAGGGACTATGGGGGTGGTAGGTTAGTATAGCATGAGGGTCCATAGGGACCCCATTGAAGTGGGTTTATTTTAGGTTACATGGGGGTCCAAAGGGTGTCCAAAGGGACCTCATGTAGATTGGTAGTTCATAGGACTTCCATGCTAGGGGTTAATTTTAGGTGCTATGGGGGTCCATGATCTGTGGGTAGATAAAGTGGTTAATGAGGGGTTCATGGGACCCCCACCCAAAGCACACATGGGGCGGGGCCCTATTCCCCCCCCCCCCCCCACTGGATGTTGAAGGGGCACTCATGGCTATATGATTATTTACCCCACCTCTGTAATTATATTATTATTTAGCCTCCTTGGAGTGAGTCCATTGTTATCTCAATGTTCACTCTAAGACCAAAAGGCCAAGGTTGAGCCTTTTACTGTGCTTATTATTTTTGGGTCATCTTGACAGCAAGAGAAAGACAAGGAGGGTGAAAGATGCTGCAAGTGAGAAGATAAAAGAGACAAAAAAGATTAAAGACAGATAGCAAAAAAAGGAAAAATCAGTAGAAGACTGCAAAACTGCTGCATCCCCTAAATATCAATGGAAGGTTCTATATATATATATTATTTTCCCTACTTTATTATTGCAATGTTTACCCACCTGTACGGTTAATAAATAACCAAAGAGCCAAGTTGAGCTGACACTTATTCATAACCACGATTAGAAATGAGGAATGTGCAAGCTGTTCTTAATAGTTTGTTCATGGTTGTCAAGCAAACAGACAACAAATAGAAAAAAGAGCTGATTAACAGAGAAAAGGCTGTATAAACCATATATAAATATGCAGACTTTAGAAACATATTATACCATAGTTTAACATTTCCCAACTCATTTTGTTGTTAATATAGGCTTGTGGGAGGACAGAAACCAAATACGGCAATTTTTTGAATGGGTTCCAATCCAGAAAAGTTTAGTTATTTACGGAAATAAATAGTTTCCAGTTCCACTGGTTTTCTAAATAATTTGGCTAATATTAACAGCTGTGTAAGGGGACCCCTTCTGGATTGCTGCCTTGTTGTGGTGAAGAGGCTTGTGTACCTCAATGAGGCTGTGAGCTATGCCATGTAGGGTCATCCAAAATGAGCAGGTCATAGCAGAAAGGTCCAAAACATCACACTCCACTGGAGAAGGAACTGGCAACCTTATTAATAAGCTGAACCAATGACACAACAATATGGCACCCTAGGATGAGCTCTTCAGGTTAGAATGAGCCGACAATATTACTGGATAAGAGATGATGGTGAGTACAAGTTTCACCAGATCTAATGAGGTGTTGGACCGAAGTCAAGAGGATGCCCTACTGTGGATGTGTCTGGAGAGGAAAGGAAAGTCGCTACTGCAAAGAATTCAGCATATCAACACAGAACTTTAGAACTATGAACCAAAACAAACGGTATGTGGTCAAACATTGGATGACAAGATTGAACATTGATATCCTTCAAATTAGTGAACTCAAATGGTCTGTACATTTCATATCAGCCAACCACCAGCTCCTCTACTATGGTCAAGAATCCCACAGAAGAATTGAGTAGCCCTCGTAAACAATCAAATTGTGTCCAAGTGCTTGGTTACAACCAAAAAATGACAATGATTTTAACATGAATTCAAGGTAGGCCATTTAACATCATAGACATACAAGTTTATGCTCCAACCATGGATGCTAAAAAGACCTCGAAACGCAGGCAAGTTTGGTATTGAAGTACAAAATGAAGCAGGTCAGAGATTAATAGAATTCTGTCATGATAATTCTCTGGTCATAACAAACATCCTCTTCCAACAGCCTCCAAGACAACTCTACGTATGGACATCACCAAAGGAACAATATAGTGAAAGATGGGGGCGCCATATGCAGTCAGCAAAAAACAAGACCTGGAGCTTATTGCATCTCATGTAATTAGCTTTTTATTGCAAAGTTCAGCAAGCAAGCTGTCTCAAACCTCCAAACACTCCCTGAACACACTCTCTGGGTCTCTGAACACAGCCGGCAAGCAAGGTACATCCATTGGACTCTCCACATCTGCAGTTATGTCCTCTTCATATAGATTATTACATTAATTTCTGTGATTATATATTTAAGCACATATTTTATTATCTTGTCGTTCAGTGACTTTAAAGCTTATTCTGATTTATAGTCTTTATCTGATCTCCTTCCTTATGTTGAGACTCCTTATCCCTAATTACCTTGCCTCCCCCACCTAATTTACACATGTTTGTCTTTCAGCTGTCTCAAACTTCCAAACACTCCCTGAACACACTCTCTGAATACAGCCAGTAATCCCCTCCCTCCCTGTCCATTACCCACCCACCCCATGATAGCTTTAATTTATTTATTCACTCAAACTACTTGCGCCTGATCAATCAACCGCACATGATTACTATCCCTACTTTTTCCTCTGAGATTCCTCTCATAGTCACTATGTTCTCTTTTACTTTCTTCTTAAGTTCCTGCTTGTGTCTCAGACTATCCTCCTCATTTTCTCCACATTATGTCTCCAATACCATTAACATCTCACCTTCCCTGCTTTCCTACCCTCTGCTCTGCTCCCACAAGATCCTTTCCCTCTGCCAATCCCTATTTCATTCATCTTTTAAAGCTCATAGGCAAAAAATGCTTCTGCAAGTCCTTCTCTCATCTCCTCTCCCTGCTTATTTTGCTGGCTCCTGGAGATATATCTTCTAAACCTGACCCATCACTCAGTCCCTCCATGCTCAGGCCTCAGGGCTGCTTACTCTGTCCTTAATCCATGTGTTTGAATATTGCTCCTCTGCTATGTCTAAAATGTACCCTTCACCACTCTTTAAAGCTAACACCCGACTTTCCCACGTGCAGGCTATGTTATCTGACCACTAGGGGCAAATAAGATAATACATACTAGAGCCAGTAACATCAAATGACTCTCTCTGAGACCCCTTCCCTCTACCAGTAATGAAAAAACGTTCCAAGTTTTCCCATTTTCCCACCCAAGCAAACTTTCAGCTTCTTCCTGACCATTGCTATTCCTTACCTTTTCTTCCCCAGGTTTCTGCCTCTTCCATTCCCTTTAGATTGTAAGTAGCGTGTATCTTGTAGGGTGCTTTGGGAAAAAAAGCACTTCCTACAAAGATTCTGAGATCAAAACAGGGCCCTCCATATTCTTCAGTTGTTAATATGGTATTTTTTCCTGTTCTCTTCCCCTGTACTGTGCTACGGAATATGTTGGCACATTACAAATAAAAGCTAATAATAATAATAATAATAATGAAACTGAGGAAAAGAGGAAAATCACCAGGAAAAGCAGATATTAAATAAAAAAATATCCTCTGTGAATATGCAGTGGGGAGTAAAGAATAGGTTTAAGGGACTAGACATAATAGACTTAATGCCTGAAGAACTTTGGGCAGAAGTTTGTGACATTGTCCATAAAACAAAAAATATTGTTTAGATTGTAAGTTTGTGAGTTCTTCAATCTATGCGCACTTGATTCTAAACTGAAAGACAGGACAGTATGGATAATCTCAATAGTTTGTCCAGTGAGCTGGAGCCTGACATTTTGGAGAGTAAAGTGAGATGGGCCCTAGGAATCCTTGCTGATAACAAAGCTGCAGGAGTTAATGGAATCCCAGCTGAATTGTCTAACATCCTATAAGATAATGCACTGTTGGTTGCATTATACCAACAAATTTTGAAGACTCAGGAATGGCCATTGGACTGGAATAGGTTGGCCTTCATCCCAATTCTAAAAAAGGTAGGGCCAAAGAGAGCTTTATTATTGATCAAGCCACCGTCAGAGCCGAACATGGAACAACAGAATGGTTCAAGATGAGAAAGGAGTGTGACAGGGTTGTATATTGTCACCTTATTTATTCAACTTATACACAGAATATATCATGCGTAAGGATGGTTGGACTAATCCAAAGCCAGAATTAATATTGCTGGGGGCAATAAAAACAATCTCAGGTAAATATAATATAATAATACTACTCTGAGGACTCTCTATGTGGATCAAGAGGCCACAGTCAAAACCAAACATGATTCAAGGTCGGGAAAGAAGTGCAACAAGGTTTTAGATGGTCATCTTATTTATTCAGCTTATATGTGGAATACATTATGATATTGCTGGGAGAAATATTATCAACCTCAGATACATGGATGATTCTACTCTGGTTGCTGAAAGTGAGGAGGAACTAAAGAACCTATTGATGAAGTCAAAGAAGAGAGTGCAAAAACTTGCCTTCTGCTCAACATTAGAAAGACAAGATCATGGCAAACAGCATTCTCAGTTCCTGGCGAATAGATGGAGGCAGTGACACATTTTCATTTTCCTGTTTGCTTCTGGAGATGAAAGCTATGGCAAGCTTGGATAAGCTATTAAAAAAATAGGTCTGCATATTTAGAACTATGGTATTCCCAGTAATAACATATGTATGTAAGAGCTGGACTATAAAGAAGGGTATACATAGTAAAATTGACACCTTTGAATTCTGGTGTAGAGAAAACTGCTTACAATTCCTTGGACTGCAAGAAGATCAAATCAATCAATACTATAGGAAATCAAGATAACTGTTCACTGGAAGGTTTTATAAAATGAGAATACATGATTCCACAGAGAAGACTCTGATGCTGAGAAAAAATCAAGACACACAAAGAGGGAGACGGCGGAGGCGGAAATGGATCATGAGTCCATTGAAGCAATTAAGGGGTAATGACAGATGTGCCTGTCATGCTGCGGTTCAGAGGGTAATGGAGAGTTGGACATGACTGAACCACAAAAGCATGACAACCTACAGACTGCTCAGATCTTTATTGGTGCTGAATCCAAGATTATAAAGATATTGTGGAATGATCAGAAGGGATCTTGATTTTAAATTGATGTAATGACAACAAATGGCCAGCTGGTGATGATAGATGCAATCCATGCTGATCAGTGTTTGCCTAAACTTCCAACATTGCCCAAACTTCTATTGTAAAATGCACATTTTAATTATATTCCAGAACCCTATAATTGGTCAAGGATCTTTCAAAATTCAAAATCCCATATTATAATTGGAACTTTGATCACACAATATAGATCCATATTATTTTGGAGAACTTAATAATATGCTATCCTCTCGCTGCACTTTTCACTGCATACCCCCTGTTCCCTCCCTCCAATTCTCATCTTTTGAAGTCCACACTATTCGCATCTTCTCTCCTATACCTCTGCGAGTAGCTGTGATCTATCGCCCGCCTGGATCACCCTCTCAATTTCTGGACAACTTTGCCGCCTGGCTCCCTCACTTTCTCTCCTCCAATATACCTTCACTCATTCTTGGCGATTTCAACATAGCCACAGACACACCCACCTCCCCAACAACTGCAAAATTACTTGCACTCACCTCTTCCCTTGGCCTCTCACAATGGACAGATTCTGCAACTCACTGTGGTGGACACTCCATTGACCTTATTTTTACTAATCTCTGCACTATCTCCAACCTTGACATCTCCTCACTTCCCCTATCTGACCACCACCTGCTAACTTGCAACCTCACCTCATCTACCGCTCACCGCCCTTCTTCAAATCCTGCCATCAGAACACGCAGAAACCTGCAAGCAGTCAACCCACAACAATTTTCAAATGTACTAACACCCCTTCTCAGCCCCCTCACCACCCTTGCCTGCCCTGACGTCGCCACTTCACAATACAACACTACGCTAACCTCCACCCTTGACTCTCTTGCCCCCATAATAACAAGCAAACGCCCTCGCTCTCAACCACAACCATGGCACACCACACAGACACGCTATCTACAGAGATGCTCACGCACTGCAGAACGATTATGGAGGAAATCTCGCACTTCAGGAGACTTTCTCCACTACAAGTTTACCTTGCGCTCCTACTTCTCTGCCCTTAATCTTGCCAAACAACACTACTTCTCATCACTAATATCAAACCTGTCCTCCAACCCTAAACGATTATTTGCTACATTCAACACCCACCTCCGCCCACCCCCACCTCCTGCCCCTTCCTCTCTCACTGCTGATGACTTTGCCAGCCATTTTAAAAATAAAATCGATACCATCCGAAATGAGCTCTCCTCCCAGCTTGGCCCTACCCCACCACCCTCTCCCCAAACCGACAACACCCAGCCCTTACCCTTCCCCAATCCCACCTCCACTATGGACTCCTTTGACCCTGTAACCGAGGATGAAGTATCTACTTTACTATCAACCTCTCACCTTACCACATGTCCTCATGATCCTATTCCATCACAGCTAATCCCTCCCCTATCCACCACACTTATCCCAGCTCTCACACATCTATTCAACCTCTCCCTAAACACTGGCAAGTTTCCATCCTCCTTAAAACATGCCACAGTTACACCCATTCTCAAGAAGCCCTCTTCTGACCCAGCTTCTGCCTCCAACTATCGCCCTATCTCACTACTTCCCCTTGCGTCTAAACTCCTTGAGCGGCTTGTTTACAATCGCCTTACTCAATTTATTTCCTCCAACTCCCTACTTGACCCCTTCCAATCTGGCTTCCGGTCCCAACACTCTACAGAAACAGCCCTTACAAAAGTCACTAATGACTTGCTAACCGCCAAATCAAAGGGTCACTACTCTATTCTAATTCTCCTGGATCTCTCTGCTGCCTTCGATACAGTTGACCACCCTCTTCTAATCCAAACTCTCCGCTCTTTTGGCATCCAGGACACAGCTCTTTCATGGTTCACATCCTATCTTAAAGATCGTACATTTAGTGTCTCCTTCTCTGGCACCTCTTCTTCACCTCTCCCTCTGTCTGTTGGCGTTCCCCAAGGTTCTGTCCTAGGCCCCCTCCTCTTCTCCATCTACACCTCCTCCCTTGGCACCCTTATAAAATCCTTTGGATTTCAGTATCATCTCTATGCAGATGATACTCAAATCTACCTCTCTGCACCTGATCTATCCCCCTCTCTTTTAGCTCAAGTTTCCAACTGCCTCTCTAGCATATCCTCCTGGATGTCCACCCGTCAACTCAAACTCAACATGTCTAAAACTGAACTTCTAATCTTTCCACCCTCTACTACAGCTTCCACACCTCAAATATCTCTCACTGTTGACAACACCATCATCGCCCCTACCTCCCAGGCTTGTTGTCTTGGGGTTCTACTGGATTCCGCCCTCTCTTTTATTCCTCACATCCAAGCAATAACAAAATCATGTCAGTTTCACCTAAAAAACATCTCCAAAATTCGTCATTATCTTACAGAAGACACAGCTAAAATTCTAATTCACTCTCTCATCAACTCTCGACTCGACTACTGCAATTCCATCCTTGCTGGCCTCCCCATCTCTCGTCTGTCTCCCCTCCAATCCATAATGAACGCCTCTGCTAGACTCATCTTCAATACCAAACGATCAGTGTCTGCAGCCCCTCTCTGTCAATCACTCCCCTTATATCTCTGCTCTTGTTTCAAAATACTCTCCCAACCGGCCCCTTCGTTCTGCTAACGACCTTCTTCTTTCCTCCTCTCTCATCACCTCCTCTCACTCCCGTCTTCAAGACTTTTCTCGTGCTTCCCCATCCATTTGGAACTCCTTGCCCCGCTCCATTAGATTATCTTCCTGCCTCAAAACCTTTAAGAAGTTATTAAAAACACACCTGTTTAAAAAATCTTATCACCTTCAGCCTTAACATGTACAACTGAACACTCCACAGCTTAATAACACTCACACCCACAATCTACAGTACAACACACAGACCCCTCCACTTTACTGAACCAATTGCTTTCAATTGTATTTGTCACCCTCTTGTATCACACCTAAACCCTTAGATTGTAAGTTTGCGAGTTTTCAATCTTGTGTCAGGCCTTGGAAACAAGCTCTATGTACATTTGATTTTATGCTCAAAAACAGGGCCCTCCATTCTTTACAAGGTGTTTAATTTGTTTTCTGCTATGTACTCAACCCCTGTACAGCGCTACGGAATATGTTGGCGCGATATAAATAAAGATAATAATAATAATAATAATAATATTTGGGCTGCCCATTCAATTAGAAGGATGTCAAAAATATATTTTTTTTTGTTTTTTTGTTTTTGTGGAAATTTTGAGCAAGCAGAATACTGTATTGTACAAACTGCAACAGCAAACACTATTGGATTTTTTAAAGGGCCACTCTTGTTTGTTTATTTAATCACTGATGCATTTTGGACCCAACTTGAATGAGCACTGTCGAAGTTGAAGATTTTTTTGTAAAAAGCAAACTAAATCCCCTACTTGGAGAGCGGGAATTATTATATAACGCTTATGATGAATGGTGGCTTTGTTAAGCATACGTTGAGTAGAAGACCATACTTGATAAATGTCTTCTGCACTTAGATCAGCTGCAGGATTCCCAGTAGGAAGAGCAAATAAAATAAACAGGTGTGGTTGTAGCCAAATGTTGCATAAAGTGGCATAGTATGCAAGGAATCATGCAGTTGGTTATTATGGGCAAATTCAGCCAAGGGTAGAAGATTAACCCAGTCATTCTGTTCTAAAGAATCTGCTATATTGTTGCATCCTTTTATTGTTTATCTTGGTGAGTACATTGGTTTCTTGGTGGTGTGCTGTAGAAAATTGAAGTTGCATACCAAGTCTCTGCATAAAATATCTCCATAAGAGTGAGATAAACTGGACTTCTCAGTCTGACCGGAAGTCTGAGGGAACTCTATGTAGACTATAGAATTCCCTAAGAAATGCATCCAGATCAGTGGCAGAGGGTTGTTTAGGAAGCAGCACAATAGGGGCTTAACAGGGAAACCTATCTACTACTACCCATATTATAGTAATTTCTCTGCATGGAGGTAGGTCAGTAATAAAGTTCATTGTGATGTGAGTCCATAGATGAACGTCCAACTGCTGGAGCAACCCATAGGGAAAACTTGGGTGGTCTGGATCTGGCACAGGTATTATAAGATGCTACAAATTTATTGATAGAAAAAGATCAATATTAGTCTCAGGCTCAACCTTTACAGAGCCAAAATGCGATCTGTAAATAAATCAGTTTGTTGAGACCCCAGAGCAAGAGAAACTGGTATTAAAGTTGAAATATAGCTGACGGGTGAGCAAAGAAGGATTTGTCTAGCAATTGCCCCTCACTAACTACTCTTGTTGTTGTTTAGTCATTCAGTCGCGTCTGACTCTCCATGACCCTATAGACCACAGCACGCCAGGTGCATCTCTCAGTCACTGCCCCTCTGAGTTCCAACAAGTTCATGTTCATTGCTTAAGATATCTCATCTATCCATTTCCGCCTCTATCGTCCCCTTCTTCTTCTGACTTCAATCTTTTCCAACATCAGAGTCTTCTCTAGAGTATCCTGCCGTCCCATGATCTGGCCAAAATATTTGAGCTTAAGTTTAATGATCATATCTTCTAGTGAACAGTTTGTCTTGATTTCCTGAAGTATTGATTTGTTGGATCTTCTTGCAGGCCAAGGGACTCTAAGCAGTTTTCACCAACACCACAATTCAAAGGCATCAATTCTATGGCGCTCAGCTTTCATTTTATGTTACAGCTCTCACAGCCTTATGTTACTACTGGGAATACCATAGTTCTAACTATACAGACCTTTATTGATGGTTTAATATATTTACTTTTTACTAGCTTTTCTCCCCAGAAGCAAACATCTTTTAATTTCATGGCTACAGTCACAATATGAAGAGATCTTGGCTCTCAGGAAAATTAAATATGTCACTACTTTCACTTCTTCCCCCTTTATATGACAGGAACGGAGATTGCTGTTTGTCATGATCTTTGTCTTTTTAACATTGAGCAACAGGCCCAGCTTTTGCACAATCTTTTTTACCCTCAGGCAATAGGTCCTTTAGTTCTTCCTCAGATTTTTTCCAGGATTCCTCCGCTGCCCGGCCTGTTCTAATCCTTTGCCATCCGGAGGCTATTCACAACATACAATGATAAGAATTGGATCATCTGTTTATAAAAAGACTCTAATAGTTAAACTATATTAATGAGAATTTATATTTTTTTTTTTTTTTTTTTTTTTTTTTTTTAACGAAATGTTTTTTTTATTTATTTTTTTTTCATATAAAATATGTCTTGTACAGATAATGTGTTTACAGCATATAAGAGAAAAAACAATAACAGACAATACAAAGATATGACAAAACAAGATCTTATTGTCAAAACTTCCTTGTTGTCCCTCAAGTTTCAATTATATTGTTAAGATCTACAGAAACAGAGAAAAAAATGAAAAAGAGCAGAAGAAGAGGTAAAAAAAAAAAAAATATATAAAAAAAAAAGAAAAAAAAAAGAAAAAAAAAAAGAGGAAAAAAAAAAAAAAAAAAGGAAACCGTCAAGGAGACACTACTAAAGAAACTTCATCACCACCATCTCTCTAGCTTAATGCTAGATATTGATCCCAGAGCTGCCATTTTATTAGACGGGTAGCCTTAGGAATATTATCCCGTGCGTTATCGGACATTCCTGTTCTCATAATTTCCCTGTTGTTTGAGATGGTGTTCTCTAGTTCTTTCCAAGAGGGGACCTGAGGTTGTTTCCAATATTTCAAGAGTAACCATTTGGCAACTAGGCATATGTGTGAAATTAAATATATTTCCCCCAAAGGGAAAGTTTCCATTTGCGAATGTAGAATAAATATTAAAGGATTACAGGAAATGTGTTTGCCAATAAGAGCCGATAGTTCTTTGCTTACTCTCATCCAGAATATTTTAATTTTTTTACAGTCCCACCACATATGGAGGGTTGTACCTGGTAGTCCACATTGTTTCCAACATAGACCATCTAAATTACTGTATATTTTTTTAAATTTATTGGGAACATAGTACCATCTGTGGATTAATTTTACTATCATTTCATTATATGAGGAGTTGATTGATGAGTTCTTAACTGTACTAAAAATTTTAGTCCAGTCTTCCTCTAATATTGTAATTTTCAAGTCAGCTTCCCAGGCTAATATTCCCAAGCTTTTATCAAAGGGAGTATTTTCGTCGATTATATTACTGAATTTGGAAATTATATGTGACGATTCACCTTTGATTAAATATTCTTCCATTTTCCACATTTTGTTCATGTTAGTAATCTTATATCCCAATAAACTAAGGTTCCTTTGTACTCCTTCATACTCTAACCACGTTATTTTATCTAAATTAAATTTATCTTTAATTCTTTTCAGTTCCAATAGATTTCCTTTTTCGTATAGATCCCCCACAATTTTAATATTGTGTGATTTTAGTGAGGATATAAATAATCCATTTGAGTTATTATTAAGAAACTCTATTGGTGCTGCCAGAGAAGGAGACTGGACCAGTAAAAATTCAGTTTTATATTTGTGCCAAGCGTTAATAATATATTTAATGTTAGGAGGTAATTCTGAGCTCCACTTCTGTTTATACATAACGCTCCAAAGTATATTTTTTATGGGTGATCTACCCAATAGGGATTCCTCTATAGTTAACCATCTTGGAATATTTTGTGTGTAATTATATCCAGCTGCTTGTGTAAGTATAATTTTTTTATTTAGCTCCTTAACAGAAGGGGAGCTTAATCCCCCTTTCTCAAGTTTCTTGCATATTATAGATTTTTTAACCCTTGGTTTTTTCCCCTGATATATAAAATCATCTAGTGTTTCTTGAATTATTTTTATATAATAAGCCGGTATTTTACCCGGAAGACATCTCATTATATAAGTAATTTTAGGGATTAAGCTCATATTGACTGCATTTATCCTGGATAACCATGATAACTGTAAAGGTCTCCAGTCATTCAACAATTTTCTAATTTTTTTCAATATTTCATTATAATTATCTTTAAAGATATTTTTTGTATGACCTGGGAATCTTACTCCCGGGTGTACTATATGGAAAGAGTTCCAACAATAGGAGTATGAATTCACTAGCCTATTTTTTTCTTCTAATGGTATATTACAGGTCAGTACTTCCGTTTTCTGTTGGTTAATTTTAAAATAGGAAAATTTGCCAAATTCCTCAAGAACGGTCTGCAGAGCTCTACAGGAATGTTCAGGGTTTGTTATCGTTATTATAATGTCATCTGCATATGCCATTATCTTATATTCCTCTTGTCCTATTTCAATACCTTTAATTTCTGATGATTCTCTAATAGTTATCAGTAAGGGTTCGAGGAATAAAATAAAAAGCAAGGGAGATAATGGACAGCCCTGACGAGTACCATTAGTTATTAGAAATTTGCCCGAACTGAATTGTGGAGATGAGATATGTGCTATGGTATTTAAATATAAGGCTTTTACTGCTGATGAGGCAAAGCTTTCCAGGCCAAAACTCTCCAGAACGCCCTCCAAGAAGTCCCACCTGACCCTGTCAAAAGCTTTCTCTGCATCTAATGACAGGGTCAGGGAGGAGATCCTCTTTTTCTTCGCATAAGTCAAGATGTCCAACAAACGTCTGGTATTATCCGACGCTTGTCTATTCGGAATAAATCCTGTTTGATCCGGTTTTATTAAGCTAGATATAATCTTGCTTAATCTATTTGCCAAAATTTTAGAGTAAATTTTAATATCAACGTTGATTAAAGAGATTGGGCGGTAATTTTTATACTCTTCCGGGTTTTTTCCTTGTTTCAAAATATTAACTATTTTTATTTCCGTTAGTTCTGATGGTATCACTCCTTCCCGTTTTATCTTGTTAAAGAGGTTACATAAGGTACTATTCAATTCTTTACTAAGGTATCGATAAAATAAATTATTAAACCCGTCTACCCCGGGTGTTTTATTTTTTTTACTTTTGGACACAATTTCGGTTATCTCTATACTTTCTATTTGTTTATTCAGAAAACTAAGCTGTTCTTCCGATACTTTGGGGAACTTTATCTTATCTTGGTATTGTTTAATCTCTTCTATTCCTGGTTTAGCTACTTGATGGTCTTTCTCTAAATTATATAAGTTAGTGTAATAATCCTGGAATATATTTCCTATCTTATCCGGGTGAAATTGAGGGATGTTGTTTTGATCTAAAATTTTTTCAATATTATTTTTGATGTGCTGTTTCTTCAATTTATTAGCCAGGAATTTACCTGATTTGCCCCCTTCGAAAAATTGTGTCCATTGAAATTTCCATAATATTTTATCTGATTGAAGCTGAAGAATTTTTTGTATTTGAGTGTTTATGTCTTTTATTGCTTTACTGTTTTCATTATTTGGTGTCACCCTAAAGATATCCTTCCTCCTATTTAGTTCCAGATAGAGGGCCCTTAAGGACTTACCTCTTAGCCTTTGCACTTTGGCTGCTTTTGCAATAAATATACCCCTCATGTATGCTTTATACGTACACCACAGGGTTATATCTGAATTAACAGATGACTTATTAATTTTAAGAAATTCCAAAGTTTCTTTTTTCAGATATGTAACAAATTCTTCATCTTTCAGGAACCAGGAATCCATCTTCCAACTACTCTTTTTCCTTTGATTATTTGTATTTAGGTCTTGTATAATTAATTCATTTAGAGAGTGGTCTGACCACGGGGTAGATCGGATATTTATCTTTTTAATTACTTTTAGGGTTGGGAGATTGGTCAATATATAATCAATTCTAGAGAATGAGTTATGTCGGTGAGAGAAGTGGGTATATTCGCGTACCCCTGGGTGTAAGATCCTCCATGGGTCAATCAAGTTATTATCCTCTTTGATTTTGCGGAATGCTTTTGAGGTGCAATTTGTTTGGGCTACTAGTTTGTTAGCTCCAACTAATTGTTTATCTAAATTGTCATCCAATATCATGTTGAAGTCGCCACAAATTATTAACCAACCTCCTTTAATTCTGTTAATCTCCTTAAGAAGGTTTTTAAGGAACCCTATTTGACCTTTATTTGGCAAATAAGCATTAACTAGTGTTGTTAAGAACCCATCAATCCGTCCGGTCCATATTATTTTTTTCTTATATGTGAAGAATGCCTCTTTTTTAATAATGTGCTAGATATTACAATGATATCCTTTTGCAAATTTCAATACAAAATCTGATATTATGATTGCCTTGGGGATGTTACAGGATTTATAGAAGTGTAGTTAGGTCGAGTCCACAAATTTTATTTTTAGTCTTTAAGGGGTAAATGGTGGGCCCCCAGGACCATCACATACACAGTAATATTTCACTATAATAGCATAGGTAGTTGCACTAATTAGCAGGGGGTAAGTGTTAGATCCCCAGCTCCACCATAATAGATAGCTAGGGACCATCCCCTCTAATCTACATTTCTCTAGTTTCACATCTGAACAAACTTTCGTTTTTTACACTTTATTAGCTATTATTTCATTTTTTGCATTAGCACTTTAACATTTACAGTTAAAAGATAGTCCTATATTTCCCAAAGCTACTACGAAAATCCACAGTATTACCAAAAGCATTTACTGAAGCATTCCTAGGTATCCTAGGTATTGGATTCCTCGGTATCATTTCTTTTTTGTAAAAGTAACTGATAGTATAACAGGATACAAGAAAATTGTTAACAGTGACAAATACATAGCAAGGAATTTTGCCAATTTTATTATAATTGAACAATCAGGAAGTATCAGTCTGCACTGTTAGTTTTAAATATGTTTTAACTTTTCTATTTTAAACATGTGAATAAAAATTTGACATGAATTTATTTGAAGAATGTATTCAATAAGGGAGTCTATCTGGTCAAAAAAATGTGTCTTTCTTTCATTTTTGTAAAAAGCCAAGAGATTGAACCTGGGTGTGGCCCCAGACACGCAAACCCTGTAGAGCCGGATGTGCAATGCAGTATCCTAGCCTCTCTAGGAAATGGTCAGTGATTGATTTGAATGAGGCATAGCACAGCAAGTACAGCAGAGTCTGTATCTTTATTAGCTGCAAAAGGCAGACCGAAACAGATAATATTTATTTGATTTTAGGCAGTAAAAGCAGAGCTTATAACCACTTATTAATAAAAATAAAGTACATAAAAGTAAATACATACACAGGTGTATTATATCCCAAATCCAGAAACTTCCCATATCCATTATAGTATATTGCAAAACTAATGTAACTGTTATCTTGTATCTACACTATATACACATTCTTGCATAATAACTTACTTTATTTACTTTAGATATATATTAAAGAGGGCCATTGCATGATACATAAATTAGTTGCTGTATATTTTTTTCACAATGACAAATAAATTCAGAGAAGAACTTGACTAAAGAATGACTACAAGAGATACTAAAAGTGGTTATTTCTCAAACTGTTGTGACAGAGTAGACTATAAATTACCATGGACAAGGCTAACACGTAAATTCTTCATAACTGTGCTCTCTATTGCAGTGGTTCCCAAACCTCTCCTCAGGGCTCCCCAGACAGGTCGGGATTTCAAGAAAACTGTGTGAACACAGGTGAGGTAATTATTATTCAACAGGCAATGGAGCCTCTACTTACCTCACTTGTGTTCACATCAGTTCCATTAACATCCCAACCTGTCTGGGAGCCCATGGGAGAGGTTTGGGAACAACTGCTCTATCATACAGTACAGTGTGTGTTTATTACAGAACCTTTACTAAATTAAAAATTAATTAACAGATAACAGTTATAACAGGTAACAGTAGATACATTTGTCTTTACAGTTATTTGATTCTACATTTGATTAAGACAGGAGGTGAGAGATAAGGAATGGATAAGAATATGGGATCAATACACAATACATGCCATTGTAAAATAAAAACTCATACAAAATCAGTTTAGATGTTACTATGCATATAAAATAACTGAATAGCAATGTGTAGGTTCATTAAGGTATTTCATATGGGCTTTGCAGTCTTAAATGCAAAACTGCCCCCATTCTGATATCTTTTAGAACTCTCTAAGCACTTTTAAATATTTTTTTTATTAAAAGGCTGCTTCTATTTTATATTTACAAAATACTCTTTTAACAACTGATACTGATGATCTACAAAATTAAAAGTTAGTTAAAAATACACAACCTTTAAATTACTACTTTTTATATGCAAGCTCGCTGCTCTGGAATCTACTATTTGGTTTCTGTTGATCAACTTCCAGTGGCAGACGGAGACTTTGCAATATTTTTCAGCACAATTAAAAAATGGCATGTACACCCTTTTTGATCAGCAGCATGGAGAAGAGGAAATCATGTGAATTAAAAGTTCTATTAAGTCCTAATGCATCTATTGCACGCTGACAGTATCAAACCCTTATGTATAAACTCTTACGTGTGATTGCTGTATGTGAAGTGTTCCCTGCTCTATGAGTTGTGTTACCTAAAGTGCAATGACATGGCTCCACATTGAGCTCACAGAAAAGGCTATGTGTTCTCGGAAGCCTCTGTCAGTGTTTGTAGTGAGCCAAATCCTTATGTGTAAACTCAACCTCCTGCAGGAGCAGCAGAAATCCTTATGAAAACACGTACAAGACACGTTAGTATTCCAAAATCAGAAGAAAAACAGCATAAAGAAACATGGTTTATCTTGTAGGATTTCACTGATTACTTTTTATGTGCTGTAGCAATCATTTTACATTTTTATCATTCTTTTTTTTTATCAAGTAATAGAGTATTTTCTCACTTGTACTCTACTATTCCTATCCCTAAAGTGGATATCTTTATATTAAGTGCTAAGCTACTCATCTGTATGAAGGGATATATATATAGTGGTGTATATATACAGCATGTGATACTACACACTTCATGGGCTAACTTACTCTTGCAGTGTGCTGATTGAAGGATCTAGCCTCACCTTCATAGTGGATCACAAGACAACGGACTACGCCTAAAAGGAACCTTTACAGACACAGAGTGGACGCCTGACACACCAGAGGACAAAATGAGTTACCTTTGTGTACCTCACTTGCGTTGAGGGAACAAAATGTGCTTGTACTATTTTCTTTTTATAGATTGTATTCAATAAATATAACTACTTGGCGTTTTTTTGCGCTTCTATCCTCCTCCCCCCACCTAATTTTTTTTCTATATTTTGCATAGGACGGGCATGCCCTTGGACAGTGCCTATTTCTAAGTACAAGAACTTTGAACATTTACATCAACCGTGGTGGAGTTGAGGGACTGTATAATATCTTAATCAGGATTTTTAAGAAATATATCATACACACTAAGGTGGGACCAAACTGTATCACATATATAGTTGTTAGCATACGTGCCATTGTTCACGCTTGCGGGCTTGCGTAGCAAACCGCGAACATATTTTTTTTTAAAACACAATAAATACACACAACACATACATAAAAAGCTTACCTACAGCAAGAGGGAGCATCCAGGCCCTTAAAAAAGTAACTTACGCCTTCATTTAACTTAAAATAAAACAGTTTAGACACAAAAAAATACTCTAAGCGAGAGAAAAAATGGCCGCCGAACAAAACGAAAACAAGGCTACAGCACTTTAAACACGAAAAACACCACAAGAAACTCGCAAAACACCACAAAAGACCTACGGATATTCCGCTAAAACGCATACCACACATTACCCGCCATTTTACGCCAATGCGGATGTACACGACTACGCTAACGGTTTGGTCTTGCGCACGCACACTATTACACTGCACACATTCAGCACTCTTACACAGCAGCTCCACACCACTAATGCTGCAGCAACATCAAAACAGATTGCCAGCTCTTCAACACAATGCTTCAAAATAGGTAAAGTATATTCATTTATTAATGTATTACATATTTCATTATTACACACCAAACAGCATTAGCTACCTTACAATTTCATTGCCGTCATTTTTGGACGGGCAATTCGCTAGTTGTATATAAGACATAGAGATTGATATGATATAATATGATCTTATGTGGATGATCCACCTTTTTTGATGTTGAACGGTTAGGGGAGACAAACTATATCATCCAGTGTCCTTACTGAACTACGTTGTTTGTATCTAAAAAAGGTTATGTTATTTTCCAGATGGAAGTTGCATAACATCTATGGTTGGATTGTACAGCGCTTCCTTTCTGTTTCAGCTTAATACCTAGATTGTTCTAAGGTTACCGATTCTTATTGTTGAATAGTCTTTAGTTACCATGATGGTATTATTCAGTTTGAATGTATATATTGATATGCAATACATTAATAATATTATATGATCAGACATGAAATAGTTAATCGAAATAAGCCTGATGCCATAAATAAGGAAGTTCAACAAAACCTGCCTACCCTGACGAGACACTTAAAGTACGCATCTGGTTTCGCTGAAGTGAAGTTACTTTCCACGAGCTTCCTTGAGAGTCAGAACACCAAACTGATGCCTTGTTACTTTTAATCACAGAGGACAGCATTTTCCAATTTAATTTTAGATTGAAAATGTTGAATGTTTATACAAACGTTTTATGATTTGAGGTATTTTTAGTTTATTGTGTCCCTGCAATCACTTTGTATATGTATATAATTTATGGTGAGAGCATTTAGCAAGCTTTTGGGTCAATACTTAATGCTGTGCCTCCAAGATAGGAGACACCCCTTCAGGCATCATAGTATGAGACTGCTGTATGTATACAAACCTGTTTTGTGCTATTTCCTGCTATTTAGCTAATCTATTAGCCCTATTAAATTCCCTCAAAGTTTAAAACCATAGCCCGTAATGTTGGCCGCAAGACTTGCGGCTATTAAATTGGCTCCGTAAAGCAACCCGCCAACGACTTGCAGGGTAAGGGCGAGAAAAGGCTATGGGACGTGAACATTTTAACTGCGCGCCCGCAAATCCTTTGATATTTCAAGCCCGTAACTGTTACGTTCCAATCACGCTATTAAATTGCAACTAATCCACTGGTGTTCAAGCCCAAATGGAGCCAAAAAGCCATCAGGTACCAGAGAGGACCCACTAGTGGGTTAAAGTCCTATACATAGCACTGTAAATGCAAATATAAAAACACCTCTGTATTTATAGGTAAAGGGAAAGTGATGTTAGGTATGAAAATGAATAGCACAACATTCTCAAGCTCGCATATCTGCAATATAAAATACTTTATTTTCAGTTTAATTTCCGTGTTATATGGATCCCGGCAATCAATGTGTTAGTACATATAATGGAACTCACATGGACTATAATATCATATTTACGGATTTATCAATATTGCATTATTTCTCGAAACTCGTAATTGAAGCCCGTAAGGCTTTGAAATCCCACCTCCATTTGTCAGTGATGTAATGATGATGATCTCTGTTGCCATTGGCTCCATCTAAACCCGTAACTACAAGTTTGACTAATTGATCATGTTCAAGGCTGCACATCCTACAGGCAAAATATGGTTTACCAGCCCGTAACTAGCGCCATGGTCTAAATTAATAGCTCTGTAACACAGCCGAATTTCAAGCCCGCAGCCGTTGCAGGGATCACGTTGCCACTACGGGCTTGGAATTGAATAGGGCTATATGTCTATTTGTGACTTCCTTTGCTTTTTAGTTTATTTGTTTCAGCTAATACAATTATATTAACCAAAATAGGTTTTGAATTTTGGGCAATAGTTAATACATCCCTTATCTCCTTTCTTTTTAGCTCTATTCTATTGCTTTTTAATTTTGTTATTGATGTCTAATAAAGGATGGTTTTAAATGTATCAGTTCCCCTTTACTATTGGAACAATATAATTTTCTCCAGAAGAACAAGAAGTTAGCATCTAAAAATCTTAAATGATTCCCAAGCATCATGTTTCTAAGCTGTGCTTGTATTGATAAATACATGTTTTGAGTGAAATGTTAGAAAAACTAATTGCTCTTTCAGTGCTTTGTGTTCCTAACAAAGTATAATGCAGCATTAGAAAGAGCTAAAATATCCACATTATATTTGTTTTCCTCTCTTTGCTTGACTTGTAAATATTTCCAAATAAGTTATTATGTGGGACCTATTTTGCTTCTGGCTACAACTGCAATTAATACTCTAATGAGTAATATCCTCTAAAGTAAAGTAATGGCTTTAGTCAACTAATTTGAAGACAGCTCTACTGGAACATAATTATTTGTATTTAAGGGAGATAAGTGGCACAACAAGCAGGGCAGATGTTTGCTTCTGTGCATGCTTATTTTTTTAACGGAATGCTTTAATGGTCCTAAATAATTTAATATTTCTAGCTGATAACATTATAAGCAGCAGATTAGGAAACTGTGTTCAAGAGCATTACTGATAGCATTAGGAAAGCTTTAAAGCACCTCAAAAGTCCCCTAGTTTTGCTTTGCACCATTTCATACGAAAAAGCACATGGAAAACGTTTTTTCATTTAGAAAATTGGTGCTGGATTCATGAAGTTATGATGAATTGAAGTCAGGCTATTTCACTGCTATTTCACAAGATGGAGGAGCTCTATACATTCAGCAAAAACAAGACCAGAAACTTACTGCAGCTCTGATATATAATATAATAATATACCTGTGATTAAACAGTGGAGGTAAATAATACATTCAAAGAACAAGATATGGAAGATAGAATGCCTGAAGAACCTTAGACAGGTGTTTGTGACTTTGTCCAGAAAAAAGCAACAAAGAATATCCCCAATAGAACAAAAAGGAGTGCAACAAGGCTGTACATTGTCACCTTATTTATTCAACTCATTTGCAGAAAACATCATGAGTAAGGCCAGACTAGAATAATCCAAAGCCGAATTAATATTACTGGGAGACATATCAACAACCTTAGATATGCAAATGATACTACTCTGATTGCTGAAAACGAGGAAGAACTAAAGGACTTATTGATGAGGGTACAAAAGCTTACCTGCTGCTCAACGTTAAAAAGACGAAGATCATGGTAAACAGCAATCTTAGATAGGGAAGAAATAGATGGGGAAGAAGTGGGGACAGTGACAGATTTTATTTTCTGGGCTCCAAGATCTCTTCAGATGGCGACTGCAGCCATGAAATTAAAAGTTGTTTGCTGCTAGGGGTTAAAGCTATGACAAGTCTGGATAAGCTATTAAAACATAAAGATCTATCACTATCAACAAAGGTCCACATAGCTAAAACTTTGGTATTCCCAGTAGAAACATAGGATGCAAGAGCTGGACAATATAGAATGTGGAGCGCCGTAGAATTGACACCTTTGAATTATTTTGTTAGAGTTAACTGCTTAGAGTCCCTTGGACTGCAAGAAGATATAGTGAATCAATACTACAGGAAATCAAGCCAAACTTGATGTCTCTCCAAGAGAGATGTCTCTCCTGTTATTCCAGGCATCCTTTGTTTCCCTACTTTTGCATTCCAACCTACTAATATGAGTAACATATTTTATTTATGTTATATCTAGGAGGTGTTAAATATCATTTAAATGTCATAAGAAACATTTAACCACTACCAGATATGTGGATTTTGTACTCCAATGCCAAATTTGACCATTATTCCAGATATCTTTTGGTTCCCTTCTTTAGCATTCTCATATTTGATGAGTAGCATCTTTTCTCAGTGAATTATCTATGAAGTGTCTAACATGCTTGTAGAATTGGACAACTTCAGCCTCCATAGTTGGAGCATAGACTTGAATCAATGTGATGTTAAATTGTTTGCCTTGAATTTAACTGGCAAACAACTGAACACTGCTGAATATAAGGACTACTCCATTGTAGCAGCGGACTTTCCTTTCCCCTCCAGATACATCTACAGCAGGGAGTTCTTTCAACTATTGCCCAGCCACTTCATTAGATCTGCTGCTCCTTGAACTCAACCTCTGCTCGTCCCGGGTAATGTGGTAAGCACATTCTGATCTGAGGGGCTCATCATCAGATGCCATATCGTTATGTGTCTAGTTGTGCTCATCCACAAGGTTATCTTTGAGTGGTTTGCCAGTTCCTCTTCCAGTGGACCGTGATTTGTCTGAACTCTCTGCTATGACTTTTTCCTCATGGTATTGTTTCACAGCTTCATTGAAGTACGCAAGCCCTTTCACCACAACAAGGTAGCGATACAGAAGGGGAATAATAGGGAGATCTAAATAAATATACCAAGCTTTGGTGAAGAATGCAAATATTTGTATCTATTTAGTTCATATTCTGCATAATAAAATAGCTAATATAGTAAAAGCGACTCAATATATTAATAATCTCTGGTGGATTATAAATTATATGCTGTATAACACTTCATTCATATAACAATAAATTGATGTTGATAATTTTTTGTTTAGTATAAATGGACATCATTTCCGAAGTCCTTTTTGCATTCAGCACTGATTTTTCTACCAGTACTTGCTTAAATAACTTTTAAATATGTATATTAATAGGTATGTTTTTGAAGAAATCAAATACCTGTATTGATCACAGTGTTAAAAACCATGCCACAAAATAGTGTTTTGAAATTAGAGGCATTGCATTTGAACGGTGTATTGATTTTATAAGTGCAATATTTTCTTAATGTGTTTAAAAATCAGTATTATTATTGATGGTCATGAAACACTCCTTTAGATTCAAAGTGCTTTGTTGAAGGCTGCAGTGGCTATTTTGGATGAGGGAAACTGTCTCATGATCTGGAGAAGAGGTCTAACCTATGAGATCCCCTTCATTGGCTAGTTTAGCTGACCTTTTCACAAATATATCTAAAATTACTTGCATTGCAAGTGTAATACCAGCATCCAGGGTTAATCTTGTAAGCATACATAAAGATGTGTACTTTTTGGAGCATCTTGAAAGCCAAGATGGTCACCTTTGGGAACCGGGAGGGTGTAGCACCATTTTTTGCTAGGGCTTTTAGTGTGGTCATAGATGCACAATATGTAATAACTAGCGACTTGCCCGTCAAAAAATTACGGCAATAAGATTGTAAGGCAGGTAATGTTGTTTGTTTGCGACATTAATTTTGTTGGTGTTCCAAGATCCTTCAGCGCTCATTGCGAGGCTGTTGATTGTTTGTGTGCTATGAGCAGTGTTTGGGGTATTTTTTTTGTATGCCAATGAAATAATTAATGAAATAATAAATGAATATACTTTACCTATTTTCAAGTAATATATGCAGGAAGCATTGTGTTGAAGAGCTGGCAATCTGTTTTCATGTTGCTGGAGCATACAATGTGTGTTTTCACTGCTGTGGAGCTGCTGTGAAAGTGTCAGCAATGTGTGCAGCGTGTAGTGTAATAGTGTGCTTGCGCGAGGAAAATCCATTAGGGTACCTGTGTACTTCCGCATTGTGTAAGTTAGTGTTGGAAAATGGCGCCTAATGTTTGTAGTACGCAGCTGTGGGTGATTTAGCGTCCTTGTTCTTGGACCTCGTCTGGCTTTTTCTGAAAATCCGTATGTGTTTTGTGGTGTTTTGCGTGTTTAGGGTCCTGTAGCCTTGTTTTCTTTTTTTTTCAGCTTCCATTTTGTCTCTCGCTTAGGGGATTTTCAGGTGTCTAAACTCTTGTATTTCGACTTAAATTGACTTCACTTTCAGAGGTCCTGGGTGCCCCCCCTTGCTGTGGGTAAGCTTTTTATGTGTTTGTTGTATTTATTGTGTTTTTAATGTTTCCATGTGCAGCTCGTATTTATGGATGGTAAGTCCGTAAATTTTGCGGTCGATGTGGGAGCCTCCACCTCCGCAAATGCTGCCCCTCGCTTTGCCTTCTGCGATCCTTGCAGCAACTGCTGCCCTCGCATTGCGAGGGCCCCAGGCTCGCTATGCGAGCCGGCAGCGTTAGCAACAACCCGCATGCTCACAACTATCAGGAGAACCACACCAGATACTGCATACCTGCTCCCTGAGCAAAGCACTTAGTAGAGAGAGCTCTCTGGGGTATCATAGTTTTTCAATCTTCTGCTGTAATATATTGCTGTATTGTATTTAATGTTAATAATGCAGATTTTTGAATCTGACGCTGTGCACTGTATTTAAAAAAAACTATATAATAATACAAACTATGGTTCATGATCCCAAGATTGTAATTTTGTTTGATCTATTCTGGACCATGTGGAGTAAGCTGACTTTTTGTTCAAGATAAATCGGTGTCTAATTAATGTACTTTACTCAGCTTATTTACCTCTCTATGTCTACATTCTAAGTGTTACAAAAAGACAATTACTAGACAGGAGTAATAGAGCACACAAATTGTATATATTATCTTATTATTTTACAACCTAATCTCTATCTAGTAAAACATCATAAATGCCATTGCACAACTTTATGAGTCATATGTACAGTATTCATTTGGAATGTACTCTCTTAAAAAAGATTAAGATGCCATGAGTCAGACGTAAATGGAGCCTCATTTAGCTCATTTATATTAAATAAATATTGGTTATAGAATAACAGCACAAAAGAGTTTACCAAACCCCTGGACTGGAATTCACACAAGCAGACCAAAGTCTTTTTGATTGGCATTTTAGCTTATACAATATAGATCATATTTTTTTCCTTTTTGCACTGAATTTGAGACTGATAGTAGCTTAACATGGAATTATCTGTCATCTGTTTTACATGCACATTCATTTTATATTTCACTTCAAGGTAACTTCACGTGAGCTATAGGATATTGTTTAGAATGCTTGTGGAAAACATTGTGCTCTCTTGTGTCAAGCAATGTGTAACCAATATGTTAAAACTCACACACCAGTTATCAAATGGCAATAGTTATGTAGCGCTAAAATTATTTTAGTTTGAAGATGGAGTGTAAAAGTGTTTATGTGACTAAACCAATAAGCATGTGTATGGTGCATGTGATATATGTGATAATTGAGGTCTTATTCAATTTGAGATATGTAACTTGTGAAATTACAGATTTTCTACTGTGGGAGCTTTTTACACATGTATTCAATTGTCTTCACTCGTAATATTACGTATCCCACTCAAAATACTTAAATCCATGGTTTGTCAGTAAAATATGATGTCAGAATTACGAGATAACTCATAAGTTACACCAAATTATGTGTGTCACTTAATTTCTTGATTAGCAAAGCCCTTTGAACATCTTGATATCTTAGATATAAGTAAAATGAGTAAAACATAAGCACCCAAAATTGAAAATAAGCATTTTTGAGTGCAAATAAGTAACGTTTGCCCATTGAGCTAGCCCTTTAATAGACAATGCATTAGAGCATCTGTTGTAGTTCATGTAGGTTTCCTGATGTGTATTAACCTCTTGAGTACTGGATTCTATGTTACCCTGGATATTGTATAATGTCACAAACATAATAATAATATTTTTAAATTGCACATTTGTGTCTATGGGACTGTTAAGAATTAAATTTAAATGTACTTACATGTTTTTTTATGTTTTTTTTCAGTACTATACTTTCTTTTTAACTGCTGCTGCAGGTTGCAGAAAGTTTTTAAAACAATTTGCGAGTGCTCTTCAGTACATGTAATTACTCTCCCTTATATTACCAGTTACATCATTTGTGAGTTCTCATTAACATTTCAGTTGAATAGCTACTTAGGGCCCTATTCTATTAGAAGCCTGCAAATGTATTGAACTCATACATTTGGCTGTGGTTGTTTTTTTTTATAAATGTTTAGATGTATTCTATTGACTCCAGCTCGCAAATTCCAACCTTAAGGCTGAACTCTTAAACCCTGCTGGATTTCAGGGGGCATGATAACACAATCTGTCAATATTTAAGCAAGCCTGTAATTTACTTCTTAGACACAGACAATAGTAAATGAGACCATCATCATGAGGACAGTAAAACATGAAAGTTACACATCATCTGCAATTGGAGGCTAAGGATTAATTACTGCCAACAAGTAATATTTGCCGATCGGGCTTGCAATCTAGCACTCTATTAAATCCATTAGATCCTCTGTTCTAGTCCATGTGGGTTTCATGATATGTATTAACCCCTTGAGCCCTAGGATCAAAAAACTATTTTTTTTTATTGTATATTTGTGGGTTTGAGACTGTTCTGCAATTATTCTAATGTGTTCCCATGCTTTCCCATGCTTTTAAAGAATTGTATTGTGTGTTTATTTACTGTTACAGCTATAATAAGTGTTTGAAAAAGCCCTTGCAGGTCCTATTTAGTACTCGTAATATTTATTATTTTTGACAGAAACGTGGTACTTTTTTCAGTTGTGGGTTAGACTTTATTTGCGATCTAGCGCTACAGGTTTAATAGTATCTAGATTTTGTGTAACTTTGATTCGTTAATGCTCGTAATATTCGAGCTGTGCGAAAACCAATGGAGGCCCGCAATAGGCAAAGATGGTAGAGGGGGGAGAGGCCCGCAATGAACGCCGAAGGCCATAGGCCAAAGGCGCTCATTGCAAGGATGTGATGTGCCCTGAAGGCGCTCCTTGCAAGGCCAGCAATGTGTGCCAAAGGCCATAGGCCGAAGGCGCTTATTGTGAGGCCTGTGATGTGAGCCAAAGGCCGGCGGCATCGCACAAGGATAGTCTTTGTAGGACAAGGCAAGGTTTGCAAACTGCAGCTTGGCTCGACTTTTGGGCCAGATGGCACAACTTGGGCGAAGCACTCTTCCACAACGTCAAGTGCCCGCTGAAAAATGCATGAGAAATCAGCGCACCCACATCAGCGCACACTCACCCTCCTTGTCCAGCTCTCCAACTAGTCTCCCCCGTGTGCCAGAAGGGTGGCAGACTAATCACCCTCTCACCCCCCCCCCCCATTTAAAGTGACAGTTACTTAAATATAAATCGGCTTACCCTAGTCTGTAAGTAACTGTCACTTTAAATTATATATTTCCTTGGTTAGATGTGAAATGCAGGCTGGCTGATGGCAGATGCTGATGGCAGATGCAGGCTGGGAGATGCAGGTGAATACTGGGAGGGTGAGAGGGTGATTAGTCGAGGCACCTGTTGTGAAAAGGTTTTTCTTCAACACACCCTTCTAACACACGGGGAGACGAGTTGGAGAGCTGGAGAAGGAGGGTGAGTGCGCGCTGGGATGGGTGCGCGCATTTTGTGGTGTGCACGTGATGTCACGGAAGTCTATTTCGCGCTAAAGTCGGTGTGCCGCAAAGCCCACAAAGTTTGACTTAGCCACACATTAGAAGCCTCACCACTGTAAGACTCGCACATTTCTAATGTTTTGTCACACAACCTCGGTATTGCGCATATTTTTACATATATATTGGACAATTTTCTGAACTTTATTCACTTTGTACACAGTTGATGAACAGTGTCACTGGAAATGTATCTGCTGGGGTAATTTCTGAAGAAAGATTGATAGCTCTGTGGGATTTTGAATTCTGCAAATTACAGATAATAGGTAAAGTATAATGACTTATTAATTAATGAATTTATTCATTTACAAAATCAATATTAAGTTTTATTACAATTTATTTCAAAGTTTAAAAAATATTTGTATTAACAACATAATTCATGTATACCACTATTTAGAAGCCAGAAAATAGTTTGTTTTTTACAAAATAATAATGACAATGTACATATATTTCTTGATCTATCAGAATTAGAACAGATTTATTAATTCATTGTAAAATAAAAAATTGAATTACTGTATATACTAGAGTATAAGCCGAGTTTTTCAGCCCCTTTTTTAAGGCTAAAAAGGGCCCCCTAGGCTTATACTCGAGTCACTCCCCCCCCCCCCGTGTCTCTCTAACCCACCCGTGTCTCTCTACCCCCCGTGTCTCTCTACCCCCCTGTGTCTCTCTAACCCCCCTGTGTCTCTTTCCCTCCCCCCTCCTCATCCTCAACCCCCCTCCTCATTCTAAACCCCCCTCCTCATTCTAAAACCCCCTCCTCATTCTAAACCCCCCTATATACCTCCCCCTCTCCCTTTACCCTCACTTACCTGCTTCTGCTCCGGCCTCTGCTCCTTCTTGACCCGGTGCGCATGGGACGTCACATGCACGCCACGTCATTAGCATATACCGGGTGCCAGCACCCGGTATATGCTAATGACGTGACGTCACATGCGCGTCACGTCATTAGCACGTCATTAGCATATACCGAATAGTCCCATTGAAGATGGAATTTCAACAGTATCCTGTGGTACATTTGCTATGGACACCGGATTGCAAGCTCAAATCCAGGGCCCTCCATTCATTACAATGTGTGAATCTTGAACTTGTTATTGCCTGTAACTTAACTTATGTATAGCGCTACGGAATATGTTGGCGCGTTACAAATAAACGATAATAATAATAATAATAATAATAATAATAATAATAATAATGAAGGCAAAACAGAAGTAATAACAAACGTACCACAGGATACTGTTGAAATTCCATCTTTAATGATTTGTAAAGATTCCATAACATCAGCTATATTCCTAAATGGAATAATTAGCAATGATTATTTAGAGCTTGCACAAAATGTCATATTAACATCGAAAAATAAAGATGCATTGCTTCTGAATAATGACATTTTAGAATTAATAGATGCAACAAAATGTTTTTATTACAGTGCAGATTGTGTACTAGCTGATGACATACAGAGTGAGACTAACTTTTCAACTGAATTTATAAATTCATTAACACCACCTGGAATGCCACCACATATTTTCCAACTAAAAAAAGGGGCAATCGTTTTGTTACTGTGAACTATGAACCCAACAAAAGAACTTTGTAATGGTTCCAGATTAATTTTTAATTATTTAAAAGATCATTTCATACATGATGAAATTCTGAATGGTACACATAAAGGTGAAAGAGTTTTTATTCCAAGGATAGATTTGGATCAAAGTGAAAGTAGTTTGCCATTTGTACTTCAAAGAAGGCAATTCCCAATTATTATGGCATTTGCTATGACTATAAATAAATCACAAGGTCGAATGTTTAATTCTGTTAGTCTGTTCTTGGAGGAACCAGTATTTGCATGTGGTCAACTATATGTGGCATTTTGTAGATGTAAAAATCCTTTAGAGATTAAAGTGTTTGTGAAAAAAACAGAAACTCAAAGTGAACTATTAGATGATGGGAGAGTATTTATCAAAAGTATTGTGTATAATGAGGTTTTGTAATTTTACAAATATAAAAAAAATATATAATCTGTTCATTTAGAAAATATGTGGAATGTAAAAAATAAAAGAATATGTGTATAAAAAATATGATGGAATGTTAATACAAATAATAAAACAAACAAAAAACATATTCCTTTAAGATAACAATGTAGAAAATCAACAAACAAACATTAACATGGGTTATAATTATATTTGTGATTTCATGACATTTATTTATGTCTAAATTATAATTTATTGGGTTTGGACATGAAAATTGTTTATTCTTATTATATAAAAAAAATTATAACGTCATGTAAGAAAATTGGTTGTACATTGTGATGATTTTCATGTATATTAATATATTATAAATAATTACACGTAAACTGTAAAATATGAAGATATTGTTCATTATTTGTTTAGAGATAAAAATATACAAATTGGATGTAATAAAAAAATATAATATTTTTATTGATTTACTGAATTATTCCATATAATTGAAAATGTCTGAAAAGACACAGGGGGTGTATAGAGAGACATGCATGCTGCACAGAGAGATAGTGCATAAACAGACAGAAAACACGATGTATAACACTATATCATGCCGTCATTTTTGACGGGCAGGTGGCTAGGTATAATATAAAAGTCTAGACCTTACATTGCCAGCTACAGATTGCCTCAGTATAGGGATCAGCAATTGAGTGCCCATCAAAAGGCTTACCCAGAGGGACAACAGGAGTTATCTTTCTGATTTATTCAGGACTGATACCTAAGGTTAACCAAAGTTGAAATTAACTTTTGCTCTTCCCTCTAAAAACCACACTGGGAAACTCATTTATCGGTAATTCTGAATACAGGTATCCATATTTTTTTAATGACTACCAAGCTAAATGATCTAAATAATACTCTACAAATTATGTAATTGACATTAAACTAAGAGAAGCCATGTTTATGTAGTAATACCGTTTCATTTGTTTTAATTCCCCTCTTGGTTCTATTTTAAATGATAATCAATAAAAAATGTTTTTATACTTTATCCTATATGTATCAAATGATAAAATAGAGTCTATTTATCATGCCCCTTGTGGGAATTCATGGGTTATTGGCAGTGGCGAAGGTAGAGAATGGAGGACCCCAATGCAAAAACAAAAATTGGGCTCCCTCCCTCTGTGGGGGGGTCGGGGTATAAAAAATGTTTTTCTCTGGGTACCCCTTAAATCAACTCACTCTATCAATGCTCCTCCCCCAGATCCTTTCACATAACTGATCCCCTCCCAAAGACCCCTTCCCATAACAGTACACCTTCTCAAAGCTCCTTTCCATAGCTGCTCCCCAACCCTTACCTCCTGCCGGTGTGAAGGTCTTTTCCTTCCCAGAAACATCCTTTAGGGGTATATATATATATATATATATATATATATATATATATATATATATATATATATATATATATATATATATACTGTATATATACAATATATATATATATATATATATATATATATATATATATATATATATATATATATATATATATATACATATACACAGGGTCCAGTACATACTTACTTTGCTGCCACTTTACATCCCTTGCTCTCTTACCTTCTTCCCTGATACGCTGCCTCCACTTGGAGCATCAGTAGAAATGGCCTTTTTTAAACAGCACACACCAATTTCAGGCCAGGGAGTGTGCGGGCAAGGAGGCATAAGGGGGCCCAGGAGAGCTAAAATTACACAGCATTGGGCCTCCCAGAGGAGGGGCCCGTTGCACTGCACCACCTGCACCACTGGGAGACCTGCCCCTGGTTATTGGTAATGATCTCAGTGCGCGGCTCACAATGAACGTCGAAGGTGCTCAGAGGGGCAAAATCATCACATTTTGTAGCAAACAAAGGTTTACAATTTTATTCCTGTCATTTTTTATCGGAAATTTCCTAGTAAGTGATATTTGCCAATCAAGCAGTCTAGCACACTATAAAATGCATTAGATCATCTGTTTTAGTCCATGTGGGTTTCATGATATTAACCCCTTGAGTCCCCGGATCGATATTATTCAGAAATAACATTTAAAAATAATATTTTGAATTGCTTATTTATGGGTTTGAGACTGTTGTGCAATTAATTCTAATGTGTTTCCATGCCATCACATGCTTTTATAGTACAGTATTGTGTGTTTAATTGCTGTTACAGCTTTAATAAATTTTTACAGAAACTTGATACTTTTTTCAGTTGCGGGTTAGACATTATTTGCGAGCTAGAGCTTAGGGTCTCATAGATTATCGATTTTGTGTAACTTTAATTATTTAGAGTTTGTAATATTTGAGCTGTGCTAAAACCAATGTAGATCTAAGGCCAGTTTGGTAGGTTTGGTTGTGTGATTGTGGGCGGGTAACTCATAATTGGATTGCGAGTAGCTAATAAAATATGTGGCAATATTAAGAGCAGTTTTAAGTGTGTACATTTACAAATTGAGCAGTAGAATACGGCCCATATTCTGTAGCGCTGTACAAGGGTTGAGCAAGAGAAAAACACAATATCAACATATGGCAAAATGAAGGGCCTTGTTTTTGAGCTTAAAATCTTGAGTACTTAGTGCTTTTTCCCAAAGCACTATGAAAGGTTGAAAACTTGCAGACTTACAATCTGAAGTGGATGGGAGAGAACCTGGAAAGAAGTAGAAAGTGTGGATTTGAGTAGGCCAGAAAGAGAGTGAGACAGTGAAGTTACAAGGAGCAAGGGAGGATGAGTCAAGGGTTAATTATTATGCGTCTGTAGCAGCTGTGGGATAGTGCAGAAACCTGCACTATAAAAAAATAGGAATTAAAGGTGGGTGAGTGTGGATGGGATAGGTGGGATGGGCAAGTGGGTGCAGATCAGTGGCGGCTGGTGACTTTTCAAGTTGGAGGGGCGACAGGGCGAAACATAGCCACTCCCCCTTTTTCAAACCACACCCATTTTTATAACTCCTCCCCCTGATGTCATAATGACCTTTATAAGCCCCGCCCAATGACCTTATGCTTGTAAAGCCCATTGAAATACATGATCTGCAATGCAGAAATGTCAAGAAGTAAAGTAACAATGTTACAATATAGATTGAAAAAACTCATGTGACAAGACTACAGCAATATCATAATTGCACCTATACGTATTAATAGAAAAATTAAAGGAGTGACACCTACCATTAGTCGGCTCTTCTTCTCAGGGTATTCACGTTCATTAAGTTGACCAATGAGTAGAAACAAATCTGCAGCCACATAGGGTTTGCACCTGGGGTTGAAAGAAAACAAGCAAATCAATCATACCATTCAAGAACAAAACCATACTTAAAAAACATTGAACGACCAAGTGGAACCATATAGGCCCCAAACATACCTTAGAAGACCAAGTGTGACTATAGGCCCCAAACATACCTTAGAAGACCAAGTGTGACTATATAGGCCCCAAACATACCTTAGAAGACCAAGTGTGACTATATAAGCCCCAAACATACCTTAGAAGACCAAGTGTGACCATAGGCCCCAAACATACCTTAGAAGACCAAGTGGAACTATATAGGCCCCAAACATACCTTAGAAGACCAAGTGTGACCATATAGGCCTCAAACATACCTTAGAAGACCAAGTGTGACCATAGGCCCCAAACATACCTTAGAAGACCAAGTGTGACCATAGGCCCCAAACATACCTTACAAGACCAAGTGTGACCATAGGCCCCAAACATACCTTAGAAGACCAAGTGGGACCATATAGGCCTCAAACATACCTTAGAAGACCAATCAGCACTGCATAGGCCCAAACCAGTGGATCTTGGGATTCAAGAAAACAACAACATTTCACTTCTGTTTAGACAACACAATAATCAATGTCAAACAAACACGTTGAATTAGCATATGGATAACCATATGAGCAGTAACGCCACGCCAAGGCTTCAACAATTGTTACTGACCATTCACACACCTTTCATAGCTCCTTCAATATGCACACCCACACACCATTCATACTTTACTTACCACTAGTTATTTTTGGTAGTGAGGTGGTGCCATTTCTGAGAACTTTACGTACCCTTGAAGGTGCCTCCAATTCCTTCAAACCAATGCATTTAACCGCTACAGGACCATGGTGCTTTTTAATTACTTTTTTGATCCTCTTCAATGTGGAGAAGCATCTTTCTGGTTCTTTAGTAGTCTTCGTTGTTGTAAGCAGGATTCCTTATAGCTTCACTCACTCTGTTAAATTATGTAGATTAAATTGATGCTAAAGTTGCTGCAGAGCAACAGCACTTGTACAGACATGGAATTCTTGCTTCCTGTACACAAGTGACAGCTACCCTTGGAAGTGCCTCCAATTCCTTCAAACCACGCCAAGGCTTCAACAATTGTTACTGACCATGCACACACCTTTCATAGCTCCTTCCATATGCACACCCACACACCGTTCATACTTTACTTACCACTAGTTATGTTTGGTAGTGTGAGGTGGTGCTGCTTAACGCAGTTTATCTTTGCACACCTTGGGGGTATGCATTCTTCTTTGCTTCAATCACTTGTATTTTAATTTTGCACAGCGATCTTTCAAAGAAGAAAACTTCTCAATGGTTTTTTCATTGAAGTCTGGGATCTCGGAAATCAGTTGCTTTTCCATTGAGAGCATCGCCAATGCATTCAACCGCTCCAGGGACATGGTGCTTCTTAAAAAGGTTTTTATCCTCTTCAATATTGAGAAGCAACTTTCTGATTCTGCAGTAGTCATTGGTGTTGTAATCAGGATTCTTAATAATTTTACTGTCTCTGTGAAATCATTCTGCAGATTAAATTGATGGAAAAGTTTGTGCAGAGCAACAGCACTTGTACAAGTATGAAACTCTGTCTTCCCATACAGAAGTGACAGCTCAGTGCGTAATTGTTCCTTCTTCAGTATTGGATATGCTTGCACGGTGTCTTCCAGAGCTTGGGTTGGAAAGCAAGTGCCATGGGTTTTATACAAGTCACTTTGAACAAGTTTGGCACTGACTAGGTGATTTGAAAATGAAAAACGTTCTTTTGCATGAACCACCACTATGTCACATATCTCTCTTGAAAGTTGTCTCAAGGTTGAGATCTCCGCACTCCGTCTGTTGACTGTTAGATCGCTCGGCAAACTTGCTTCTATCTCTTCCACAGAATTACGGATTTTCTGGATGCTGGCGACAAAGTCTTCTGTGACTTTTTTGATATAAACAGTATCCGTGTCTCGCTTCTGAAGCTGACTATAGAGGATGTCAACATGTGGCATTATTAAATGAAATAATTTAAGGAAGTAAAGGAACTCCCTGTCTTCCAGCATTCCAATGAAACCTGCGGCTTCCCGTATAGATGTTGGATCAAAGTTTAGACATGCTTCAATTGTCTGGAAACACTCAAGTAGCGCATCTCTGTTCTCGTAGATTACGTTCACGGTCCTAACGTTGAAGTTCCATCGTGTCGGTGCACCTCTTGGAACTCTTCTACCAACTACCTCATCCAGAACTCCAGTCCTTTTTGGAGAGCGTGAAAAAAAAGATGGTATGCCGCCTATGTTGGAAAAAAAAAACTCGAACTCTTCCAATCCTTGAAACTGCTTTCTCCATTATTAGGTTCAGTTGGTGAGCATAGCAATGGACGTAGTGTGCGTTCGGGTACACGTCTTTTATTTTTCTTTGAACTCCTCCTTGATCTCCACGCATCACACTGGCACCATCGTAGCTTTGAGCTATGAGTTTCTTCTTGTCTTCTGGCTCTGGGAGAACAGTATTCAGTGTTTCCAGCACAACAGCAGCAATCGAGTCTGCATCCGTTGATTTCATTTCCGTGAAGCCATCAAATCTTTCCACCACTTGATGCTTCTTGTCAATGTAGCGATAGACTACAACGCACTGTGTCCTAGCGGAAATATCGGTTGTTTCATCCGCTTGGATTGCCACAAACTGGGCTTCTTTAAGCTCTTGGTGAATCACTTCCTTTATAACTTCATGCATGCAGTCCAGTAGCTCATTCTGCACGGTTTTGGAAGTGCCCTTAAACACAGTTGCAGTCTTCAAATGCTGTTCCATTGCACTATCGATGCTGCCAACAAAATCCACCAGGCTTCTAAACACTCCTGGATTTAGCGATGTTTCACTCTCGTCGTGTCCTCTTAATGCCAGTTCAAAAGCGCCACAAAAGCGAACACAATCAATTATCTTCGAAAGGATGTACCGGTTCTTAGCCACTTCTTCGTTGTGTTTTTGAATGCTGACTTGGTATCCTTGGTCCAGTTGAACAGCAATGTTCGCCTGTCCAAGCATCTCAAACTTGATCCTGTTATCCAAGTGAGCTTTTGAACTTTTGTGTTTTGCCAATTTGTCAGCTAGATGTTTGACGTCAGTCACTCCAGTTTTGGTCCAAGCAGCGTCACCACCAAATAGGATGCATGGGAAACAATATAAGGACTTTCTAGAAACGCTTCCAGAAAGCCAGTCGTTCTTCTTGTACCATTCAGTATTGAAATTACGGACATATTGCTTCCCTCTATCTCTTGCGATTTGCTGCAGATTTATATCTGGTTGGTCAGCTCCTAACCGTTTTACTTCCACCTTCTCCTCATAGGTTAGGGTAGCGAAAGGCTTCACAAGTAGAGAGTCAATAGTCATCATTTCTGATATTGATACCAATAAAAGAAAGAGATCACGGTATATTAATTTATATTATGTCACAAAATTACTTTAAAATAACAGTGTGTTGATTTCATTGGTATACATTACAGATTGCAAACCCTCATGTGACAAGACTACATCAACATCAAATTTGCACCTATACACATGGACAGAAAATTAAAGGCAATGATACTCACCAACAGTTGACTCTCCTTCTCGGGGTATTCACGTCCAGTAAGTCAACCAACGAGTCCAAACAAATCTGCTTTCACAGATAGTTTGCACCTGGGGGGGTGATAGAAAACAACAAAAAAAACATTAGAAATCTCAATACCCAAACCGTAACTTTTAAAACCTTAAAAGTCCAAGTGTGACCATATACTCACCAACAGTTGACTCTCCTTCTCGGGGTATTCACGTCCAGTAAGTCAACCAACGAGTCCAAAGAAATCTGATTCCACAGATAGTTTGCACCTGGGAAGTTATAGAAAACAAAAAAAAAACATTAGAACGTTTAAGACCCAAACCGTAATGTTTAAAACCTTAAAAGAGCAAGTGTGACCATATAGGCCCCAACCGCACCTTAAAAACCTTAAATAACAAATTGGGAACATATAGGCCCCAACCGCACCTTAAAAACCTTCAATAACAAATTGGGACCATATAGGCCCCAACCGCACCTTAAAAACCTTAAATAACAAATTGGGACCATATAGGCCCCAACCGCACCTTAAAAACCTTAAATAACCAATTTTGACCATATAGGCCCCAACCGCACCTTAAAAACCTTAAATAACAAATAGGAAACCATATAGGCCCCAACCGCACCTTAAAAACCTTAAATAACAAATTGGGACCATATAGGCCCCAACCGCACCTTAAAAACCTTAAATAACAAATTGGGACCATATAGGCCCCAACCGCACCTTAAAAACCTTAAATAACCAATTTTGACCATATAGGCCCCAACCGCACCTTAAAAACCTTAAATAACAAATTTTGACCATATAGGCCCCAACCACACCTTAAAAACCTTAAATAACATATAGGCCCAAAAAAAATAATAAAAAAAATAATATATAAATATATATATATATATATATATATATATATATATATATATATATATTGATAGATAGATATATATATATATATATTGATAGATATATATAAAAATTGATATCAATATATCACAATAAATATATATATATATATATATATATATCAAATTGATATCAATATATCACAATAAATAAATAAATATATATATATATATATATATCAAATTGATATATATATATATATATATATTTATTTATTGTGATATATTGATATCAATTTTTATATATATATATATATATATATCAAATTGATATATATATATATATATATATACATATATATTTATTTATTGTGATATATTGATATCAATTTTTATATATATATATATATATATATATATATATATATATATCCAAATATATATATATATACGCATAAAAAATACACATAAATATTCATAAACATATACCGTATTTTTCGCCGTATAAGACGCACTTTTTCTTCCCCAAAACTGGGGGAGGAAAGTTGGTGCGTCTTATACGGCGAATATACCTTTTCAAACTGCCTCTGTCCTCTTGATCTCACCCCAGCGCTTCCTACCAGCATCGCGTCGGCCGGTGCGTCCTAGTGACGTCACACACGCAACGCTGCAGTACACGAGGAGTGCTGGTAGGAAGCGCTGGGGTGAGATCAAGATGGCAGAGATCAGAAGAAAGGTGAGGATCAGGAGGGTCAGGGAGGATCAGGAGGGTCAGGGAGGGTCAAGGGCTCCCAAATGCTCCCAAATGCTGCAGTATATGTATATGTATGTGTATGTGTGTATGTGTGTGTATGTGTATGTGTGTGTATGTGTGCATGTATGTGTGTGTATATATGTATGTATGTGTATGTATATTTATGTGTGTATGTATATGTATGTATGTGTATCTATATATATATATATATATATATATATATATATATTTGTGTGTAATGTAGGTGTGTATCTGTGTGTAAAGTGTATTTGTGTTTGATTCAGATTTTTTTCTTTCTTGTTTTCCTCCTCTAAAAACTAGGTGCGTCTTATCTGCCGGTGCGTCTTATAGGGCGAAAAATACGGTACATACAACAATATATATTAATTGATATTTATTATTTGATTAATTGATGTTCTTTATTACTTGTTATATTATATTGTTCATGCATTTCTATTACACATTATTTGTTATACATATTACAGTGCTATTTTTTGGCTATACATGTTACAGGATATTATCCTGTAACATGTATATCACATAAAATAGCCCTGTAATATGTATAATACATACAGGGTCCAACAAGTTCACACTAACCTTTTTTACCCTTACAGGCTTCCATACCTGCTTGCTGATTTGCTAATTTTTTAAGGACTCTCATTGGTTGAAATCGATGTCAATCAAAAATTTCAGCCAATCAGAGTCCTTCAAAAATTAGTATATATAGCAGACCGTGGGAAAAAAACAATTAATCGCGGGAGGGGCTCCTTGTAGGAGGAGCTCTTTTAGTGTGTTGTTTTTTTTTTTTAGAGCGTCGTTTTCTTTTTGTGGAGGCCTCTTTCAATGGGCCAGAATGGATGGATGGACAATGGCTTCAATCAAGATTGGATTATTTTGACCATTGGCTTCAATCAACATTGGATTATTTTATTTTGACCATTGGCTTCAATCAACATGGATTATTTTATTTTGACCATTGGCTTCAATCAACATGGATTATTTTATTTGACCATTGGCTTCAATCAACATGGATTATTTTATTTGACCATTGGCTTCAATCAACATTGGATTATTTATTTTTCATGACTATATCCAGAGGACAGAAGGCCAACGCTGGAGGGGTCAATTTTACAGGTAAGTATGTGCTGTTGTTTATTTTATTTTTTATTAATGTTTGTTTAAAGCTGTTTATTTTTGTATAAAATGTGTTGTGTTACTAACTGTACTAACAATGTTTGCTTAGCTTACTGTTTAATTGTAATAATAATGTTTTTACTGTATTTTTTTTCCCTTCCCTTATTTTTATTTTATCTTTAGAAGTGACAGGCACATATACATGCCTGTTACTTCTAAAAATGGAATAAAAATAGGGTGGGGGGGGTAGGTAGTTGGTTCATCCAGGGTGGGGTCGGTCACGGTCAGGCGCCCATCGGTCGCCCATAGGCCACGATCAGGGGTGGCACAGGCCTCATGGGGGTGAACATCCACCCCCATGTGGCCTGGTCAACCCCGCTCACTGCCCGAATACCCGGGGTAGCATAGGCCGCATCGGGGTGGTGGCGGTGCCGGTGGTGATCGGGCCTCGGGGGTGGCATAGGGCGGCAACATGGAGGTCATCAGGGGTGGCACAGGCCTCATCAAGGGGGTGATCCGATCACCCCCATGTGGGCCTGTGCCACCCCGCTCACCACCCGACTACCCCGATCCCGTGATCGGTGTAATCCGGCGGTGGCATGATGGCATAGCTAGGCTAGCATAGGGCAGGCCTGATCGGGGGTGGTACAGGCCACATGGGGGTGATGGCTGGGGTCGTCGGTGGTAGTTGGTGGGTGGCTGGGTAGGTGGCACTGGCAGGCCAGGCAGGCATAGTGGGGGACTGGGGGTAACTGGTCACCCCTAACTTTTATTAGGGGCTACTAGGGGTTTTGGTTTGGCCAGGGGCAGGAGCAGGGCAGGTGCCAGGCAGAGGCAGGTAGACTTACTGTGTTAGGCAGGCAGAGCAGATGAGTAGATTCAGCCAGGGAGGTCTCTCAGTCTCAGCGTGACCAGGGTCAGGAAACAGAAAGGGGGAAGGGACAGGGAACTGGTGGTTTTATTGACTGTATCAGTCAATCAAAATGATAACTCGAGGCCCTATTTGCTGGCGGGCGCTCAGGGCTAACGGTCTGGGTGGGTTTAGATTGATCACTTAGTAACTGGACAGCCTTCCATCATTGATTGGTCAATGATGGAAGACTGTCAGTTATTAATTGATACATTTATGACCGCCCATGCATATCGTCACTGTGATGGTGGGCGGCATGCATTAACGGTCAGGGGGCCAGGCCAGGACTCATTGAAGAGAGAGAAGAAGAGTCTAAAGGTTAGTGTACACAGTGTATAACTATTGTAATTTGATCACACAGGGTGCAGGCAGGGGGCTATATAGATACACAGCATTAGTTAATGTAGCGCAAGGGTTATTTTAAAGTGACAGTGTCCCTTTACTAACTTTACTTCATTTTTAATACTATTTAGACTATTTAGACTTGAAATGATGATGTACACCTTATATTTATTTGTTTTTGGGTTATACTAATACATTGTTGTGTTTTTTTTATTGCAGGGTGAAGAAAATATTTGGGGGGGGCGTTTGCCCTGACGCCCCAATGGACGGGCCGCCCCTGGTGCAGATAGAAATGAGAGTGTTGAGTGAGAGGTGTTGCTGGGTCCAGGATCTCACCTGGCTCAGGCTATACATTATATTGTTCAAACTAATTTATCCTTACAAAAATGTATGCAAAAAATTAATATATAAAATGTCTCTCAAGTAAATAATGTTCCACATGAAACAAAATGTAAGAAACCTTATGCTATAAATCAATTAGCAAATAAAAATATAAAGGAACACAATGCTGATCCTTGAATCAAAAATAGTAAAAAAAAAAAAAAGATAAAGGCAAAAAAACTCTGAAGTTCACATTTTTTGTACTTTTTCTGAAAGGACATTTCATTTTTGACACAAAACAAATGAACAAGTACGGGTACTCAAATGTCCACTTGTTATGTATTTCATAAATAAAAATAAGCTTAAGCCCTATTCAACTCATATGGCATAATGTTATAATTTCCTGCAAATAAGACAAATTAAAAAAAGACCACCAAATCAAAAGAAAACCAAGTTACTCTATCCAAAACAAATTGCAGGCTTGCAACTGAATCGGGGCCCATAGTATGAGCCTTATTAAATTGCGATTCGGCCAAATGAAAAGAGCTCTATATAAGCACAGAGCATATTTTTAACAGAAGTTTTTAGTTAGTGACCTTCTATCCAAAAGCAAGGTCTTCATTAACTAAAAACTTCTGTAAAAAAATATGCTCTGTGCTTATATTGAGCCCTATTCAATTGGCCGAATCGCAATTTAATAAAGCTGTATATATCTAACTATAATACTGACAGTGTAATTATTAATAGGGCAAGGCTAACACAATATTGCAGATTATGCACACATACATATGCAAATAACGCAATGCGAGCAGTGGTGCATTAAAGTGTCGTGGCAATGTCATACTGAGCTTTCTTTGTATGCTTTAAAAAATGTATAATACAGTTATTTTTTGGAGCAACCTCTCATCCTATAACAAGGCTTCACAGTGTTTCTTATAGTTTTGTTAGGGGTGTTTATGAGAGTGTTAGATGTGTGGTTTAAGTAAAACTAGCGACTTGCCCGTCAAAAATGACGGGGCAATACAATTTCAAGCCATGGGAATGCTGTTTGACACAGAATGTAAACTGTTTTGTACTGTAAGGACATTCGTCGCTCATTGCGAGGCTTCCGCTGAGTGCCTTTGGCTCTCATCGCATGCCTCGCAGTGAGCGTCTTTGGCGCTCATTGCGAGCATCTCCTGTCATGTACTTTTGCTCTTCTGAGAGAGATATATATTTCTATGTATATGTAGTTAAGTAATAATGAATGATTTATTAAATCAATTAATATACTTTAATTATTTATAATTATTATTATTATCCTTTATTTATAACGCGCCAACATATTCTGCAGCGCATTGATATATGCAGCGAGCAATAGGCTGAAGAGCTAGCAATCTGATTGCATTTTCCGTCTGCATAGAATATCCATTTTGAGTCTTGGTACCCTGCTTATAAAGTGTAATGAATGTTTAAACTGTGCATTGTAAATAGGCTGCGTGCGCGAGGTAAAGCCGTTGGTTTATTGTGTAAAGCGGCATTGTATAGTCGTAATGTTATTAATGTGGTACGCGTCTCGTGAGCATTTTCTGGCTTTTGTAATAGTGTATGTTGTAGGTCAAAGTGTGATGTGTAAAGTGCTACGCGTTTGGCAGTGTTTTGCGCAGTCCATGGTCGTGTAGCCTCATTTTCATTTTTTTCGGCAGACATTTTTTTCCTCGCTTTCGAGTGACGAAAATCAACTAAATCAAGTTAAATTCGAGTTCCACCTCACTTGCAGACGACCGGGCTGTTGACCCATGCTGTCTGTGATGTTTTTGGAATTTTTGGCTGTATTTAGTTTGTTTTTATTGTTTTTTGATTTTCGTCATTCGGCTGCTAATCTCGTAATATTTTGCGTTTCTCAGTCCCGCGTCTCGGATTTTTTTTTTTCTAAGTTGCGCGGTTTTGAACCACTTGCACGCCAAGGCGATCCTGCTTAGGAAGTTTTTTTGGCTAAGTCACGCGCTTTGTAATGGGCTAATGGCTCGCAGGCGATGAGCACCTTTGGCGCTCTTCGCCCAAGTGCCAGATGTTAACGGCTCGCCTCGCTTCACGAGGCTTGCAGCGAGGAGCGCCTTCAACGCTCATCGGCTAAGTGCTATGCAAGAGAGGCTCACAGCGATGAGTGCCTTCGGCGCTCACCGGCTATGTGCTACGGGTTAACGGCTCGCCTCACAAGCGGCATCGCCTAACTCGTACGCACCTCGCAAAGCGTGACGACGTCTTGTAGTTTGACAACTATTATATGTGATACATAAGAGGGAATTAGCTAAGCATCTCAAATGCATCTCACATCATTCCTTATTTACTATGCAATATTTCTTATTAAGGAAATCAGCCCTTCTCATGTCTTCTCAGCTCTTCTCACCTCACTGTATTCACAAAATATTTTAACAGGATGCCACACAAGCAGCTATCCCACCTCCCTGTCTAAAAGATGGTGAAGTGAACATTATCACACTTTTAAATTATAATAAAAATACATATTTATCTTTTATATGCAATTATCCTTTATTGGATGCTTCAGTTCTTAACTAGACTGCTTATTGCAGCTTCTGCTGCAGGTCATTGTAAACTAATAGACTTGCACTAGTTCTAATGAGATCGCTGGCAGATGTAGCTGCCAAATTCTCACTCTACTGATTGATAAAAGCTTTCTCAGTGTATTTTAATTATTCTCCTACCTCTTGAAGAAGATCATTGATATCTAAAATGGTAGATTCTCAAGCAACATAATTGCATATAAAAGTAATAAATAATAGGCTGTAGTATTTTCAAGTGCGGTTCTCAATTTCTACTGTCACATGCATCCATGGATTCATCCTGGCTTGTGTCAACAGTTCAGGCTGGTGGTGTAATGGTGTGTTTTTTTGGCACACATTAGGATTCTTAATACAAACTGAGCATTGTTAAAAACCTACCTGAGTACTGCTGCTGACCATGGGCCTCATTCAATTAAAGGCCGTAAAATGGCCGCAATGCTGCGATTCCTTGCGGCCATCTTACGGCCCTGTGTAGCGCTACTGCTACCCTGCTATTCAAATGGATGGCACCGCAAGGAGGTCCCCCATACGGCCGGCTGCAAATCATGCAATCGGCCGAAAGCGTTTCCCGCACGCCACTTAAATCGTTTTTTAAGGCCACAAAGTCGGAAAACTGTAAATGCAAATATAAATTCAAGATAGCACTGTAAAGTTCTGTAAATGCTAGGCATCATAATTGGGGACATGAGGATTAATAGCAACACCCTCTCAAGCCTGCACATTGCCCAAATCCAATATTTCATTTCCGGTTTATTTTCCGTCCCAAGTCCTGCGGGCTCGTCCTTGTTAAAACCCGTACAGGTTCGGAAGTTGAAGGCCGCAAACTCAAAGCATTGTAGAAGCCAATATATATTCAATCCAGCACTGCAAAGCACTGTAAATGATGGGGAACACAATGGGGGGGGGGGGGGGGGGGGGGTCACGAGGATTATAGCAAGCCCGTGCGGGTTTGCATGATAGATAGAATACGAAGATTGAACATGAAATTAAATTTCTTTATTTGCAGATTTGAGAGTAGGGGAATGTTGAGCTATTAATTCTAAGACCAAACATCACTTTCACTTTTAATAAAAGTACAGGATGGCTTTTCTATGCTTAATGTGCTGCAATTTGTAAGTAAGCCCTTTACGACCCGTGGGTCTATTCTACCCATTTACGGACTTGACGGAGGCTAATCCCGCAGCCGTTGCGGGTCTGATGTGCTCCAAGCCCGTCGGACTCTGGACACAGAAATTGAACATGAATTACAATAAAAATGATTTTCAGATTTGAGTGTAGGGGAATGTTGTGCTATGAATTCTAACACCTACAATCACGTCTCATCAAAGTACAGGATGGCTTTTTTATGTGCTTAATCGGTGCTCGGATTTGTAAGTAAGAGCCTTGCGGGACCTTTTTGGTGTAAGTAAGCTGCGGCTCGGTTTCAGCTAATTACGGCCTTGACGAAAGAGTTCACGTAGCATTTGAATAGCAACCTTGGCTTTCTTGCGGCCGAAACTCTTGCAGCCGTGTCAGATCAAAGGCTTTCCTGCTGTGCGGGCGGCTGCAAGGGATAACAGGGGGCCGGACACAAGCCTGCTGGAGCCCTCGGCCGCAAGGGAATAGAATACGGAAGTAGCTTGCGGCCCGCCGGTCCTTGTTGCCATGCATCTCCTATGGTCGTTTATTGAGTGAGGCCCCATGTGTTTCCCTTTATGTCCACAGTCTAGCCATCTTCTAATGAAGAGTGGTAGTCAACCTGGTCCCTACCGCCCACTGGAGGGTAGTTTAAGCTTTCATGGTGGGCGGCGGGGTAACCTCTAGGTGGCGTCGCTGATGAGTGACCTGACACGCCAGAGAACAACAGCACCACGCTTGGCTGGTTGGAAAGCTACGGAGAGAGCCTATGGACAGCAGCCAGGACCAGATCACTATCTAGTAAATACAGGGCGATATATAGCTAGGGTCATATGATTTATGTAACCAGAAATGAGATTGTGGAAATTGAGTTACTGCGGCACTGGTGGGTGGTAAGGAAATGTTACCATCAAAAGTGATCAGTAGGTATTAAAAGGTTAACGACCCATGTTCTAATGGATACTTACAGCAGGATAACGCACCATATCACAACTCACTTCATCTTAAGCTGGTTTGACAGAAATGACAATGAGTTAATTGTACTCCAATGGCCTGTACAGTTACCAGATCTCAATACAATAGCGCACCATTGAGATATGGTGGAATGAGAGATGCACAAATCTGCAGCAGTTGCATGGTGCTATCATGTAAACATGGACCGGAGTCTCTTAGGAATATTTCCAGCACCTTGTTGATCCATGCCATGAATAATTTAGGCTTTTGGGGGTAAAGGGGGCCCTACCCAGTACTAGAAAGATGTATCTAATAAAATGGTCATTTAGCCTAAATTCACCAATATTGGTTATCCAGAGGTTATGAAAAAGTGTATTACTGTGCTGTATTATTGAGTCACTGGTTTATTTTTACTTTAATGTAAAAAGTAAAAAAATATATTATCCTTCTTTTGGTAATAAGATAGATTCAGTAAACTATTGCATGGGTCATGATGAGTTGCAACAACAACTTTAACCCAAAGGGAAAAGAGGTTGCCGCTTTCTACTTTATGAATCTTCCCCTACATCTGACCTTTGTAGGATTTGGTATAAATGTGTATAATTATTTTTGGAATGTGAATATCCAAGTTTATATAAAGTATAGTGAGGCCCTCATTCAATTGCAATTTGGCCAATGGAATAGGGCTCTAAATAAGCACAGAGCATATTTTTTTTGAAGAAGTTTTTAGTTAGTAAGCATCTATCCAAAAGCAAGGTTTTCACTAACTAAAAACTTATTTTAAAAAAATATGCTATGTGCTTATTTAGAACCCTATTCAATTGGCCAAATCGCAATTGAATGAGGCCCTTAGTCTGTATGGTTGACATTAACATTGAGTAAAATAACCTAAGAGGATTTTGTTTTTGTAAAAAAAAAATGTATGTAATAGATTCAAGTGTATATTTTAGGTTAAAAGTATATTGCAATATTTTTTGTTCTGTAACATATTTGGTGGAAATATTTAACTTAAAACTTTAATTATTTTTTCTAAACGTCTGGTAAATGAAAGCTGAGACGTCTATTTTCCTATGAGGGAATTTTCATTGCAACCTTTAGCAGTCCCTGTGACAGCTTTGTGAATCCCCCAATAGATCACCATAGTCTCATAAGGCCTCGTTCAAATTCAATTTGGCCAATTGAATAGGGCTCTATATAAGCGCATAGCCTATTTGTTACAAAGTTTTTAGTTAGTGAACAGCAAGGTCTTCACTAACTAAAAACCTCTGTAAAAAATATGCTATGTGCTTATATAGAGCCCTATTCAATTGGCCAAATTGCCTTTGAATGAGGCCCATAGTCTTCAGTAGTGAATCTACCCCAACTGTTCCATGGAAGAATTCTAATGTGAGAAAATAAATGTATAAATAAAAAAATAGTAGTCAGATTCCTCACTGCATTGTCACTTCTGTTTCAAACATTTTTACTTAATTATCTTGACGACCAACATTCTTCACATGCTTTATAAAAACTTTACACATTACACTCTGCAAAAGTTAAGTAAATAAATGATTGCTCTGCACTTAAAGATACACAGCGGAAATTTCAGGCTTGTTGTGCAAGGACATCTTGGTACCTGGAAACGGCAAACAAAAACCTCTCAGTTAGCATGACCATTTCTTTAGCTATCTGGCATGAGGGCCTTGGCACTCCAGACTGAAAACCTGGTACAGTAAAAATGGAATGATTTCAGAATTATAGTTATACAATTGTTCTGGTTAACTGAGTGTAAAAGGGGATATTCACTAAACCAAGGCGGAGCTACCGCCGGTGCAGGCGGTGCAATGCACTGGGGTCCGCCTCTGGGGGATCCTAGTGCTGTCTTTTTTTTTTTATGTATTTACTTTTTTTTATTACTGTTGTATAGGGTCCCCCCCCCGGGGAGAGCTACTGAATGAGTTGGTACCAGTGGGGCAGCAAGATGGCGCTGACTAAGTTGGTATTGAGAGGGCTCCTGGGGGCATTTTTAACACCAGGCCCTCCATTCTTTATCTCCACCACTGCACTAAACATTGCATGGGCTGAGATATGCTTTGCCCAAGACTGCAATGACTATTACCTAAGGGGTAAAATTGCAATTGTAGCCCATGGCAACTCATGATGGCTTAGCGAATCTGTCCAATGAGAAAATGTACTAAATATGTCAAGGGGCCGAAATGAGGTGAGTATGGCTGTAGTCTCATTTTCTGCCATAGAAAATAGTGCATAGAAAATCAAGGGATAACGATCTCAAAACCCTTGAGATGCTAAGTAAATGTCACCATTTATGTCCATAATAGAACATTACAGATTAATAGAACAGAAACATTAACTTGATTTTTAGCAGAAGTGGTTTATAAATATCAAAGTGATGGATATTAAAGTGTTTAATATCCATTATTTTTATTATATACCTTTATTTATAAAGCCCCCACAGTTTACTCACCTGTAATATGCAAGGAGTAACATTAAATACAATAAGTATGCGACACACAACAGTACAGTAATATATTGATACAGAAGGAGTTTCTTATAGGAGTATATTTATGTTTGCAAAACGCAATTTATTACATTTTCAAAAACCAACAAATAGGGAATTTATAGTTGAATCCTAAGCTTTAAACCCATAGTAGGTTTAGTTTTCTACACTGTTGATAGCTGGTTGCTGAATTTTCTTGAACCAGAGGGTTAACAAAGCTCCTGCTGTTAGTAAAAAGGTGGTTTTCCTCATAATGATCTATTATTTTCTTTCTAAATTTTGAAATGCATTTGTGGCACTGATAATCAGGAGCCAGTTTCAGACAAAGCTAACATTTTAGAATGGCCTTCTTTACTTTTCAAATACATACACATCCATCTGGATCCAGAAGATCAAAGATAGATTTTCCTGTTGACATACTGTAGATGAAAAAGAAACCTCAATCCTTGCTTAAGTAAACTTCAAGTTTTTTTTTGTTTTTTTTTAAAAAGAGTAGCAAAAAAGTACTTAACAGGATTTAGAAATATCACTCAGGTGTTTGTTTTAAATTCAGTTTTTAAGCCGAACTGGAAAACCAAAAAATAATTAGTGAAAGAGGACAAAAGAAATGAAAAGCAAATCATATACTTTTATCTCAGATTCTATCACTGCACTAAAGAAAAACAAAAACTTTAAAAAATAGACCTTTTATAATTGTGAGCGCATATATTTAAAAAGAAATGTGAATCTGCTTTTAAAGCATTAGAAGGAAATAATTACATGAGAAACTCACAGGGTATATTTATTGATTTACTGCAGTTTTAAGCACTGGAATAACATATGGTTGATATATAATATTATAGTTTCTGATGATAACAGGTGAAGATCTAAAAAGGATTCATGGATTTAAAGTGACATAAAAAAGGTTACATTTACTGAAGAAATTAAAAATATGCTTAAAAATAAACAAAATTATACCAATCAGACTGGCTTATCTTCTGTATTAACCCTATGATAATCTTATCTGATTGGCGTTGATAAGGCAATCTTAGTTAATTTATACATAAAAAAACTCTATATAAATTTTAAGGTATTTCCAGTTAGATTTTTTTTTTAATTGTAATTGTTTTTTAGTGTGTATTTATCATTTCTTCAATAAATAAATAATACATCCGTGATCACATTTGAATATCTAAAACAAGTTTAAAAACCTGCTTCCAGCTCAGAATTCCGAGAAAAACAGTTATCACACTGCATTCTGGGAAGCTGAGCTGGGACATGCAAATGTGCCCACAAATGGCTCGCTCTTCAATCCATAGCCATTATCTAACATGGCTTCCTTTAGGCGTATGCATGCTGTATTACACAGCTTTAATGCAAAGCCGAGGTTGGATTATACACAAGCTGAGAATCCTATCCATGTACAGCTGTTTCAAGCTTACTGGCTATCATCAGCGTGGAGCGGGATCGCCGCTTGTGTTGTGGATCCTATGAGTAGGTAGTTCACCACAACAATCATTTATAATATGGTGGGCAAAAGAGCAATAGAAGCCCTCCACTGTACAGTAGTATAGTAAATAAAAAGTACATCTGTGTACACATTTGAATGTCTAAAATGTATTTTCTTCAATAAATATAACCTATTCAAAGTATTTTTTAAACTAAATTATTATGGATATTAGGATGTTTTATAGATAACATTTGTATGCCACCCAGATTAAACAAACTCAAGAAATATAAAGTTCATTCTAACGCCTTCACCTTACAGCTGCTAAGATTTCAAGTACATCAAAACCTGAACTAAGGAGGGCAGTACTCACTCTGGTGCCTTGCTACTTGAACTCTCTCTCTGCACTTATTTTTCTGGCCTAGAGAAATGGAATAAATATCTACTTTTTAGAGTTATTCAATTGCACTTGCTGGACATTGTATTCCCATTTTTGTTAACACATATAAAAAGAGATTGTTATATCTGGAGAGGCTGTGTACCCTTTAAAAGCAGACCAGGGGGTTCCCAGCCCCCAGTGATCCAGCTATGGGAGGGAGGTGTTCTAGGGCTTGGGGTGGCACAGTTTGCTCTGGGATTGGCACCAGATGATTGACAAAGTTCCCCATTCTTCTGCATCTTGAGTGTTAATCAAACGGATTGTGTGGGGTCAGAAGCTATTGAACAAATCTCCCTTCAGCCTCAAGGAAGTGAATACAGCTTTGCTCTAACACAAGGAGAGAGAGGGAGGGAGAGATATGGTGTGCCCTTCTCATGAACAATCATTTCTGCAGCAGGCAAAATGCATTTTATCCTATTTCTTCCTTTTGCTTTAGACTCCCTTTTTTTATCCAAAGGAATATTGTTTGAGACACTGAAAGGGAAAGGAGAAAGATCAGCCAATTTATCATGATGATCTCAAATGAAGGAAAGGAGACAGCTTAATGCTCTATTTCCTAGCTCCAAGTTTACCCTCTTCCAGTAAATCCAGTGCATCTGCTCTTCTAAAGGAAATTACACACTTTCATTAATTAAAAGTGATGTTTTTTACTTTCACAATAACTTTTCTACTTCAACTTGAATACATGAGGGATAAAATACGATTAAGCTTAGAAATAATATAATAATTATTCTTCTTGTACAAAGAAATTCTAGTCACATGTTTGTAGAATAATAACTTTTAATAAAATGTGCAAAGGAATTAAAATGTATCTTACCCTTATGAGTGACTGCTGCTACTTATAATAACTTGCTTATGTTGAACAGAGAAAATAGAGATACATATAGGTGATATATACAGGGAAGATAGACATAGATAAATAGATAGATAGATAGATAGATAGATAGATAGATAGATAGATAGATAGACAGACAGACAGAAAGATAGATAGATAGATAGATAGATAGATAGATAGATAGATAGATAGATAGATAGATAGATAGATAGATAGAGATAGATATACACATAGATAGATAGATAGATAGATAGATAGATAGATAGATAGATAGATAGATAGACACATAGATAGATATATAGATAGATATATAGATAGATAGATAGATAGATAGATAGATAGATATACACATAGATAGATAGATAGATAGATAGATAGATAGATAGATAGATAGATAGATAGATAGATAGATAGATAGAGAGAGGAAAATGCAATATTAATTAAGAAACCTTGTTCCTAATATTTTAAATTATGGTCTCAAGATATTTTTCCAAAATATCATGTATATCTGGGAAGGTCTTCCTTCCAGGCTCAAAGACACAGTATATCTAGTCCCTACAAAACCTTCCTGCTTCCTAAGTGCTACATATTTTGTCTAGCGCTATACATTTTACAATTTATATATCTATATATCTATTTATCTCTCACTCTAAATATCTCTATATGTAAGTATATATATATATATATATATATATATATATATATATATATATATAAATATTTATATATTATTTTTTTATTTATATATATATATATATATATATATATATATATATATATATATATATATATATATATATATATATATATATAGTTAAGACTGGTGAATGTTTGGGAAGTTTTCTACATGTGTATGTTTGCACTTACTCCTTATACCCTGACATGCTTTTACAAATGTGAATCTTTGCTAAGAACATGAGGCTCCAGCAGTCTGAGGACCTCTATCCCCTGGTCTATTGAAGCTCTACTCAACAAAGTGTTATTATTCAACGCAATTTACTTTGCCAAGGAGAGAAAGAACAGCATTTTCATAACAAGAACACAATTAATCCTGTTTCAGCCTTCCCACGTTAAAAATAAGGAGAGAGTCACACTATTTGTTCACATTGAATACAACGAGATGATGTATTTTAGTCCCATTACACATGGACCAAATCCTTAACTCTTGTGAAATGTCCTAACAAATTTCTTCTGATCCAATTAATAAAAACATAGCAAAATATTTCAATGTAAACTACTGCATCCAAATGCACATATTATTTAGCATTAATATGACAAAATGCGCTGCTATATTAATTTGTTGTATTTTTGAAGTGTTGTCTTTGCACTTTATTAGTGAATAGCAAAAAATAAATAACACATAAATGGCTAAAAAAGAATAAAACTATGTATGTATATAAATACACCGAAAGTATGTAAAACCACTTCCATTCAGGATACCTCTCACAAATGATATTATTGCAAAACTGTACAAGTCTGAATTAAATCTGAAAACCTATAATCACTAGAAATGTTAATCTAAATCTGCAAAGCTCATTAGGAAAGTTATTGCAACTTTGTTATTTACCTGGAATCTGTGTGCAATCATCACAACAAGCAAACATATTATACATTATAGACCAAAAAACATAAAATAAAGTTTAAAAACACCAAATAACCGTTTTATCAAACGCAAGATATAAATATAAATATGATATATATTTTTAAAGATGTTTAAAAAATTGTTTTGGTAGATTTGAATCCTAAACATATATGTTTGCCCATGCCTTTATATACATACGTGTAGATATAAATACATATACATACACACATATCTATATAATTAATAGGTAAGTCATTTACAGCCTTATTAAATTACGATTCGGCCAGTTGAATAGGGTTCTATGGGCCTCATTCAGTTGAGATTTGGCCAATCGAATTGGCCTCTAAATAATCACATAGCATATTTTTTTTTAAAGTTTTTAGTTAGTGAAAACCTTGCTTTTGGATATATGTTTACTAACTAAAAACTTCTTAAAAAAATATGTTATGTGCTTATTTAGAGCCCTATTCAATTGGCCAAATTGCAATTGAATGAGGGCCTATATTAGTTAGTGAACTTCTATCCTAAAGCAAGTTCTTCACTAACTAAACACTTCTGTAAAGAAAATATGCTGTGTGCTTAAATAGAGCCCTTTTTAATTGGCCGAATCGCAATTTAATAAGGCTGATAATGTTAAACATTACCATTTGAGAGTTCCAAATATTCCCATATAGAGACAAAACAGAACAATTATTGAGATATTATGCTACAATTGTGTTAGTAGGTAATATTAATAAATAAACATACATTTAATATTGATGCATTTTCACTAAATATAAATCAAATTTTATCAATGCGAGTAATAATAGGTGCTCCAAAGGTAAAATAAAATAATAACATATATACTATATAGTGTAACAGTGTATAGAAATCATGGCATATTTAGATAATATTAAAAATGTATATATATGTAAAAACAGTTATTGCATTGCTATTTACATGTAAAAATGTACATATTATTATTAATCCTTATAATGTACATATATGTGTATTTTGAAACAAGAGCTTGGTCCCATCCTTCATCGAAAAAAATACACAAGCTACTGAAACATTTGGTGTAAAAAAAATGAAAATGATTTTATTTTTAAATAAAGACTAATATATTGTGAATAAGGAAATATGTGCTACCCAGGGAGTAGGTTACAGTAAATGTATCCCAGCTCTGATTGATGGAGGGGGAGGTGGACATGTTATATTTGTGTGCAAAGCTCACCTCTTGCAGAGATTTAAAGCACATTCAGACATGGGCTTTCTACTTGAAGGATGTTAACTCTCCTATGGAAACCCTACTTTCTCCTAAGCGGTTCCTTGCCTACTGAACAAGAGCTTCCCAATTGAAGCAAAATGATCCTTATGTACTAATATGAAGCACGACCACAAAGCAGCCGGCCATTTATGCTGCCACTTTAGACAAAGATATTTAGTTATTCCAGGGTAGCAAGTGCACTTTTGCATTTTTAAGTATGAGCAAGCATAGTATAAACACATTTACAAGTGCAATTACTAAATACTTCTAAAATGCTCCAAAGTCATTGGGTTAACTGCACCTTTACCATGCAGCTCTTAATATGATATTTTATTAGATTACCTTCTTTGACAGTGCCCTATAAAAATCACTCAGCTTCATATGGCTGTAATGGTTTAGTTCTCACGCTCATCTAAGTAATATGAGCATGATACCTGCTTTCAGATTATATATTATCTATGTATATGCAGAAGTGCAGAGGTGTATAAGTGTATATGGTTTTATTACTGTATGACTTGCTTGATGGAATGAGAAATAACCAAATATTAATTAAAAAAATAATAAATTATACTAAGCATTTAGTTCAACAGCAGGGCATTCGCACATAGCAAGACAAGTCTGCTGCAGCATGCCATATGTATAGGTTGCTATAGGATGCTCTGCAAGCTCATGCACTACAGCCTGGGAGAGCTCTGGGGCTGTCCTGCTCCCTGACACTGCATTATATTGGCATCCTAATGTCTACATTAATACAGTATTATTGTGCACTGAATATTATTTCCAAGTACGGTAATGTAAAGCCTGTCTGCTTCTGTCAAGGGTACAAAGCAGAGCACTATAATATATGTATATAATATATATATACTAAAAGCGAGGTAGCCATGACTGTCCAGTAATCTGGATGAATAATCAGAGTATTGCAGTATAGTGCAAAAGATATGATTTTCCAATAAAAAAGGTATCACTTTACAGTGAAATATTCTGATTTTATATATATTTTATATATTTTATATATATATTCTCTTAAGTAAATATAGATAGATAGATAGATAGATAGACACATAGATACATAGACACATAGATACATAGACACATAGATAGATAGACACATAGATAGATAGACACATAGATATATAGAAACATAGACACACAGATACATAGACACATAGATAGATAGATAGATAGATAGATAGATAGATAGATAGATAGATAGATAGATAGATAGAACACATTAATAGATGAGATATACAGTCAATACCGACATATAATTAAGAACGAAAAATGTGTTCTAATAAAATAAACATATACATTTTATTATTTTTATTCGTCCTAATAAAATAAACAAATACATTGGAGTCTTAAGGAAAGCAAACACTGTTGAAAATATGTACTTAATTATTAAGATTGAGAAAATAAAACACTACAAGGAAACACTATAACATTATTCCTAATTCTATAACCTTCCGAACAGGGTTTGTGTACATTAGATGTTTTATTTCGTTCATTACTAAACGAATGAGTGAGTCCCCGGACTATGTGCAAGGTGTTTACCTTGTGATCAGCATGTAAGATAATTATGTGGCAGTGCTGCCATTGTCTGGCTGCCTGACTGGTTACGCCCCGCCTCTGCTGCCTGCCTTAAACCTGGCGCCTGCCTAAAACAAACGCAAAGAAAGCTCCAAGCCTCCACTCAGCCCAATTAAGGCGGACTTCAACCACTCTCTTACGTGTACACCCAACAAGATCGGCGTTAAGGCAACACCAGAATATTTGGCAAAAAAGAGAGAGAGGGAGAGATCATTTTTTTTTTCTCCCAGGCTCAGAAACATGTCGATGAGTCCCAAGCATACAACTCCCTTCTCAGTGTCTGATATCTTGAGTCCTCTGGAGGAAAGCTACAAGAAAGTGGGCATGGAGAGTGGCTTGGGGGCTCCTCTTGCAGCTTATAGACAATCTCAGGTCTCTCAGCCTACCATGCAGCAACATGCAATGGGCCACAATGGGACAGTGAGTGCTGCCTACCACATGACAGCTGCAGGGGTCCCACAGTTATCCCACCCCACCATGGGGGGCTATTGCAACGGGAATTTGGGCAACCTGGGCAATATGAGTGAGCTTCCACCATATCAAGAGACAATGAGAAATAGTTCTGCAACTGGATGGTATGGGACCAACCCGGACCCACGATTTTCTACGAGTAAGTATTTGTATATCAATAAGTTAAACATGATATATATATATATATATATATATATATATATATATATATATATATATATATATATATATATATATATATATATATATCATTCAGGTATGTCAGGAGAATGTGGCCTTTATTATAACAAAAAAAAATTACAACATGAAAATATTTAATTTATCTTTTGAAAAAGTACATGGTACCTTATCTATATACTATAGTCCTTCTGCATGTTTGGAAAGTTACCCTGAAAACTAAAACCCCACCATGGAAATAATCTGGTATAGAATAGGAAGAAATATGTATTCTGGGGCTATATGTCTGAAGGTATAGTAAGAGGAGGTAAGGAAATAGGTATTGGACTTATTGTCATGCAAAGTTCAGTACATATTTAGTAGGAGACTATAAGACAAAATTGTAAAATTATTTTAAAAAGTCTATTTGTTGTCGTTATTTGCAACTTGCTATATGTACAATTTACATACAGGTGTATGGATGTGTCATATATATATATATATATATATATATATATATATATATATATATATATATATATATATATATATATATATATATAAATATATATATATATATATATATATATATATATATATATATATATATATATATATATATATATATATATATATTCATGGTAAATCTGTGTTTATAAATAATACTTTTAGTTTACAGCGCACATTAAATTAAATAAAAATTGATAACATATGTGCTTTTTTTAATTATATTATTGGATTTATATTGTGTCAAGATGCAGTCAATTCATGTTTCATGTTTTGTATTTTTTTAGTATCCCGTTTTATGGGCCCTTCAAGTGGAATGAATATGGGAGGTCTTGGTAATATGGGATCACTTGGAGATGTGGGCAAAGGTATGGCCCCCCTTCAGAGTACCCCAAGGAGAAAGCGCAGAGTCTTATTCTCTCAAGCCCAGGTCTATGAGTTGGAAAGACGCTTCAAGCAGCAAAAATACCTATCTGCTCCAGAGAGAGAACATTTGGCCAGTATGATCCATCTTACTCCTACCCAGGTGAAGATCTGGTTCCAGAATCACCGTTACAAGATGAAGAGACAAGCCAAAGACAAAGCAGCCCAACAGCAGATGCAACAGGACAACAATTCCTGCCAACAGCAACAGTCCCCTAGAAGAGTGGCAGTGCCAGTATTGGTGAAAGATGGAAAGCCTTGCCAAGCCGGCTCTAACACACCAACAGCTGCCATGCAAAGTCACCAGCAACAGGCAGCCACAGCCATCACAGTAGCTACCAATGGGTTGGGGCAGCACCAAAGCCACCAAACCAACAGCGCAGGTCAGTCTCCAGATATGGGTCAACATTCCAACAGCCCATCAGGTCTCCAGAACCAAGTAACCAGTCTGTCCCATCTAAACTCTTCCAATTCTGACTATGGCACAGCCATGTCTTGCTCTACCTTACTATATGGTAGGACATGGTGAATCTGCCCATCTTAGTCCCTCTGTCTTAAAAAAAAAAAAACCTTCTCAGATCTCTTAAAACTGTTATATTTTAGGGAGAATGGATTTATACGATGTTGCATTAAGGAATCCAACAAGGGAAGGTGAAAGGATAGAGTTAGGTGTTGCACTAGATGGAGCTTTCTCATATATGTCATGTGGAAAGATTGGACTGCAATGTATGATGTCTCTTGTGCCACAACCTGCCTGTAAATAGGGCTTTATTGGAGACTTGGGAGAGCTCTGGCATCTCCAACAGGAAAATAAAGTCCTTTGGCTACAAGAGGGAAGAGCATTTCTCTTAGGTTTGATGTGAAACTGTGACCTTCTCTTTGTCGGACTCAGTATATTTAGTTTTTAGTAATCTGTAAATTTTATTGTAAAAAAAAAAACAAGGTAAACAAAATGCATTCTTTTTTATGACAATGAAACAATTTAATTTGTGTATATTATTTGAGCGCTATGTTTTCTGCAGTGATATTCTTTTTTTTTGCTGTATCTTATTTAGGTATCTGGTTTCAACATAGTTCATAAAAAATGTCTAATAAATTATGCACATTTGAAAGATGCAGTTATTTATTATTATTATTTCTGCTTTAGACCTATATGGAGAAATAGGGGGGATCCATAGAGTTAATGCATAGAAAAAGGTGAAGTGATACAATGGAAAAATAAAATCAATAATGCAACAAAAATCCTACTGGCAAAAGACACATTCACAAATCCCAGGTGACAATAATTCTATAAATGTTACTTGTTATGCCAATTTCATAATATATATATATATATATATATATATATATATATATATATATATATATATATATATATTTGTATACATATGTATAATATGAAAAGATGCATATTGTATATATATATATATATATATATATATATTTATTTGTATATATATATTTGTATACATATGTATAATAGGAAAATATGCATATTGTATATATATATATATATATATATATATATATATATATATATATATATATATATATATATATATATATATGCGTTCACATTTCTATGTCTGAAAATAAGTTAAAAACAACATTTACTTCTTCGAATTCCAAGAAATCCAGTTATTGCACTGCATTCTGGTTCATAGACTCACACACACAGCATATTTTCTATTATTTCCTTCTGGCACACTTTGTCTTAACCATTCCTGTTTTTCTCCTCGATTACTTTAAATTTGCCGAATTAGATAATATACACATAAAAATGTTATAATGTATAAAATGTTAACATAGTAATAAATCCACATCTTGTTTTTTTTTCTGGGATGTTACAACAAAAGCAAGTGTGAGTGTACATATGCGCATGTGTATAGGAGAGAGGTGCAACATCTTCTGTAAATGTCTTTTGACTTTTCAAATAAAGTAAATTATTTTAATTACAATTGTCAGTTTTAATTTATATGATGTAAGCATTAACGTTTTTTTTATTAACAAAACAATTCAACATTTGACGAAAATCCCTTTGGAAAGTAGAGTTCAAGCTGAGGATTGTAATGATATATTAGCTAAAATTAGGAGTTATTATCAAAACTCCACAAAATGGATTGGTAAGAACAATATTTCAAATGTAGTCTTATTTAAAAAAATGAAGATATGAAATATAAAATATTATACATCTAAATCTAAATTTTGTCCTAGAAGTCGGCGATAATAAACAAAATGATTTCTATGTCTGAATTAATTTGAGTTCTGAAGTATTGGAAAAAATAATAAATTAATGAATAACTTTTTTGGGGGAAAAAGGCTTGGCATATCACATTGAAAATGTTAGTATCATTGATAAATATTGCATTTTCAATTTATATAGTCACCAACAAAGTAATATGCTATAATTTAATTTAATAAAAATGCACATTGCATTACTTTCCCCTTTTTAAATCAAAAGCACATTATTTCTGATACCGTCTATATTGCTAAATAATTGCTGAATATATATTTTGCTGGATATAAAGGAAAGATGGAAGATTTGTAGTGGCAGTATGGCATGACAAAGTAATTGTGACTGAAATCTTTACAAAATAATTGACATCTTGTAATGAAATGATTATTTTGTAGGCTGCCTTATCCTCCTTACAAAATACATTCTTCCCATTAAATCAAGTCATTTTCATTTTGTCTCATGGCGGCTTAGTATAAAGCCTGTTTGCTTCTGTCATGGAAAAGGTGAGTTCAGCAGTTAAGGAACTAGAGACCAAGCAAACACAAATGGAGCTGAATTTACATATCAATCATCACTAAAGCAAACACAGCCTGCTCCCCTGTCCCCATATTGCATTCTCCAAGGCACATACTGCTTTGCATTATAAGAAGGACATTTTATTTCGTTGTAGGCACTACAATACTTTTAGTTTTTTTTTACAGATTTGTATACATTTAATGGTTAAAAACAAGAAATTGAATGTGGACAAATGTGCTCAGCAGCCAAGTCCCTTTTACACAAGAGACCCCCTGTCAGAGCCAGAATACAAATTAAGGGGGTTATAGGACACAAAGCTCCAGCTTTGTCTAAGATATAAAATAATAGCTCCTATGTTACATTTTCCAGATCTCCTTATGATTTATTTCTGAGATGATTAAGTACACAGGGCTAAGGAGATACTGTGCCAGCCCATTTCACTTCTTACTGACATACCTTGGTATCTTCTAAAGCTTTGTCTGTGGTGTAGATATTTAGGATCATAAAGCAGACCATCTAAGATTAAACTCTGCCGTGATCCAGCCCAGTGCAAGGCCCCACATGCATTGTTGAGACGTCTTGCTGATTTAAAGTGCCATGTGTTGATGCCCAAGGTTTACTTAGGAACACATTGAGAAGATCTGCAGATTTCTCCCAGGAAAGCCCTTCTAGAAAAGGTAAAGCAGGTCGTCCTGGTGTGGAACAACTAACTACTATGTCTTTTCAGTCTTTTCCTTCACAAAGAGGAAATTGGAGGTAAAAAGATTGGAAATTCTTGAAGAATGTTAATCCTGCGAGGTCACGACTCAAGTACAATTACTTTTTGAGCTGCATATTTGAAAAGCGGATCATTTGTTATTTTCTCATGTCTCCCAGTCTATGGATATGTGTATATATATATATATATATATATATATATATATATATATATATATATATATATATATATATATATATATATATATTTATATAATACATTACATGGGAGGATGTAGAAAGGGCTCATTCGGGGTTAGGCATGCTTACTACTGCTACTAGTACTAGGCTTACAGGTAAGGAGTATGTATTCACACACACACACACACATATATATATATATATATATATATATATATATATATATATATATATGTACTATCCTCTCTCTCTCTCTCTCTCTCTCTCTCTCTCTCTGTATATATATATGTATATATATATATATATATATATATATATATATATATATATGTATATATATATGTGTGTGTGTGTACTATCCTTTATATATATATATATATATATATATATATATATATATATATATACGTGTGTACTATCCTATATATATATATATATATATATATATATACATATATATATGTACTATCCTTTATTTATATATATATATATATATATATATATATATATATATATATGTGTGTACTATCCTTTATATATATATATATATATATATATATATATATATGTACTATCCTTTATTTCTGTATATATATATATATATATATATATATATATATATATATATATGTATATATATATATATGTGTGTGTGTACTATCCTTTATTTCTGTATATATATATATATATATATATATATATATATATATATGTATATATATATATATATATGTGTGTGTGTGTGTACTATCCTTTATATATAGTATCCTGTGATATATACATCTTGCACTGTGTCGCTCCATGCACCTGTTATTTCCGACAGGAGGATCAGTGTCAGATGCTGGGACTTGGATCGCTTGGATCGCTGCTATAAGGTTAATAAGGATTTGTAAGGAAGGGTCAATTGTAAATTAATTTTTACTTTAATTATTAATTTGTCACATTGAGTATGTTAATTTACTAATTTGTTGCTGTACACACATGGGTTGATCCGAAATTATGTTCCATATAATAATATTTAAATATCAACAAAGATATAGATGATTTCAATGCTGCGCCACTTATGTATAGACTATATATTTTCCTTTTATATATACAGCATACATATATATATATATATATATATATATATATATATATATATATATATATATATATATATATATATATATATACACACATTTGTATATATTTTCATATATTTGCTTTTGTGTATATATACATACTTTTGTACCTGCAAGAAGTTAAATGTATATTTTTAATTATATATGCTTTATGTATAATACCTACATATCTAATTAATGTCTAATGGCAAATATTACCGCCTGGATATTTGAAACAGAAGGGAGTGATTTCTTGGTCTCTTAAGTCAGATTTTCCTGTATATTCTGCAGTGAATATCAGGGTGGTCTTCTCCTGACTCCAAAAAGGTACAGTCCCCATCATTTTGTTTAGTATTAAGGTTCTGAGATAATTTTGGTGATCAAGGGTAGAAAATAATCCAAGTAATTTGTATTTTTGTACATTGGATAACAAATTCATCCTCCACCTATTACAAAACTAGTAAATAACAAAAGATTATTCAGTTTCTTTTGGCTGAACATAATATTGTGCCAGTTAAAAACAATTAGTTATTCTATTCTCGTAAAAAAAGTGCAATATAACTGTTGCAAGTATTTTTTAAAATAACATTTTATATTGCTTATTCTTTCATTTTAATTAATTCTGTATTGTTTATTCTATAATTACAAAAAAATGTTGCGCATATTGAAATATTTTAGTCTGATTTACATGAATTATCACCTGGGATAAAGTTAATGTTATTCTGTGTTATGCAGTTATAATTATATTAATCACAACAGTTCTTCACTTTTACAATATTATTATTATGGTTTAGGGGAAATTAAAGCCTTAATCAAGGAAGGGTATTACTCTTGCTCCCCCTCCCTCTTTTAAATGTACCTATCTTCAAAAAATGCATATTAAGCTAGTTGAGTAATTAAAGAATGCATGAAAAGAAATGAATCCATAGGATGACCTCAGTTAGCACCACTACAGAGCAAGATGTTCTGCTATTTGCAAAAATGAATAATACATTTGGATCAAATTATTATTTGGAAAACATATGCAGTGACATCAAAATAAGAGAAGAGTTAATCAGTTTAATTACTGATGTAACTGTGTGTATATATATATATATATATATATATAAGCAAAAGTAATACTCTTCCTCGATTAAGGCTATATATATATATATATATATATATATATATATATATATATATATATATAAATAAAAGAGCATAATAAATATACTTACACTAGGAGAGCACCGCAGACTGAAAAGGCTATTTGTTCAGCTAACTATTTAAATGAGTTGGAAGCCCATTTAATTATAATTAATAATGTTATAGTACAAAAAAAAAACAGTTTAAAAACATCTTATCTTAAATTAATATTCAATTAACAGTAACGGCATCCAATATCCACATAGCAAAAATTGCAGGGTTGTATTAAGCAGGATTCAAGAGCAACAACCACATACATTGAAGAATGTACAATATTATGCAATAAAGGAACATTTGTTTTAGTCTTTTCCAAAAATATGACTTGTGCAAATTACCGTCTTAAATGTTATACACAAAGATTTGAACATAGTTTTACAAACATTATAATTTATGGATATGTAATTTACACATAGAATAATGTACCATTTCATTTTTTTATCAATCTTATTTATTATCAATACTACATATGTATAGGAAGTATTCATTTGTCTGTCTACACAACTATAGTTCCGTATATATATATATATATATATATATATATATATATATATATATATATATTTATATTTATATATATATATATATATAAATAAAATAAAAAAAATATATATAAATATATATATATATATATATATAAATGTAAATAAAAATATATATATATATATATAAATATATATATATATATATATATATATATATATATATATATATATATATATATATATATATATATATATATATATAAATTATACATATACGGATACATGTATTATTTATGTGCAACACATTCTCTACATGGGTTTTGGTCACAGTGAGCATGTAGTATTTCGTGTATATAAAGGTTACTTACAATGAAGATGTAATTATCTATCTATACCAATCTGAAATTGCAAAAAGTTGCCAAACACATGGACCTCTGCTGATGTGAGGGGGACCTTCCTCAGAGGTCTGTAGACATCATCCTTTTTTTTTCCAATACATTTTAAACAAGGAGATCTCGGATTCCTTACACACCATCAGATTGGATATCTTATTTCCATTTGAAGACAGTGCTATTTCCAATCATGCAGAGATGCAGTATAGAAGCCACTCAGGCTGGGGTGATACAGGTGAGGGAATATGAAGACAGGCACTAAATATTTTTTTCTCCACAGACCTCTTTTCATTTCTATGATATTCTTAACCGAATATCCACTTAGAAAATATGATTTAATTGCTTGAGAAAACCTTTGTTTGAGAGAATGGGGCTCCCTGGTGTAAACTCTAAAAGAATATGATTGATAAAGCAGCTTGATTGTCCTTCTATGATACTCTAAGGTTAACAGTCATTTAATCAAGAGTATTCCTGGGCCAATAATCTGGAGAAACTTGTTTGAAGGAACCATTTACAAAAAGACCTATAAATAGAAGGTAAGGAGGAAAAAATACCAAGCATTGCTTGGCAGATGTGCTTCACTCTTCCACAGCCCTGCAATCGGTGGTGAGAGGGTTAATAAACCAGATAACT